>ML787144.1:54589-65100 GCA_009831015.1 Picea engelmannii | reverse complement strand
GCAACATGCTTTGTTTGATGTTTTTACGACACTTGTGAGCAACATATGACACTTGCAACCTGGTGAGCAAAATGCGACACTTGCAACCTTTGTAATGACGACACTTGCGACACTATCAAAGTGAGTAATTTTGATGTGTAACACCTACCAACAACATGTCATCAACATACAACACTACATATATGAAGTGATTACCAACCTGCTTGGAATATGCACAGTGATCAGCCCTGCTTCTTACAAATCCCAACCCAAGGATGTATGTGTCAAACTTTTGGTACCACATCCTAGGTGATTGCTTCAGACCATATAGTGACTTCTTTAGCTTACAGACCAGCTATTTCTTTCCCTTCACTACAAAGCCTTCTGGCTACTTCATGTAGATTTCTTCTTCCAGATATCCATGTAGGAATGTTGTCTTCACATCCATCTGTTCCACTTCAAGATCAAAAGCAGCAACAATAGATAAAAGAAATCTAATAGAAGTTAACTTAGCAACAAGAGAAAAAATTTCACCAAAGTCAATTCCCTCAACTTGGGAATAACCTTTTGCTACTAACCGAGATTTGTATTTCTCCACTTTACCTTGTGCATTAAACTTCTTCTTAAACAACCATTTGCTACCAACATATTTTCTTCCAGATGGCAACTCAACTATATCCCATGCCTCATTCATATCCAAGGCATCCATTTCTTCAACCATGGCCTTCTTCTAGAGTTTACTATCCTCTGAATTCACTGCTTCCCTGACAGTTCTGGGATCATCATCAGTAATAGATAAAGAAAAATTGGAACGAAAATCAGGTGGACTATACCTTTCTGGTTGCCTTCTATCTCTCACTAAGCTCCTCAATACTGGGGTATGAGGTTATTCTTCTTCTGCTTCCTCTTCTTCAGATGATTCAGATTTTTCATCATCCAACTCAAGCTCTATGTTCTCAAGTTTGTCTTGCGTTGGTAGGAATTCATGTTTGGACACATCTTTTACCTCTCTGAAAACAACATCTCAATTGTAAACAATTTTCTTGGTTTCTAGGTTCCAAAGATTATAACCTTTCACACCATCTTTATAACCAATAAAGATACACTTTTCAGCCTTTTTATCCAGCTTACTTCTATTTTCCTTTGGAACATGTACATAAGCATCACATCCAAACACTCTAAGATGTTGAAGAGAGGGTTTCTTTCCAGACCATACCTCGTGTGGAGTTTTATCATCCAACGCTGATGAAGGTGATCGATTGACAAGGTAACATGTTGTACCCACTGCCTCTGCCCAGAATTCTTGTCCTAACCTGGAACTGTTGAGCATGCTCCTTGATTTTTCCATCAGTTTCATGTTCATCCTTTCTGCAACTACATTCTGTTGAGGAGTGTATGGAGTAGTCTTCTGCCTTTCTATACCACACTTCTTAAAGAATTCTTCGAATTCATTTCCGCAGAATTCTCCACCGTTATCTGTTCTCAATACCTTTATTTTCTTCTCTATCTGATTTTCTACCAGAGCCTTAAACTCTTTAAATTTATCAAATACCTCAGATTTCTTTCTAAGAAAATAAATCCATGTCTTCCTTGAAAAATAATCTATGAATGAAACATAATACACAAATTTACCTAGGGATGGAACAGGAACAAGTCCAAACACATCACTGTGTATCAACTTTAAGATCCCCTTTGCTCTTGTAGCACCAGATGGGAATATTACTCGATTATGTTTACCATATATGCAATGTTCACATAAATCAAAATCCAGAGTGCAAGTATACATACCTCCAACCATACCTTTACCATGTAGTGTTCGAAGGCCCTTTTCTCTAATATGCCCCAGTCTTTGATGCCACAGCATGGTATTCTTTTCTGGGACAGTATTGGTCTTGTCTCCTTCATTTCCCTTCTCAGTGACAACAGAACTCTTACACCCATTAATACAAGTGCTTCCCAACAACTTGTACAGAGTTCCACACCGAACTCCCCTCATCAACACCATTTCTCCTCGTACCATCTTGCAAGTGCCCTTTCCAAATACAGTATCCACTCCTGCATCTTCCATCTTGCTTACAGATATTAAGCTCCTGGCTAGTTTTGGAATGTACAGAACCCCAGGGAGAGTTCTAATCCTTCCATATTTTAGAAGCAACTTAACTCTTCCACGTCCCAAGATTTTTGTTGTCGAGTCATATCCTAGGAATACATCACCACCATCATACTTTTCATATTCAGAGAACCACTCCCTGCGAGGAGTCATATGGTATGACTCACCTAAGTCGATTAACCATACATCACGGTCTGCATGTGTACTTGTAGATGCTAGGTAAACATCACCTCCTTCTTCGGTGGAGGTTTTCGCCTCTGTGAAAGAGGTATTATTATATCCCTTTGGTTTTTCAACCTTCTTAGACTTGCAATCTTTCTTATAATGCCTTGTTTTACCACACTTCCAGCATCTCCTCAAAGATTTTCCTGGAGACTTAGATCTACCTATAGATTTTGATCTCCACCCCGAAGGCTTACCAGGATTCCTGTCTTGGGTACGACCTCTTACAAATAAATCATGTGTGCTATGACCATCCATGATTTTTCGCCTCATCTCTTTAGATAACTAGGATGCAACTACATCCTCATACTTCAATGTAGATTGAGTGGTACTACCTATTGCTACAACCAGATTATCCCAAGAGTCTGTCAAAGAACATAACAAAGTAATACACTTATCTTCTTCTGCAATTGTAATATTAACAGAGCCAAGTTGACTTACCAGAGTATTAAAGGCATTTAGATGTTCTGTCACAGAATCTCCATCTTCCATCCTAATATGATACAAATTCTTTCGAAGAAACAACTTGTTTACCAGGGACTTTGATTGATACAAATTCCCCAACTTATCCCATAGTTCCTTGGCTGTAGATTCTCCTGAGACATTCAACAACACTAAATCTGCCAGGCAGAATCGAATAGTACTCCTTTCTCTTCTGTCCAAATTCTCCCAATTTTCCTTCAACATACCAGTAGGTGGTGTACTGGTAGTTTGTGTACTAGTAGGTTGTGTACCAGTAGCATGTGTCCTAGTAGACGATGTACCAGTAGGTTGTGTACCAGGATCCACAACGATCCATTGTTCTTTGTCTACAAGAAGGTCCTCCATCTTCAGCTTCCATAGCTCAAAGTTTTTACCATTGAACTTCTCTATCTCGATTCTAGATGAGCTCACAATTCCTCTTTCTATACTCGAATCTCCACTGCAAAATCTCCCACTAAACCCAGGTTTATCACAGACCCAAGATAAACTTGATCTATCAAGACCGAGCCAAACCCTCAATAACAAAGGCATCCCTTTGAAGCCAAAAACGAGCTCTGATAACACATGTAAGTTTTAAACCTGTGAAGTAAAGCAATCCATATAGATTCTTAAGCAAAACATAATTTAATCAATGGCTCATACACAGTGTACATAGAGATTTTATACCGAGAAAACCTTTCTTATATTCATCATATCAAATTTCACCATTCACTATACAATATATACAATGTTTTTAGGTATTTCGTAGATACCAAAACCCTGATCCCTAAAACCAGGATTATTTTTAGTAAACTGCTAAAAATAGCAAAAACCGCCCAAAAACAAATTTTGAGGCACTACCCTGGGCTACGCCCGGTGCCAAACGTTGCGCGTAACTAGGGGGGGCATACCTGCCCCCCCTGGGACCCCCCTAGGAAAGGGCTCGGTGCACACGACACAAACAAAGCACTACTAAAAGGGATCGTCAGACGCAGTTGTCATATATGATGCGCCCACACACACACATGCAAAGATATTAACACATACACATATCTGATACCATGAGCAGAGAAGATTGTTGCATGAAATTGCAAGTAGTCAGTGCTCCTCGGTGTATCGTGACAAGGGACTAATCTCCTCTTATGGATCCTTGAAATCTAGCGATGGTGAGTTTACCAATCACCTGCGGGTTTTGTTGTAACGATAGTTGTACTACCAACAAATGGTATCAGAGCTAGAGGTCGTGAGTTCGATACACACTAGGCTCGCGCTGAGGAGGAGATTTTTGCACGAAATTGCAAGTAGTCAGTGCTCCCTGGTGTATCGTGACAAGGTACTAATCGCCTCTCATGGATCCTTGAAATCTGGCGGTGGTGAGTTTACCAATCACTTGCGGGTTTTGGTGTAACGACAGTCGTACTACCAACAGATATACCATTTGTAATCAGGAAAATTTATTCACTTCAAAGTGCCTCCTGCCCCACACATGGTCCCCACTACCACTGCTTCCCCATTGACAAAAGCCACATCAAAACCCAAAAGTCTATTGAATGTTTTTATCCTTAAAACCTGAGGCTTATTGTCTCTTTTTTTTTCCTGATTGCAACAGTAGTCTTCAAGGCAACCACTAGCGCTGAGGGCAACTTCCCTTCAAACAATGCCAGGTTGCGCTCCTTCCAAATATACCAGATCGTGAACAGTGGAAGCATTTTGGATCTATTCTGGTTTAGAAGCCACGCATCCATACAGTCAACAATGGACTGGCCAAACCACACACAATCAAAGGGTTGATAATGCACGAAAAATGTCCAAACCCACTTAGTAAAAGAGCAATGTATGAATAAGTTAAGTACATCTTATGTGCTTGCTCTGCACATGTGACATACATCCGGCCCTATCCATCCTTTTTTCATTCATGCATCTCAAGTTAAGACATTATTTAACGTTGTCAGCCAAAAAAACAACGTAACTTTCAATTGATCACACCACTTCCAGCAATTTATCATCCAACCACTCACAATCAACAAATTTTGTGTAGAAAAAATCGCATTGTATGCATTCCGAACAGTGATCTCCCCAGAACCTTCCCCGCCCATCCACCTGAGATCATCCATCGAATTGTAGGTTAGAGAGATACCTGCACCCTATAATTCTAAGGCAAACACATTCCATTATGACGCTAGTACACTCGACAGCCCCAGATCATCGCTAGACCGCCAGGTCTCAGCAGAGAAAACAGCCTCACACCCTCCTTTAGCATGGGAAAGGGTTATCACCTTTCTATGATTAAGCACTGAAAGGATATCATTACTAAGGAATGAGCCTTCCCCCAATCCCATAATCCTATCACACCTGAGAAAAATAGAATGCCCTGCTCTAGGACACCAGGTTATCCAATGGTTGATGATCGACAAAGAGCGAAGAAGACTTAACCAAATCCTAGAGGCTGAAAAATACTTATGTGATGGCTTTCTAATCCAACTGATTAGTGAGGAATGCTGAAGATATTTGTCCCTTAATACCTGATGCCAAAGGCTCTCCTGATTTAAAATGCACCAAAGAGTGGCTTTGTTCAAAGCCAAATTGAAAGTACTGAGATTACGCAAACCTCAACCCCCATACTTCTTGGGTCTAGACAAAACTTCCCATCGACAGAGATGCAATTTTTTGCAATCCTGCTGACCATTCCATAAAAAATGGAACATCATTTTTCTAATTTTTTATAAAATCGAACGTGGAAAGGCTTTCATAGACATCCAGAACACTGCTTGGCCTTCCAGGACAGATTTGATCAAGAAAAATCTCCCACCCAAAGAGAGCCACCTGTTGCACCAAAGATCGATTTTAATAGTGACTTTTTTTACAAGCCAATCCCAATCTGTTGCTCGATGTGCTCCAGTTCTTGAAGTATACCCCAGGTAACGAAAACTGTTTGTGAGGTCACTAAAATAAAAGTGTAAGAAATATTTGTAAAGGTTCACATCTGAATCCGAGAGACCAGCATAATAGACCGTAGACTTGGAAAGATTCACCTCAAGTCCCATGTACTTAACTTGATGGGTTCACAAAATTGATAAACCTTTTATAATAATTACACATGTCTATCAGTCCTTGGAAATGTCTCTCTCCCACCTGAACTAAGGGTAAACTCCCTTTGTGGATCTTCCTCTGAGCCAAGTGACTCTCTCTGAGATTAGGCTCACTCTGGGTCTGCATGTGATAGCATCTAACATATTAAGTCTTTATCATTCCAAATCAAATCACCATGACTAAGAACAAAGATCACACCAAGGTTATTTACCACATGTACACCCCTATGAGTGAATTTCATCCCAATACTATCTAATACATGGAATGCACCTCAAGCACCTAAATTTCATATCACTTCTTATCGTGATAAAGGAAGGACTATGATTGGGACCATTTATCACAGGTACACCCTTGTGATAAATGTATCATATCTCCATTGGTCTGCAACCCAATCTAGGAGAAGGTTTTCCCAATTATTACTAGGGCCATTCACCCGTGTTGATACACGTCATGTAGTTGGTATCCAAAATACTTGATCTAGCTCATCCTACAAGGGGTGGCCATTCCCTTGGGGCTGATCAAGCTAAGTCATCTTGGACCATACTTGACATATCGAGGTTCCCTCATGAAACCAATGTCTCATCTCACTCATGAATTGTTTCTAAGACATATCGAGGTTCCCTCATGGAACTAATGTCTAAGATATATTGAGGTTTCCTCTTGAAACCAATGTCTTGGTTCCTTCATCTGACCATCTGAGGCACATTAGGATGAAGTCCACATTCCCCCTTACTAGTCTACACATGACCCTCTAGGGAGAATGTCTCACGCTTGTTGCCTTAAACATCAACACTCCCTCTTAATTAGGAAGGTATATTTCCACGATGTCTCCATCTAGTAGTCCACTAACTGCTTTGCAATTAACTAGTAGCACACAATTACTACCATGTCATCGATAGTTTGAATCATCCATCGCAATCTATGCGATCAAGCAACACACAACTACTCCAAGTGATTTGGTAATCTCCATGACAATCAGCTAGCAGCACACAACTACTACAATGCCATCCAATAGAACACGACTATGTTGATCCATAGTAGTACACAATTATTGCCTAGTGGTACACAACCACTGCTAGTAGCACACAACTATTGTCCAGTGGCACATAGTCACTTCCAATGGTACACAACCATTGTAGTAGCACATAGCTATTATCCAGAGACACACAGTCTCCACCATAGTCTCACGACTACATATGTGTCCCGCAGTTGTCACGCACTCAATGGAGTGTCACATGACTACAAGGACCATTCTTCCTGATTAGGTCACCATATGTGCCACAGGTAGGCCCGACTTTTATAAGTACAAAAATTATTTTCTAAAATATTGTTTTTCGAATATATACATTATGAAGACCGACCATAGTTATAATTTCAACACTCCCTCTTAACTAGGGAGGTATTCATAACAACCAGCTAAATGTATTCAAGTTGACCAATTTTATCTAATGAAAAGTTACATCAAATATATCATGGCATATCATCAACTGCATCATATCTAAGCCATAATTCATCTGGCATGGTGCACATCAAGTCATATCATCCACTGTATCATCTCTAAGCCATACTAGCATGATGTGAATGCATCATATCTAAGTTGTATTGGCATGATGTGGAGTATCATCTACATCACCTCTAAGTCGTACTAACATGATGCTTTTGCATCATATCTAAGTTGCACTTGCATGATGTAGATCAGTGCCTATGCATCATCTCTAAGTTGTACTAGCATGATGCTACTGCATCATATCTAAGTTGTACTAGCATGATGTGGAGTATCATCTACATCATCTCTAAGTTGTACTAGCATGATGCTTCTACATCATATCTAAGTTCTACTAGCATTATGATTTTGCATCATATCTAAGTTCTACTAGCATGATGTAGATCAGTGCCTCTGCATCATCTCTAATATGTACTAGCATGATGCTACTGCATCATATCTAAGTTGTACTAGAATGATGTGAGTTAGACAACTACATCATATCTAAGTTGTACTAGCATGATGCTAGTGCATCATATCTAAGTTGTACTAGCATGATGTAGATCAGTGCCTCTACATCATATCTAAGTTGTATTAGAATGATGCTACTGCATCATATCTAATATGTACTAGCATGATGTGAGTCAGGCAACTGCATCATCTCTAAGTTGTACTAGCATGATGCTAATGCATCATATCTAAGTTGTACTAGCATGATGCGACTCCGAACATCTGTATAATATCTAATCTATACTAGCATGATGTAAAAGCATCATATCTAAGTTGTATTAGCATGATACAGATCAACACTCCCTCTCAACTAAGGGAGCAATCTCCACAAGTCCCAACTTGTCCTTGAAGTATACAAATTTCCCTTTAGACAAGGGCTTCGTCGAAATATTCACTATCTTCTCATCGATGGAGATATACTAGAGTTTTACTTCTCCCTTTTGGACTTGATCTCAATGTACTTTGACCTATCATGGAACACCGGGTTCTCTAAAAGCTTCACACAACTTTGATTGTCACAGAATATCAACATAGGCTCAAATATCTGACCAAATGAATCTACAAGGAGTTTTCAAAGCCATACTACTTCGTAGAATGCCACATTAGCTTCTATGTACTCTACCTCTGTTGTATTGAGTGCTATGGAATTATGCTTCCTGCTAAGCCAACAAATCATAGCAGAACCCAAGCTAAAGCATCAACCTGAAGTGCTCTTTCTATCCAATGCACTCCCTACCCAGTCATAGTCTGTATAACCATGCAATATTACTTCTCCACTTGAGAAGTATATAAGTCCATACCCAATTGTACCACGTGGGTACCTCAACACATGTTTTGCAACAACCTAGTGCAATTGCCTTGGTTCACTCATAAACTGACTCAAGGCACTCACAGTAAAACATATATCCGACCTGGTGTTCATCAGGCACATCAGGGACCTAACTAGTTTTCTGTACATCGTAGGGTTCACCAAATTTGAGTATGAAGTTGCCTCATTCAACTTCTTCAAATTTGATATCGTGGGTGTGGCCATGGACTTGCAGTCCACCATCCCAAACTTCTTTAAGATCTCTACTACATACTTTCCTTGTGAAGGGAAAATCTCATCATATCTTTGCCACACTTCTAACCCCAAGAAGTAGTGCATTAGACCTAAGTCTTTCATTTCAAACTTAGAATTCAACTCCTTCTATCACTGAAAAACCTGCTTGTCCAATTTGCCTCATTGGTTGCTCCCTCTTTCTAGGAGAACCCTCTTGCCACAAATCTTCTTCTCAACATAGAAAACTTCATCTTTCAATTGTACCCAAATGATATTCCAATCTGTCACATGATCCATCTTTGGAGGTATTTCTCCACATAGTAATATCATATTTCTAAACATGGGTGGATTTCCAGTTTCTCCTACTCAACCCTTGTTCTCCTCCATGACAATGGGCGGATATACTAATTTTCCTCATAAAAACACAAAAAAAAAAGTTTAAGATCTTAGAAAAACTTAAACTCATCAACCTTGACCATTGTCAACAACATTTCACCATTAACACAAAGAGCTTGGATATAGACTGGTCCATCAAACATGTGTCGACCTTATCACTTCTGGTGGCTTCACGGAGAAAACTCCATTGGAACTCTGGTTGTAATTTTCAAGAAGCATAAGTTGGCTTATCTTCTACTCTGTGTAGAATGATGATGGAAGTTCTATGAAATACCAGTTTGACCACCCAATGTCTATCCAATCGCAATGTGATGTCATGATTCACGATTGTCCTTGGACAAAATAAAACGTTGATGTATGTTTCTACCTCAGACATTGAGATAACTTGTGTTCATCGTCACTTACATTTTTGGCACCCGCTGTCATTAATCGATTCTTGGCCTCTTATTATAAGTATGCCTTAGCTATCTCTTTATCTTCGTAAACATTATGTAAACAAGTTATCTATATACAGATTTTAATATCTTTTAGCCACCATCCAGATAAGAATTTTCTTTGGAGTTAACCGTAATCGCGACTGTACCCAAAAATAACTTTTATTTTTTCACACAAGTTTTATTATTTCTTTTAATTGTTGTTGTAAACATGAGATGACGATTGAGTCTATTTGTAATAGTTGTTGTCTTAAGCACTGTAGTTTGCAACCTAAAAATAGTTGTTGCAGCTACGTCGAGCAACAATGAAACCATTCAAGGATTTATGGTTCCACATAATTTCTTCCATGCAACAACTAAAATAATGAATGGACAACCAACACACTACTACAAACACATCGCAACAATCCACTCAAGCTATCTACCATTTTCTTGGGCCCTCTCGTGAGGGAGTCAAGCCCAGTCCTGCTTTGATACCATGTTGAATTTTCTATATGAGATGATATGTGATCGATGTATTATTACAGTGATGAGCGTTCCATATATAGAGAACATTTGGTGACCATCCATAAAAGGATGCATCCCTTGGATAATAAATAACTACTTATTTATTATATGTATTTATACCTTGTATTATAAATATATTGTTTATATATTACATTAATAATATTATTTAATAATTAATAATTATATTATTAATTAATAATCTGGGAGAATGTCTTCAACATAGTTACCAACTTAACGAGAACTCTACAGAGTTCTCATTTTGGGGGGCTCCAATTT
>ML787144.1:35733-48728 GCA_009831015.1 Picea engelmannii | reverse complement strand
TAAAGAAGATTTTATTTCTGAGACATCAACAAATTGTTCGCATACCTCTTCTGTTGGGACTAGGAAATGTGATAGGAAAGCTTGTAATGCAAATGAGGCATCGTATTTTTGAGCTAGTCAAAAGTTTGATCATAGGGAAAGCAATTTTATTCAATGTGTTCCTCATGCAATTCCTAAATCAGAGGACTTTGAAGGCACCGATGATGAAGAGGAGGACTATGATAGTGATAAATCTATTCAGCAGTTTAATAGTAATGAAAATAATCAAAATGTAGGTCAAAGTGGAGACTATGATCAACATTTAAATGATAGGGATGAAAATTTTCCTCCAAGTAAGGAGTTTTAAGGTATCGATGAATATTTCCAAGGCACCAATGAATATGATGGAGAATTTCTCTCAAGTGGAAATTTTAAAAGCAATGAAGATGATTATGAAAATGGTGGACACTCTTTCCCGAGTGGAGAATTTAAAGACAACAATGTTAGTAATGATGAATTTCCTCCAAGTGAGGATTTTGAAGGTACTTATGAATATTTTCCTCCAAGTGAGGATTTTGAAGGTACTTATGAATATTTTCCTCCAAGTGAGGATTTCCAAGGCACGAATGAGGATGATGAAACATTCCCCCCAAGTGGGGATTTTAAAAGTAACAATGAAGATTATAACAATGCTGGACAATCTTTCTCAAATGAGGAATTTAAAGGAAGCAATGTTGGTGATGATGATTTTCCTCCAAGTGAGGATTTTTCAAAGTAGTGAAGATTATTATGTCATTGATGGACACTCTTTCCCGAGTGATAAATTAAAAGGCAAAAATGTTGATGATGTTGATTTTCCTCCTAGTGAGGATTTTCAAGATACTGATGAATATTTTCAAGGCACTAAGCAGGATTGTGAATATTTTCACTCAAGTGGGGATTTTGAAAGCAATGAAGATGATTATGTCAATGGTGGACACAATGTTGATGATGATTTTCCTCCAAATGATTATGTTAATGATGATGTTCTCAATCATTCAGCTGCAACAAATCAAGGTGATCGACATTCTCTAGTTCAGTCTCCTGATAATTTTTTGCAAGACATTCCTTCTGGTGATAAGGAAAAACCTTCTAGTAAGGATGATGAAATAGTGGAGACATTGCAAAGAAACATTATGTATAGGACCAAGACTAGATCTTTTTATATCAATCCAAATCATTCTAGTTATACAAGATCTAGGAAATAATTTCTCACTAAATCAATTTCCATAAGTGAATTGATTTCAAGTGAATGTTGTCAAAATAATTGTTTGAAAAACATGGAATACATGTCTACCTTGAATAAAAGGAATACATATTTGTCGATGAACAAGAGCATGCAAAATTCATATTTGATGGGGTGCGTGATATCCACTAATACAGGATATGATTATCGCATTGGGAATATTTTACTTTGCAGAAAGGCTTTCAAAAAAATTCACTCAATTGGTAATCTTCGTCTATCAAGAATCCATACAAGTTGGAAAAATATCCTTCATTTTAATCAAAGGTACATCATGGACGAGAGAGTGGGCCATTGAAAAACACTACATTGTCATGGATGCGTGATTTCTTTTCCAAACATGGAGAGTGTATGTCGGATAGAGACAAAATACATATTCCGGATAGTTTTTCAACGAGGGAAATCTACAACTTGTACAAAGAATATGTTGAAGGTGTTGAAGGAAATGGTAATTTTATTACATATGCATATTTTACAAGAATATGGAAGAAATAATTCAACAATGTTCATATTCCTAATAATTCAAGGATGGGGATTTGCAGTATATGTGCTACTCTTAAATCAAGAAGAGATAAATCTGAAGGGGAAGAAAGAGGTATGTATTTAGTATTTTTTAATTTTTTTTTAAAATTGAATAGTTATCAACTATGAAAACACATGATCAATAGTTTCATTTTATGTCATGTGCAGATTCCATAGTCAAAGCACTTCAAGAACATCAGAATCAACAATCAAGTGAAAGGAAAAAGTTGTACAAACATCGGAAGAAGTGTTATGATGCTCCAAACAAATATTTAGGTATGATAATTGATGGCATGGACTAGAAGAAAACACTTCTACCACATTTTGTCTGCACACCAAAAAATTTATAGGAAGGGAATTTCATTCAATTTCACTTGGTTGGTTGTATGGTTTTCAATGGAAAAATATGTCCAAGGGTTTACTTCACAGCTCCAAATATTCATAATGATACAAATCTGACCATCACCATAATTCATCATGTGCTCACTCACTGGTTTGTAAATCTTCCTCAAGTTCTCTATCTACAGTTGGACACCAATAGTTGTAAAAATATAAATCAAATTGTGTTTGGATATCTAAGCATGCTTGTTGAAATGGGAATCTTTCAAAAGGTGAAAGTTGTTTTCCTTCTTGTTGGACACACTCATGATCATATTGATCAAATATTTAGTCGTTTTTTAGTAACATTGAAGAGGGAAAATGTTGGAATCCTACCATCATTGATTGAGTATATTAAGAAATCATACATTTGAGAGCCTGTTTTTCATATATTAGATGAAACTGTTGACATGCGAAGATTTATTCAGGGTTCACATCGTGAATAAAAATGTATTGAGCAGCTTAATGAAATTAGCTTCCAACATCAATTTTGTTTCAAAAAAATTGATGGGAAAACACTTATATGGGGAAAGAAATATTCAACTACTACATAATGGGGGTCTTCATCAGGTTTAACATTTTTGAAGTTCATTCCAGATCGTCCAATATTTGCATCAAAGTTATTATTTTTACAATCAATTGCTGAAATCCACAATGCACAGAGGCGTAATCGAGATGTAGATTATTTTGAATGCCTGAAAGAAATAAAAAAATCGATTAAGGATACATATCAGTACTTTGATGTTGCTAATTATGTTTGGTGGGAGTATTTTTTCAATATTCAAAGTGACATAATTTAAAGCTCAAAAAATGAAGATACAATGTTGAAGACTCCATTTCATTGGCCACAAAATATGTCAAATGAATCTGAAGAAATAAACATTGTTGAAGTTCAACAAGAATCTCAAGGTGCTATTGAGTTTACACAAGTAGAGGAAAGAGAAATGTATATTGGTTTACGAAGGTCACGTGCACAATGTGAATCCATGGAAGACCTTTACAGGGGTTTAGTACAAGATATTAAGGAGGGTAGCATGATTGCAGTTTTAGCGACTAAAGATCCACATGGTTGTCCATTATGGAGTGGAAATGTTATAAAGATTGAGAAAGAAAATGATGATGTTATTGCAATTGAAGTGCATTGGTCACACCCATTCAATGACATGTACAAGCCAAAGATAGTGGTTGAGAAACATGTCAATAGAAAGAGAAAAAAAAAGGGTCAAAATACAACTCATCGTTGCACTGACATCTTAAAATTAGATGATGATGACATACTTGTTTATGACTTCAATTTGACAAAGAGAGTAACTCTTCACTCCAAGACAACATATATGATCAAGAGGTTTTTGCCACAAGAAATAAATGCAAGATGGGAGTCTGTTGAACCTAGTTGTAGATCTAAAAGGAATTTGACATCTGAAATGTTGGGCATGCATGTAGACTCAGATGGTGCGTTCATCAACAATAGAGAAGAGTATGGATTATCTACATCTTCATCCAATCATTCATCTGAAGACAATGTAGACTCTGATGGTATTTCAGAAACCATGAGTCAATCTGAATAAGTGTATGAAACATTTTATGAATTTTTGATCCATATGATGTTTGTATGGTAACTAGAAATGAGCATTGAACTTACATATGATCTTACATGAAGTTATGAATCTCTTTTTATGTTTTATGAATTATATGTTTTGATTATGGATAGTATAATAACATTTCTTAGCTTATATGTTTTGAATATGGACAATATAACAATACTTTTAAGAAATAATTTATGTTTCATTCAATGTAACTTGTATTTGTTTTTTTTTATTAAAAGTAAAAAAAAATTATTAAAAAGTGACATTGAATTTTTAAAGTATATTGTGATATTTTTATGGAATTATGTATTACCTTGTGCTTCGAGTGATAATAAGATTTTAAAATTAAATATTTAAGGGTTAATTTTATGATTTTGTTTACAGTAATGATGAGTTCTTTTACCACTTTATAAAAATGTGTCATTTTCATACCCCAATTTTAGAATGGGTGCTACCGATAGAAGTACTTTTCAATTTGATAGTTGATTTTGAAGTTTTGGTTTTAATGGTACCAAGTGCTAAAAATACGATTTCAAATTATCTAAAATTTTAACATTTTGAATTTTTTTTTCTTTTTCAAAAACATCTTTTATTTAGGTGTTGATTTTAAGGTTTTTCTGAGCTACTATCTGAGTTTTGAAGACCATGTTTGAAAAATGTTGTAATTTTGACCCCGTTTAAAAAAATGGTGCTACCGGTGGCACCACTTTTTTATTTGGGGGTTGATTTTGATGGTTTTTTATGCAAAAATATGGGTTTTTTGGGCTAGAGTTCTCATTTTGAGGTCACAATTCTCATTAAGATGGTAACTTTGTTCTTCCCGATGTTGCCCAAAAATCAACATCTTGAGGGTACCACTGGGATCATCGAGGGATCATAGATCGGGCTTCACTTTGCAATGCACAAACAAATAGGAGTTTTGTCGATCCAACAATATTTGATAATTATACTTTTGTTTAATTGATCCAAGAAATATTTCCATTTTATTTACATATCCCAAAAACAAATTCCAGTAGGATATTATAACGCTAATATTAAGGTCATTGGCATGATTAGTTATCATTCCTTCTCCACTAAAAAGCACTACTCAATAGAGTGCTTTATTAGTCCCTACCCACTCGAGAGAACTGTGGTAGGCCCCATTATAAGAACTTGTGTTGGATCAAAATGCATCGGATGTTCTGACACCTGCCCGGTGCTGGAAAAGGTTGGAAGAATATAAATAACACTAGATCTAATACTAAGTTGCTTTTTCGTCCTTCAGATCAAACCGTTGTTACTCGACAAACCACAAGACAAACTGGAAGCTATTGATTCAACATAAAACCTAGCCATTTTTTCTGAGTTCCAATTATTAAATGGAATAGACGCTGTGGAAAAAAACTTCAATGTGATCGATTGGCTTGTAGACAAAGAAGAGCTCAAGTAGAGCTTTAATATTACACTACATTGTTGCATGTTATATTAAGAACGTCGATGTATATATAAAATATTTATATATTAATCAATCACATATATCATAATTATAATTATAAAATTCGATTCAAAGTATCTAAAATCGCATAATGTTGATCTTTGGTACTAAGATGAAAAATACTAGAATCCTAAATTTGGTTTGATTTTTGAACAAATTCTAAAGAAGATTAACTTTCAATTTTATATGGTGGAGATATTAGCCATAAAATTCTTTAAAATTAATTGAGTAATTATTTTTGAAGACTCTGCTGGGGCAACTTCACAACGAGGAAAAAACACCGTTGCTTCAAATTCTTTACGTGAATCTGGAAAGAAAGGATTGGTTTCACCTTTTCAACCTCTGGCGATGGCGTTTGACAATGTCAATTATTATGTGGACATACCATGAGTATGTTAAGCTTCCCATCCCTTTGAATTAATTACTATAAACAAATATTGAAAATCCTTTTTGTTTTCTATTGTAATGGGTGTTAATAATTTGATTTTAACGCATGTTAGTAATTGTTATTGTTGTACACATTGAAGGAAATGAAGCAACAAGGATTTGACGAAAATAGACTACAGTTATCACGTGGAGTGACTGGGACATTCAGGCCTAGCATGCTCACTTGTTTAATGGGTGTGAGTGGAGTTGGAAAAAAAACCCTGATGGATGTTCTTGTAGGAAGGACAATTGGTGGATATATGTAAGGGTCCATCACCATCTTTGGCTATCCCAAGAAACAAGAAACCTTTGTTCGCATCTCTGGTTACTGCAAACAAATTGACATCCATTCTCCTTTCGTTACTGTGTGGACTGACATTAAGTGAGGTGTCAATAGCCGATGGTCCTAACATTCTAGTACTTTGCCACGAGATCTGACCATCTGTAAAAAGGATGAGATCAATGACTAATCCCCCCCCCCCAATTAGAGCACATGGGTTTAAAGGGAGGACACACATCGACTTGTGGTGATTGTGGGCACCCCTCTGCATTGGGTTCTGGACTAGGAGCTAGCCCCCCACAATTAAGCCCTCGATCATAGCTCTTAGGCATATGGAAAAAAACATTTATCTCAGGGTTTTCCTTTGTTCCATAAACATGCAAAAGCAACAATTACAAAGATCATCGTCGGATCTTATTTTTTGCTATGTACATCGTCACTGGAAAGTTACTAAGCTATGCAACATTTATAATGGTATATATGTATACACATATTAATATCTAATAATGTATACATATACTTTCATAAATATATTAATATCCAATAATGTTTACCTAAACAAGTACTCTCATAAATTTTGGATAGAATAGTACATATTATTGGCTTAAATAAACGTGCCTTGTGGGCTTATAATGAAGGTTGACTCTATGGTCCTTATCGCAGTGAGAAAAAAATCGTATCATGTGGTTGCCTATCTCATTCTATACTGCAAAATCAGTATGCTCTCTTAATATCACTAAAGAGAAGGCCCCACAGATAATTTGTGCCATTGAATTCAATATTTAAGACCATAAAAGAAGAGGCGAATAAGAGTAAAAGACAAACCATACTTAAAAACTAGCCAAAGGGCGTAGAAGAGGAAAATCTAGATCTCTTCTTTAATGTTTCTTGAGGAGGGTTGGAATTCCAAAACTGAAAGGCCTTATAATTTTGGTGTCGTTTTCACGGTTTCAACAAAGATTATTGACGATTTAAGAATTGTTGACAAGAAAATTTCCCACAAAATTCCATCCCTACACTTGAGAACATTACGCCTACGTTATACTGTTATTATAGGACATTGAAAAATTAACGTACTATATGAAAGTTGAGGCCACATCATTGTAATGATTAATTTCTTAATACACGAACATAGATGTGTCATTACAGATGCAATTAGAATGGAAACAAGAAAATAGTTTAAGTGACTGTGACGTGGGTCCTGTTGCTAAGTATTATTATTTTGGTTTTATCTTATATTATTAAACCATTACAACGACGCAACAAACCTATCTTTGTACATCATATTAAAGAGAAGGAAAAATACTATTGGAAGCAACGTGTGAGCATGTGAAAAACTTAAATTTTTCTATCCTTACACTAGATAGAGAGCCTGCACGTCATCGAGAAATTAATAGAATCATTGAAAATTTATGGATTAGATAAAAGGACTTGTTATACCCTAGCCTAGGGATAACTAAGGAGATTATGTCTCAAGGCCCATAGGTCCTAGACATGGAGTACCAAGAGACATATTGACTTGATCTTGGCCCTGGAGGGCCCATCTTTCTTCTTCAACGCCTACACCTTGTCAGCAACAACAACATCCATCCCATTGGCCTGGTCCTTCAACAGCAGTGGGTCTTGCTCCATGAGGTAATGAGTCTAGGTATCATGGTATGTGTCACTCTGATTCTCAAAACATTTGAATATGTGCATTTAATTATTTTTACTTCTAACGTGTTCTTGGACCTTATGCATTTCCACTTGTCCACACCTGGGTGGAATGACATGATACCCTAGCAAGTTGGTTCCCATAGGGTTTGAGTTGCCACTGGGTGGGTTCATGAAAGGTCATCGTTCGTTCCCACCATACTTACCACTTTTCATCTTTTTCCCTCTCATCCATCCCATACATTGGTTTGGGCATTGGGTTAGCCAAGCTAGCAAAGGGTTGTAGCTTACCTTGTGGGAAGAAGGGGCTAAAGGCCCAGACGGTAAAAGTAGCTGGCAAAATATAAAAGGAAAAAGAACAAAACCTTCAGATGCTTCACCTAGGGATCCCCGAGAAAGCAATAAAAGGCTTCTTATCAAGAGACAGAGGGACCCATAAAATAATAAAATCAAGACCTAGTTAGAGGATAGGGGGTCTCATCACAAGCCAACCTATTAGGTCCATGGGCATGTAGTGGTATGACACTACCATTCAACTGGTCACCATGCTAGGGTAGTGGATCTTGGTGGCATCACCAAGAGAAAGGGGGTCTCATCACGAGCCAACCTTCTCATCTCCGTGAAATGCTTGTGGGTAACATTGTCACCACTAGTCACCATGCAAGGGCGGTGTCCCCTACTAGTCTCTTGAAAGAAAAAGCAATAAGATAAAAAGACAAAAGGAATTGAATGGGCTTGGAAACATTTGCATCCATGACAAGGTGCAACTCACCCTCTTCAGAGGCACCCACAGATAAGCCATACATTCCCCTGTCATCACTGCACCCATTTGCTCAAAAATCCCTTACCACCTCATCCACTTACATGGTCTGGATTTGTCTTCACCTGGAAACATTCCACGTCCAATGAGAATTATCCCAATAAGACCTCCTAACGTCCCCTCCAAACCTGGCTTGTATAATGGCATAACATCTTTGAGCACTTGTCTGGGAAAGGGGGGTTTTATGCACATGTTTAAATAACTTGATTATTAGATGTGAATGACATTGTTATGATCCCTATGACTTATGAGCCCATGGACGGTTTACTTGTTGTTGTTGCAGGGCCACACCCAACGGAAAGGTACACATGGGGAGATGATTAGTTCGGACCTCCATAGGGATAAAAGTCCACCAGATGAATGTTGAGACCCCATCCAGGGGAAAAGACAGGACAGAGGCTTGCACCAGAGAGAGAGGAGGATGTTCCACCAGAGACAGCCCGGCAGGCCTACACCCAGGGAGGTCTTTCCCTCCCACGATGATGTTGGCCTTGAAAGGCCCATGATGTCACCTCTGTGACCCTTGACGTCACCAGTGTTTGATGGACACTTTGGAGGATTTTATGTTCCAAGTGGCACGTGTGGCTTGATCCAGAGGCCTTAGGAGGCCTAACGATTTTCTCCTGGAGGCAACTGTTTCACCAAAAAGGCCTAATGTCACCCTAAAATGGCATGACATCACCTTTTCTGCTTGATTTAGGGTTTTAATTTGTCATTTAATGCAAAAACTAGATATTACATGTAACTGGCCATGTCAGCCTTTTTGACCTAATTATGGTCATTGTAACTGTATAAATAAGGGATTTTCCCTTGTATTATTTCATCATATTTCACTCACACAAGTGTAAGGTCTGAAATTTACGCCCTAATTAGGGTTACTTGGCTGAAATTTGGTGTGTACTTCTTGAAGGAGGCTTATTTTGGACTATTTTGACATTTTTCTTGGTGGAAGTGTTCAACAAGGCTATTTGCTAGATGATTCTTTGTGAATGTAAGTAAATTTTCTGCAATTCTTCTTCATTGAATCTTTATAGTTATATTTATCTTGCATTTATACTAAGATTATGAAATTGCTAGCTTAAAACCCTGGGAGGCTAAAGCACATGTTATTGTCCTTGCCTTAATAAATTTCACCTACTAGATTATGCTAGAAAACCGATTTTCTTGAAGCTTTTGCTAAGGGCCTTGGCATTGCAACACCCTAGCACATTTTTCTTCATCTAAGTCATCATATACTTCATCCTTGAGCTAAAGAAGGAGGCAAACTACTAGGGCCTAGGGTTACCTACTTACTAGTAGCCATTTCCCCCCTGGGGTTTGGTGATTGAAGCCTTGGGCTACCAACACTCCAATTATTAACCCTCTTATCTCTAGCTCTCTCATTATCATTTGTTCCTTCAATATTTTTTGCTGCCTAAAAAGACTCCATTTACCCTAAAAAGCATTGATTTAAGCCTTACAATTGAGTGATTGACAAAACACCATTATCAAAACCTCTACCTTAAGCTCTCTACTAACTACTCCTAACCTTAGAATAGTCTAATCTACTAACCTATTTGTTGTTGTTACAAAAGTAAGCTACAACCATTTATTGCAGCACTAAAAGCACCTAAAAGCAATTGAGAAAGTTGATTAATACACTGCTTAATGAACTTCTGACAAATGCTAGTGATTTGCTATTGTTGAGTAATTATTCTTGGTCATTCTAAAGCCATTTTAAGGCATTTATTGTGAAGTTGTTGTCTTATAAACATTGCTTCTATAAAATTATGTTTTCTTCACCATATATCAACTATTGCTTTTATTGATAAAGTCCATGATTTTATGAAGTTCTAACAACAAGTTGTACTTGTGAAAGATATATTTTCTTGTTGCTTTTTTCTGGGCAGGTACATCTTAATACTTCACTACTTCATTGGTTAAAACCCTGGGACTTTTTGATCAGTGTGACTTGTGAGAGGGGATATTTTCATAGACACTTTAACCTTTTCCTTCTCAAATCCCAGGTCACTGGGGACGTCTCCCCTGGGCCATCAGCCTTAAATAGAAAGAGGTATCATGTTGAGGTGACAGTGATAAGATAACCTCTCGTTACGCCAATTTTCTTTCCTTTAACCTTTTCCCTGAGAATAAGTACAAATTAAGCGATAACATTTTGGCGTTATTGTTGGGGAACACTGAGTCAATTCTCCTCAAAGACGACACTTCTCGGTAAGCCTTTCCTCAAAAGCCTTTACTTTTCAAAGCTTACATGTCGACTCGACTGAGGGTGATCCCCTGATCCCTTTGATAATTTCAAGAAAATGATATGTAGACTTCACAAATGATGACTCGTAGTGGACGTCAATACACACTCTCTTCTATTGTTGTAATCCCTATTACCCCTGTAAGTCCTCCTAAATGGTCTCACAAAGAACTCTTTAGCCCTTTGAATTTAGTTAACACCCAAGGAGGATTACATGATCTACCAAGAAGGTTGATTCCTTGATACCTAGATTTTCAGGAGAGGAAGGATCCTATGGTAACTCACATTGAATCAAGTTTTGTGAAGGGTTTGAATTTCACCAATCTAGACAAGAACATCCTGACACCTTTATGAGGCTCTTTACAAGCTCACTCATCGGAACTGCCAGAACCTGGAATAACACTTAACCAAGTGGGAGCTTCAAAACCCCTGAGGATCTAGAATGAGCTTTCAAAGGCAGGTGGTGTAAAAGGGAAAGTATATCTTTCTTCTACTCTCAATACCTAGAGATTTGCAAAGGAACCAATGAGAGCATCAGGGATTTCAATGATAGGTTCAATATTCTCCTTAGAAAAATCTAACCCAAATTTAACCCAAAAAGTGTTATTCTCCAACATTACATAAACTACTTAGAGGAAAATTCGCAGTTCACCCTCAAACATCAATTACCCTCAAGCCTGGAAGAAGCACAAGAGGCTTCTTATCAGATTGAGGAAAACCTTAGGTTCAACGATTCCATCCATCAGATTAACCTCTTGAACAACAATGACTTCTGGGAACCAAATGATGAGAGCATGATAGAACTAAAGCCTGACCTCCGAGAAATCCTTGAGGTGGAATATAGCACTTGCCCTAGAAAATGGAGCACAAGTTTCATGAACATGGAAGATGCTTCCTTATTTTCTCAACAAAATGAATCTCATGAGGATATGGAACCCACTCTAGACATGTTTGGAGCACCCAAGGATAAAGATGTTGAATACTCCTTGCCTCAAATTTATGAGGATGACAGTCTTGAAGAGGAATCCCCTTTTGTCTACCAAGTGGGAAGCATGGGAACAAAATATGGGGAAACTGTACCTTTTTACGTTACCCTCCAGGTAAATGATTCCCTCCTCCATAACTATGTTTTTGACCGAGATTCTCCTAGCAATGCTATGACCGAAAGTGTCAAGCACCAATTAGGTCTAAGCATATCACAACCAAACATACAAGAAGGCTTTACACAAGGCATTATTAAGGATCTGAATGTTGTTTTCCATGCTTGCCCCGATGCTCCTTTTACTATTCATGTATTGGTAATAAATGCTCTAAGAAATTGGAGGATCATACTCTGTAAGGACCTTATAGAAAACTTGACCAAAAGTTTCCAAAACCAAGGGTCTGAAGCTATCATACCTCACCCTGAAGGAGGATTCTTTACCCTTCACAAAGAACCCATTATAGGATGCCTAATTGAGACCCTTGGTGAACCAGATGATCAACTCCTTTGCATTAACAATGGCATTGAGAATTGGTTCATCCAAGAGGTGAGTTCGGAAGATAAAACTACTAAGACACCTAAAGGGATGCATACTTGAGAGTTGATGGAGCTCATTTGAGTTCTGGCTCAAGTGTAGGTATTGTCTTGACAACCCCATGCAAGGAGAATTTCTATTATTCCTATAGACTTGAATATCATTTTAAAAACAACGTTGTCGAATACAAAGCTTCGATTCGAGGTCTCAACTTGACAATCGATACAGGTGTCACACACCTAAGAGTTATAGGGGACTCAGACCTGATAGTATCACAAGTGTTACTAGACTTTGTTGCTAAGAATGAGAGACTAAAAAAGTATCGTGACTTTGCACGATCCATTGCAAAATATTTTGAAATGGTGACAATCAAAGTAGTTCCCCGAGAAGAAAACTATTTGGCAGATGCCCTGGTTTTATCGGACTAATCGGTAGGTGCAGACACTAACTGGTCTCCCTAGATCCACCTAGATCTAGAACAAAACACACCAGAACATGACGCTTTCCTTAAGTTTTAGATATTGAATTTACTAACTAAAGAGGGATGGGTGACATACCATTTAAATGTCACTTCCTCTCGCCATCGCCATCCTAGCTCCATTCCAACGCTCATACAATGATGATCCTGCAAAAGAATGAAACCAACCAAAGTAATAGCAATAGCATAAACTCAATATAAACCTATGTACATGATCAAGGAATCATACAATAAAACACAACAAGATTTATAGGAAAGAACCATATTACTGTATCATATTAAATGTGAAAGAGAGATTACAACCATGGCCTTGATGTCGTAAGGTCCCTTCCAACTGTCCTTCGTTCCCCACACA
>ML787144.1:8496-33402 GCA_009831015.1 Picea engelmannii | reverse complement strand
CGAATTTCACCATTCGCCATACAATATATACAATGTTTTTAGGTATTCCGTAGATACCAAAACCCTAATCCCTTAATCCGGGATTAATTTACAAATCAGCTAAAAATAGCAAAATCCGCTAAAAATAGCAAAAACCGCCCCTAAAAATAGCAAAAAGGGATCGTCAGACGCAGTCGTCGTATCTGACGCACCCACACACACACACATGCAAAGAATATAACACATACCCAACAAATACATTTGTTGAAGTCAAACATGGTAGAAACCACTTGATTACCGGTCATTAGTGTATACCGTTAACAAGTGCGAGGGAAATCACCATTAATGTCAATGACTCCCAAGGTACTCTGGTACAATCCAACGAATGTGAATCAATGAGATGAGATCGAACACTCGATGGAATCTCTCGATCAGGAGTCGATAATGAAAATCCACTGTCGAAAGCAAGGAAACCTGCCATTGAGGCATGCAAGTTCCAAGGTACCAATTAGTTTCTAAGTCTAATTCCTGGATAATGAGTTGAAGTTGACAGGAAAAGACTCGTTACAAGAGGGCCTTAATGTATCCCACATTAATGACACGAAAAAAGTAACAAGATTTGATGTAGATCAGAGTAACAAGTGATTCAGGACTGACTCAGGGATGGCTTACGCAATAGAAGGCTTAAAGATTGCATAAATGGCCGACGCAATAGAAGGGTTTCTGGGTTGAACTTCTCTTTGAACATATTGACGACACGACAACTGTCTTGGAAACACTGACTCAACAACAAGGATCACAGACCGATTTGTAATCTTATAAGGGAGTATGATTAGGAGACAAGTGGATTTTCCAACCTATACACAAAGCAAGTGAAAGGGTGTCATGTTCAAAAGTGACTCTTCCACAGAATACAGGTTTAGACACAATTCTTTCCCAATTTTTTCCCCCACCATTTCTGGCGAGTACCTCTTTATTTTTATGCAAGCTTGAGGAGGATAACATATGCTTGTAATGTAAGCTCATCCTTTGAACAAGTCCCTTGGAGTATGTTTAACGAACCCTAGGAAGGAGTGGTTCGGTCCCATATGGGCCTTTCGATGTTTTTTTAACGAGTCCAAAGAAAGAAAACTCATGGGTTTTTCATATTTATAGAGTCTAAAAAACACTTAAAGAAAACTCTCTCAGTTCCTTTTTCGTAAAGTAGTCTGATGAGATCAAAAAAGAGATAAACTATTTCTCAACAGACTTTTTCTTCAAATACTTTAACGAGCGTGAAAAGAACAAGGTCGCTCGACAATCTTTTCATGTTTAGAGAGTCTGAAAAGAGCTTAAAGGGAACTCAGTGGGTTCCTTTTTCGTATAACCTTTACGAGTCCGAAAAAGTGATAAAAGTATACTCGGTTTCATTCTCACGTATTTACGAGCACGAGAAATAACAAATACTAAGCTTGGTAACTTATTCTCATGTATTTATGAGCATGAGAAAGAACAAAGACTAAGCTCGGGATTGTTTTCATTTTTACGCAAGCTTTAAAACAAAACAAAACTATGCTTGGAATAGATTTTAATTTTTACACAAGCTTAAAAACTAAACGAAACTATGCTTGGACCTGGTTTCATTTTTACACCAGCTTGAACTAGAGGAAACTATGCTTGAGGTAGGTGGTTTCATTTTTACACAAGCTTGAACCATAGAAAACTATGCTTTCAACTTCCCAATGCATGGTTCGTACTTAGCCCCCAGCTTAAGAAACTAGCGGCTTAACTTCAACATGAAGTCCAGAGGCTGAGGCAAATGCCCCCCAAGCTTCGTTTCATCCAACTGCAAAGGAGAATGAAATGAAGCTTCAAATACTAGACGAAGGACTTGACTCAAATAGAGAGGGGGAAAACTATTTCATTTTTTAACGAGCTTGACATAGAAACAAGAACTATGCTCGTAACCTATGTTTCATTTTTTAACGAGGTTGCCACAGAGACGAAAAAACTATCCTCGTAAGTGGTTTCATTTTTTAATGAGCTTGAAATAAAAAAACCATGCTCAAAGACCTTTGTTTCATTTTTTAACGATGTTGCCTCAGAGACGCAAAAACTATCCTCGAAATCTTCTTGATCATGGATACCAAGAGGACAATGCTCCAGAAGGAGACCATGTCAAGGCACAAAACTCGGTCATGGCTTCCAAGAGGTCTTCACTGGAAGGAAGAAACACACTCTGGAAGGACACCATGTCGAGGGTCGTGATAGGAGTAAAGAGATCAAGCTCTAGCAACCCTATCGAAGAGATCACCGTGTCAACTACTGGATCTAAGTCATCAGAAGTTGAGGTCATGGGAGACAACGCCACATAATTGACCTATGGCGGGGGTGATACCGTCTGCATATAAGAACCATTCAGGGAGGCAATCCAGGTGGGGTCAATGAATGAAAGTTGATCAACAGTCACAACCCGTCCATCGGAGGGAAAGATATCACACGAAAAAGAGTAGACACAATAGCTTTCATGGCATAGACATAATCTCTCCCAAGGAGTAAAGAGAAATCCAAGGGGTCGTGGACTACAATGACATCAATAAAGACATTTTTCCCTCCCAAAGTTACAGGAAACTAAGGAAGGGTCCCTAAAGGTTGACTGGTTCTTCTGTTAAAAGCTAACAGATTCTGTGTAACTGGCGCAAGTGGAGGACAACCCAAAGCTTGCCAAGAAATAGAGGACAAAATACTAACAGACGAACCTTCATCTATCAGTGTCTGAGGAATGTCTTGACCACAAACCTGTACTGTAATCTGGAAAGGAATGTGAGAGGGAAGACGAGGTCCAGTTAGCACACCCCAATCAAAATGGATGGCCTCATTACTTGGAGGGAGTTTCACGGGAGAAGGAGGAATACCCCCTGACACTGTAGAGTCTGTATCAACGAGAAAAACATGGGCAGTATTGGGTTTACTCTCTAGAGGGAGAGTAGGATTGACCGATGATGAGATCAGATCGACCACTTGGGTTTCATTCTCCAAGGGGAGAATGGGGTCGACAGGTGTAAACGGATCGACCACTTGGGTGACACTCTCTAACGGGAGAGTGGGATCGACCAAGGATGGTATTAGATCAACCACTTTGTCAACCGGTTCAACTAAGGATGTGACCAGATTGATGACATGATCAACCGGATTGACCGGTGAAGGGACCTGAGTGATCATTCCATCAACTACAGGTGGGTTGAGAGAAAGCTTGCGATAAGCGGCTGGAAGTTGAGGCTGTGAAACAGTCATGTCTTCCAATAATTTTGAGTCTTTGTCCATATGAGGACAAAGATGAGTTATATGACTCCCTTTGCATAACATACACAAGAACTTGACTCTACTTTTCTTCTTCCCAACCGTATCATGACTAGTTGACTGGAGGTCATCAGTATATTGTTCAGAGGCTGATGACATGGGTTGATCAGGGTGTGTAGACCATGCTTCTATAACCTTGGATAAACTAGGGCAATCCTTAAGAAGATGGCTACCCTTACAAAGCCTGCAAGGGTACTTGGGATTACGGGTTGTTTGGGTGATCTTGACATCATCAACACTCCCGACACGATTAACAATAACGGATTGTTTTCCAACATGTTTGACAATGGTCGGAGGTTTTGACCCTCGCTTATCTTTATTCTTCTTAATCTTTCTTTTCTTCTTCTTCTTATCCACCGGGTTATTAGCTTCAAAACTTTCACCCGACGAAGAAGATGAAATGGAAGGCGACATTGCAAGCGAAGAAAGAGAAGAAGACCTTACTGGTGAAGAAGGTGAAGGATCAACATGAGGTTGATGCTCTTGGGGGGAAGTGCTTTGCGACTGAAGCACTAACTGCATTCGGGATTACCTGAGTGGAAAACAACCATACAGGTAGTCCAATAGTGAGACCTAGTAGGCTCAAAGTAGTGATGTGAGGAGGACCAATGTTTCCATAAGAAGGAAAAACAAAAGGTTCCCCTAGAGAAGGGGTTCCTTCATTGGTCATTCTAGGAAATGACGCCATTAAATAAATCCAACCTAGAGTCTTCTACGGAAAACAAACAGCACACGCTAAAAATCTAGGAAGCAAGCAAACAAACAAAACCTTCTTACAATGAGCACACTAGTTGGTGATGAAATCCAACGTCATGGGAACAAAGTAAGAAGGGGTTGAGATAGAGCGGGTGGAAAAGTTACATTGACAACCTACTTAACGAACTTACACCCTGGTGCAAGCTCCCACACATAATCATGGGTATACCCTCCAAGGAGCCCGAGTGAGTTTGGCCAACGTCGATTCTAGGTACCGTGAAGACTTGCCCCTTCACAGTCACCTTGTGTAAACTTGACCCTAAAGAGGTATGCCACTAAGGTTACCAATCACTACAGTGATGCCTGGGGAAACAGTCGACAGTCCGATCCATGCGCAAGGGCAGGGTATCTAGCCCAAAATCAACTTGAAAGGCTTCCACTCATCATTGTGGGTATACCTCTCATGCGACCCCCATAATACACGTAATATCTACACCAAGACCAACAAAGCAGGGTGAGTAACTCTGACAGTCTCAATGCGACCTCATGATTGACCCTTGTGTTAGAAGGGCTTCCCAGGACAAAATGTAATAAGTGGATTTAACCGCTCCCTAACTCAAAATTCTATGTTCGTATGCAACTTTGGAAAGTTATCTTTCACACCTATTCCAAAGCCCTACAACTAATCTAATGTAGGTTTGCTACTAGAAAAGATAAAAAACATCTAATCAATTTTTATAAGCGCTTTATTTTATGGTTGTTGTTACTCAAGAGGAAAATGGCATGAACAATATGGTGTTTTGACCGACTTGAAAATTATGCAAAGATATGAAGATGCAATCTTTTCATTTTGATGAAAGCTATGCTACGAGAAGGAGAAAACTTTTATCATTCCCATATGCATGATGTCCCAAAATATATTAAACTCATCAATATCAAGATTCTCAAGAAATGAGAAAAAGGTACTGAACACCAATGCACGATTCATGCCCCCCCCCCCCGGCCATGAGGGGAAATTTTTTCATAATTTAAGATAAAAAAACGCCAAGAATCATGCAATTTCGCTACTTAAAATGCAAGGATGCCCTCAATCTAATATAAAGCAAGAAATTAAATCTTTTTGTTTCAAAAATTTCACTAAAAGAATTAATGAACTTTCTTAAAACAAAGAAACCCAAACTAAAAGTTCTCTTTTAAAGCGAACTATTCAGAAGAAATCTGATCTTTCCCTAAACAATTCTAAATAAAACATATGCTTTGTAATTGAAAGACACTTAAAGCAAGAGACTAATCCTTCAAAACCAAACAAAGCAAAGATGGATAAAAGCAACTCAAAGAATGTCAAGAAGACTGTAAACAGATCAATGTAGGCTCCAATAGTTCAATCTAGTTGTTCAAAGCAAAACTGGGCATCAAAAAATGACAAGACCCAATCCAAAAAAATTTACAAACAAGTTCGCAGGTTGGCAGTGTATTATAGTGCAAGAATCAAAGATTCTCGCAGGCTGAACAAAGGTTGACTGCGAGGGGTTCGCACTGGACTTAACACCAGGGTGCGAACTCAGGTGTTTCTCGTAGGCCACTAAAGGGTACAGTGTGAGAATGCATGTAAACAAGCAAAAATTGGAAAAAGGACTAAATTTGAGTGAACTTTCAGATCCAGAGAGTCTAGATGGATCTCCCACAGACTCAGAGACTAGAAAACAAGCAATCAAAGCAAGGGAAACTAGACTAACTAGGAAACAATCCGTTCCCCAGTGGAGTCGCCAATTTTGTTATTGGACTAATCGGTAGGTGCAGACACTAACTGATCTCCCTAGATCCACCTAGATCTAGAACAAAACACACCAGAACATGACGCTTTCCTTAAGTTTTAGATATTGAATTTACTAACTAAAGAGGGATGGGTGACATACCGTTTAAATGTCGCTTCCTCTCGCCATCGCCATCCTAGCTCCGTTCCAACGCTCATACAATGATGATCCTGCAAAAGAACGCAACCAACCAAAGTGATAGCAATAGCATAAACTCAATATAAATCTATGTACGTGATCAAGGAATCATACAATAAAACACAACAAGCTTTATAGGAAAGAACCATATTACTGTATCATATTAAATGTGAAAGAGACATTACAACCATGGCCTTGATGTCGTAAGGTCCCTTCCAACTTTCCTTCGTTCCCCACACACTTTCACTCCAAGAATTCTAGGAGCAAAAATATGATAATATTCACAATCTATCTTAACAAAGCAAATCTCAAAGCCACTCCAACCAAGCTAATAATTCCAAGCCAACCAAAGCTAACTTTCTCCATGAGAACTCCTCTTATTTTATAAGTTGAAGAGGATAAGGTGAGGAGATTAGGATGATCCCACTAAATCATGAAAGCGAGTAAGATCCATACCATTCGGATGCCACCTCACCATGGAAGTTTCTCCTTCTAGAAGATTCGAGAAAACGCTCATTTTTCCCACGTGTAGGCATTCTCGCACCCTACCTATAGTGCAACCTGCGAACATCTCGCACCCTACGAGAATCAGGCATTCTCGCACCCTGCCTACATAGCAACCTGCGAACTTCCTTTTTTACAGGGTTTTTACAAGGGAAAATGCAACTTCTTTTCTCAGGAAAAGTTCTTCTCCCTTCTCTCTTCAGGAACTCGGGCCACTGACCCCTCTGAAGGCAACAGATAGGTTTACATCATTAACGGTCATAGGGATGACGAAAATAATGTGTAACACCTGGTTGTTTTCGCTTCCACCTTACAACCTTGTAATGGCCCACTCCATAACCTGTGCAAAATGGAAGTCTTGTTTAGACCTTCGATCCTTGATAACTTGGAACATTAGCAAGTCTTTGAAGATGATGATCGGATCATTAGATTCATGGAAAAAAACAGAAAATTCACTGATTCACAAGTAAAATTCCTGGATGATTCCATGAACCTAGATGTGGCCAACCTCCAAAATAACACTTTTCCAAAAGGATGTGTCCCTTTAGAACACCTCTTTGATAGACACGATGTTTTCAAGGGAAAGAAACCCAACAAACAAAAAGATGAAGCCCTAGAGCTCAACATCAACACAGAGATAGATCCAAGGATGGTCAAAATAGGGAAAGGAACTACTAAAAAGAAAAGGATGGAAATTCTAGACCTCATAAGAGAATTCAAAGATACCTTCACTTAGAATTATGATAAACTAAAAGATTATAGGGGTGATGTTATCCAACATGCTATACCTTTGACGGAAGGAGCCAAACCTTTTCGACAAAAGCTAAGACATATCAACCCAAAATTGGAAAACCAGATACAAAAGGAACTCCAAAAGATGGTCGATGTTGGCATCATAGCTCCCATCAGATATTTGTCATGGATGTCAAATTTGGTAGTTGTCCAAAAGAAAAGTGGTGATATCCGCTTTTGTGTATATTTCTAAAACCTTAACCAACTATCCTTGAAAGACAACTACCCCCTCCCAAATATGGAACATTTGTTACAGAGGCTTACAAGGGAAGGGATGATGTCCATGTTGGATGGATTTTGGATACAACCAAGTCTTTCTCAAAAGGGAAGACCAACTTAAAACGACATTTACCACACCATGGGGGACATTTATGTACTTGAGAATGTTGTTTGGCCTTATGAATGCCAGTGCTACCTTTCAGAGAGCAATGGATTTTTCCTTTAGGGATCTCATTCATAAAATCATAGAAATTTACCAAGATGATCTCACAGTCATATGAAAAGAGAGGAAAGACCACATATCACACCTTAGAATTGTTTGTGAGGATGTAGAAAGTATGGTATCTCCTTGAACCCTAAGAAATACATCTTCAGGATAGATAAAGGGAAAATTTTGGGACACACAGCCTTGAAAGGGGGAATTTCTATAGACCCTGAGCGGGTCCAGTCTATCAAATATGTACGTCCCCCAGCCAACAGGAAGTCCCTACAATCCTTTTTCAGAAAAATAAATTTCATTCGAAGATTTGTCCCAAACTTTGCTAAAAGGATAAAACCCATGAGTGCATTACTAAATAAGGATACATTGTTTAAATGGGATGATAAAGTCATTAAATCTTTTGAAGACGTAAAGGATGCTATCTCCTAAGCCCCAGTCTTGATCAGTCCTGACTATTCATAGGATTTCATAATATTCTCTTTTGCCTCCCGGGACACCATTGCAGGTGTCTTGCTGCAAAAAGATGTTGACGACTATGAGCACCCTATCGCCTTCATGAGAAAATTCCTTAGGGATTCAGAGATGAACTATTTAATTACTGAAAAATAAGATTATGCCTTAGTGAAATCCCTTAATCACTTTAGAAACTACATGGGATAAAATCAAGGCTTATGTCCCTTACCTGGCAGTGAAGGATGTCTTATCACAACAAGATTGTATGGGTACTAGGGGAAATTGGGTCTCCAAAATCCAAGAGTATGACTTAGAGATAAAACCCACCAAGATTATAAAGGGACAAGGTTTGGCCTAGATGTTGATTGAGAGCAACCAAGAGATCGTACAAATGGGAGAAAGTGAACAAATAAACATGGTGGCCAGTGAATTAGAACATGATGAATGGTATTCCGATATAATATACTACCTTAAGAATTTATCATGCCCAGGTCACCTAGTAGACTACAAAAGAAGGGATTTGAGACTTAGAGCTATGAAATACCATTTGACCGAGAATGACCTTGGTTGGAAAGATCCCAATGGAGTTCTCCTTAAATGTGTCAATCAAAAAGAAGTTAATAAACCGTTGAAGGAATTACACTCCATACATTGTGGTGGACATTTCGCAGCCTGTACTACTGCCCACAAGATCCTAAGAGTTGAATACTATTGGCCAACATTATTTTTTGATACACTCCAATATGTCCGATCTTTCCAGCCTTTAAAACCTGTGGTACTAGAAGCTCCTTTTCAACAATGGGGGTTGGACTTTATTGGGGAATTTAAAGACAATTCAAGTAATGGCTACCGATGGATTTTAACAACCATGAATTATTTTACTAGGTGGGTGGAGTCTATTCCCACAAAGAAGGCCACTAAGGAGGTAGTCATGAACATTTTGGAGGAAAGAATCATAACTAGGTTTGGGGTCCCATCCAAGATTACCACAAACAATGCCAAATCTTTCAGTTCTCTTGCATTAGTAGAATTTTGTTTCAAGTATGGCATTGTTCTATCTCATTCCTCCAATTATTATCCACGGGGCAATGGATTGGAAGAATCGAGCAATAAGAACCTTATGAACATCATCAAGAAGGTTGTGGGGGAAAACAAGAGGTCTTGGGATAACAAACTTAAATATGCCTTGTGGGCAGATCAAATAACAACAAAGACCTCAACAGGAAGGACCCCTTTTGAGCTAGTGTATGGTTTAGAAACCAAACTACCTATGAATCTCCAAATCCACATCCTCCGTTTTGCTCAGCAATACACCACTGACAGAGAATCAATACAAGGGAGAATTAACTAGTTAGTAGAGTTGGATGAATCTAGAAGTACCGCCCTAAGCCAAATGGCAAGAAACCAAGAAAAGATCAATAACACATTCGATCACAAGAAAAAGGAGAGGGATTTCGTCGAGGGAGATCTAGTGTTGTTATGGGATAAGAGAAGGGAGAAACATGGTATGCACAAGAAGTTGGATGGACTCTGGATAGGTCCCTACAAGATCATGAGTCCTGCAAGAACAAACAATTTCAATCTAGGGACCATGGAAGGAGAGGATTTCAAGTTATCGATGAACACTATACACATCAAGCTTTACCACCCGCCAACAACATGAGAGGTAAGTACAAGTAAGTAGGTAGGAATTTGAATTCATTGTATATACCATCTTCATTTCATGCTAGAGTAGCTATATTTCCATTTGTATATATGCTTGTTTATTTTCATTTATTGTACCATATATGAGCCAGGGGTGATATCACGACCCCAAATGATTACTAATAATATTTTGTTGATATCAAGAAGGTCACAGGTCATGCCAGAGATGTTGAGGTTCTCATGTTCTCTACGGTGAGCACATGTTCCCGAGTTGGAGCCAGATGTTATCCCCTAGCCTAGGGATAACTAAGGAGATTATGTCTCAAGGCCCACAGGTCCTAGACATGGAGTACCGAGAGGTATATTCACTTGAGCCTGGACCTAAAGGGCCCATCTTTCTTCTTTAGTGCCTCCACCTTATCAACAACAACAACATCCATCCCATCGGCCTGGTCCTTCAGTAGCAGTGGGTCTTTCTCCATGAGGTAATGATTCTGGGTATCATGGTATGTGTCACTCTGATTCTCAAAACATTTAAATATGTGCATTTAATTATTTTTACTTCTAACATGTGCTTGGACTTATGCCTTTCCACTTGTCCACACCTGGGGGGGATGACATGATGCCCTAGCAAGTTGGTTCCCATAGGGTTTGAGTTGCCACTGGGTAGGTTCATGAAAGGTTATCGTTCATTCCCGCCATACTTACCACTTTTCATCTTTTTCCCTCTCATCCATCCCATACATTGGTTTGGGCATTGAGTTTGCCAAGCTAGCAAAGGGTTATACCTTACCTTGTGAGAAGAAGGGGCTAAATGCCTAGAGGGTAAAAGTAGCTGGCAAAAGATAAAATTCAAAAGAACAAAACCTTCAGATGCTTCGCCCGGGCATCCCCGAGAAAGAAATAAAAGGCTTCTTAGTAAGAGACGGAGGGACCCATAAAATAATAAAATCGAGACCTGGTTAGAGGATAGGGGGTCTCATGACGAGCCAGCCTATTCAATCCATGGGCATGTAGCAGTATGACATTACCATTTAACTGGTCACCACACTAGGGTAGTGGCTCTTGGTGTCATAGCAAAGAGAAAGGGGGTCTCATCACGATCCAACCTTCTCAACTTCGTGAAATTCTTGTGGGTAGCATTGTCACCACTGGACACCACACTAGGGAAGTGTCCCTGTTACACATCAAAATTACTCACTTCAATGATCACCTATTGTCATCGTTACAAGTGTCGCAAGTGTCACATTTTTTTCTCAAGTGTCGCATCTTGGCCGCAAGTGTTGGTTATGTGTCACAAACATCATACTACCATCTAGCCTATGTTGTGTCTCTAACAACATCACAACGACACTTAAGACACCCTCAAATATTGGTTTAAGGAAGATAAATCATCTGATGAAGAGTACAAAGCATTTGTCATGAAGAAAACCACTTAAAAATCATTTTTGGAGGCCAGTGCTCCCCTACCCACTGTCAGGGAGTGCCAACACTCCCTACCCTTCTTTGGGGGAGCATTCCAACACTCTGTGCATCCTTCTAGGGGAGTGCTCGGATTTTTTAGGGAAAATTTGGGTAGCACTCCCCTAACCACTATGAGGGAGTGCCAATGCTCCCTAGCCTTCTTTGGGGGAGCGTTGCAACACTCTGTGCCCCCTTTTGAGGGAGCACTGGGTTGTTTCAAGAGATCTTTGACTGTTGAGAAAAATTAGGGAAAAATCCGCCTCATCTCTAGAGTTAGTTGGATTCGAATCTGAGGTCAAGGATGGATCATAGGGAGGATCCACAACTGATAGAGAGAGATCCTTAACCTATACCAAGAATCTCTAAGGTGGTTAGGTCTCTCCAAGCTTATATAAGGAGGCCTCCTCATGGTGAAAAACACATGGCAGTTTAGAGGCATCAAACTTATGATCTCATAAGGGAGATGAACAGTAAGGAATCATCATTTTGATTGTGGATTATTGAGCAAGGGGCTAGACAAAGAGAGCTGGAAGAGGCTGTTGCACCTTCATCAAAGGTCTGTAAGTATTCTCTGTTGTTCTCATTAATATACATATGTGCTTGGCCTATTTCTTTTAAGGTTGTGTATGTATACATGCTACATCAACTTGTCTCTATTAGATAGATTTGGTTTCAATCTAATCTTAGGAGAATAGGAAGCTTGTTCTGTCTTTGTTTGTTTTGCAGGACTTATCGAGGAGCTTGGGGATCAAAGCTCAAATCAGACTGTGTGAGGATGAACATCATTAAAAAGGTACACCTTTATTCCTCTTCCCTATGCATTATTTTATCTAGGTTTAAAAGGATTTCAGTGACCAACATTATCACCTTTCTGTCTTGATCTTAGATATTTAGGTTTCAAGAGGAAATCCACTTGTCTGTAGGGGGATTTTCCTATAACAGAAATTGGCGACTCCACTAGGATTTATCTGATGGTATGAAAGTTGTTGTAAGGAATTCAAAGATCTATGCACTATTCAATTTGATATTTGAAGTCATTTTCCCAAGCAATTCTTGGTTGTTCATCATCCATTAACCTTCTCCTACCTTCACTAGCAATTTCACCAATTTTCATGCATTCTGGGTGAAATTTTGCATGGTTTTTGGCTCTTTTTCTGAGTTTTTGGGAACACCAAATCCCCCCTGTAGGCCATACCAAAGAACCAATGCTAACCTACAGTGTCTTAGGGGGCGTTGCAACACTTTGTGCACCCTTCTGGGGGAGCGCTAGTCTCTTTTTTGAGAATTTTTGCCTTCTTTTGCTTAGTCTTTTGCAGCCTGTTTTGTAGAGCTCTTTACCCAGAGTCTGTGGTTGGTTTGTGAAGTTGTTTGGATTGGTTTTTTATGGTTTTTGATTCTTATCACTCCCTCTTGTCTTGATTGGAGCTTGAAACCTTTTTCAGAAATGTGAAATTGCCTTTTCTAGTTGTTTTTTTGCCAGGACAGTTTTGAGTGATTTCTCTTTCTCCCTATCTTTTATTGGATTCTTCTCTGCATTTTACTTGTGTTCCTTGAATGATTGATTGGTTTTAGAATACTTGATGGTGTTCTTGCTTGTTAGAACAAGTTTCTACTTGTTTTCTTTCATACCTTATTGCCTTAAGTGCATGCTTTTTTTGTAGCCCTTTTGCTTCGTGTCTTTTGCATCTGCATAGGACTCTTTCTCCTGATTGAAAGTAGTGGAGTATTGAAGGTTTTGTATTTACTTTATGTATACATCATAATAAAACAAAGAAGATAAATGCATTCTTGCTTTTGGGTAGTGAAACTAGCTTGCATTTGATGTAGCGGAATTGCATGTTTTTTGGCATTTTGGGACATTGGGCATCTGGAATGATGAATGTTTTCTCCTTCTCGTAGCATAGCTTTAATTGAAATGAAAAGATTGCATATTCATCTCTTTGCATAACTTTTGAGTCAGTCAAAACACCATATTTTCCACGCCATTTTCCTTTTGAGTAACAACAACCTTAAAAATCAAGCGCTAAACTAAAATTGATTAGACATTTTTACATTTTCTAGTAGAAAACCTACATTGGATTAGTTGTATGGCTTTGGAATAGGTGTGAAAGATAACTTTCCAAAGCTACAAACAAACATAGGATGTTGTGTTAGGGAGCGGTGAAATCAAATTGCTACATTTTGTCCTCGGAAGCCCTTCTCACACAAGGGTCAAACCTGAGTTCGCATTGAGACTAGCAGAGTTACTCACCCTGCTTTGTTGGTCTTGGTGTAGAGATTGCATGTATTATGGGGGTTGCTTGAAGGTATACCCACAATGATGAGTGGAAGCCTTTAAAGTTGATTTCGGGCTAGATACCCAGCCCTTGCGCGTGGATTGGACTGTCAATTGTTTCCCCAGGCATCACTGTTGTAGTTGGTAACCTTAGTGGCCTATCTCTTTAGGGTCTTTACACAAGGTGACTGTGGAGGGGCAAGTCTTCATGATACCTGGAATCGACGTTGGACAGACTCACTCAAGCTCCTTGGAGGGTATACCCACGATTATGTGTGGGAGCTTGCCCCAGGGTGTAAGTCTGTTAAGCAGGTCATCAACGTAACTTTTCCACCCTCTCTATCTCAGCCCCTTCTTACTTTGTTCCCGCGATGTTGGATTTCATCAACAATAGTGTGCTCATTGTGAGAAGGTTTTGTTTGCTTGCTTTCTTACTAGATTTTTAGCATGTGTTGTTTGTTCTCCCTAGCAGAATCTAGGTTGGATCTTTATTTTTATAGCATCAGTTCTCGGAATGACCAATGAAGGAACCCATTTGCCAAGGGAACCCTTTCTTTTTACTTCTTACGGAAACGTTGGTCCTCCTTACATCGCTACTTTGAGCCTTCCAGGTCTCACAATTGGGTTACCGGTATGGTTGTTTTCCACTCTGGTAATATCGGATGCAGCAAGTGCTTCAGATGTAAGCACACCACCCACACATCAACTTCATGTTGACCTTTCTCCTTCGTCACCCATCAAGTCTCCTTCCATTTATCCTTCTTCGCCTAGTGAAAGGTCTAAAGCAAATAGCCAAGTTGATAAGAAGAAGAAGAAATAGAAAGAGAAGAAGAAGAAGAATCAGAAAGGGACCAAGCCTCCAACTACATCAGATGTTGGATCCAAGCAACCAAATATTGTTAATCATACTGGGAGTGTTGGTGAGGTCAATAAGACTACAATGAAGAATCCGAAACCCAAATTCCCTTGCAGTATTTGTAAGGGTGACCACTTTCTGAGGGATTGCCCTAGTATTCCCAAGGTCTTAGAAGTGTGGTCCTCCACATCATCGGCCCCTGCTAAACATGTTGCCGACACCCCGTCAACTAGTGACGTTAACGTTGGTAAGAGGAAGACAACTGTCAAATTTCCTTGTATGTTATGCGAAGGTGATCATTATTCTCACCTTTGTCCTCGTATGGACGAGGCTTCTTCTCTTTTGGAAAAGATTCAAATCCCAACTGGTTATCATAGGATTTCCCCCAACCCATTGTTACTTGATAGAATGGTCAATCCAGTTCCATCCCCGGTCAGTACGGTTGATCCTGTGGTCAATCTAGTTTCATCCTCGGTTGAACCACTAACCAAAGTAGTTGATCCAGTTCTGTCATCGATCAACCCCACTTTTCATCTGCAAAGTGAAACCCAAGTGACTGATCCAGTTCCGTCATTGGTCAATCCCACCCTTCATTTGAAGAGTGCCAACATGGTCAATCCCACTCCTCCTCTGACGAGTGCCAAAGTGGTTGCTCCGGTCCCTTCATTGGTTAGTCCGGTTGATCATGTCATCAATTTGGTCATGTCCTTAGTTGAACCAATTGACAAAGTGGTTGATCCGATCCCATCTTTGGTCGATCCCACTCTCCCGTTAGAGAGTGCAACCCAAGAGGTTGATCCGTTTCCACCTGTCGACCCCATTCTCCCCTTGGAGAATAAAACTCAAGTGGTTGATTTGATGTCATCATTGGTCGATCCTACTCTCCCTCTAGAGAGTAAACTTGATTCTACCCACGTTTTTCTCATTGATACAGAATCTACCGTGCTAGGGGGCATTCCCGTGAAACCACCTCCAAGTAATGATGCCATCCTTTTTGATTGGGGTGTACTAATTGGACCTCGTCTTCCCTCTCACCTTCCTTTCAAGATTACAATAGAGGTTTGTGGTCGAGATGTTCCTCATGCATTGATAGATGAAGGTTCATCCGTTAGTATTTTGTCCTCTATTGCTTGGAAAGATTTGGGTTATCCTCAGCTTGTGCCGGTTACCCAGACTTTGTTCGCTTTTAATAGAAGAACCAGACACCCTTTAGGGATCCTTTCTCAGTTTCCTGTAACTTTGGGAGGAAAAACTATCTTTATTGTTGTTATGGTAGTCCAATACCCCTTGGATTTTGATTTACTCCTTGGGCGACATTATGTCTATGCCATGAAAGATATTGTGTCAACCTTTTTTTGTTTGATATCTTTCCCTCACAATGGAAGAATTGTGGTTATTGATCAACTTTCGTTCATTGGTCCTGACTTAACCATCAACCCAATGAACCCCCTAAATGGGTCTTATATGCAGTCAGTATCATCCCTACCACATGTCAATTATGTGGTGTTGTCTCCCATGACTTCAACTTCCGATGACTTGGATTTGGTAGTTGACATGGTGATCTTTTTGGTAGGGATATTGAAGTCTGATCTCCTTACCCCCGATGAGACCCTCAACATGTGTTCCTTCCAGGGCATTCTTCTTCCATCCAGTGAAGATCTCTTAGAATCCATGACTGAGTTTTGTCCCTTTACATGGTGTCCTTCTAGAGCGTTATCCTCTTGGAAGCCATGATCAAGAAGAGTCTACAAGCATAGTTTCGCTTCTCTGTGGCAAGCTCATTAAAAAATGAAACAAAATCTACGAACATGGTTTTCCTCTCTATATAAAGCTTGTTAAAAAATGAAACAAAAATCTGGGGATTGAACCCGGAGCCGTAAGCATAGTTCTTTTCTTGTGTCAAGCTCGTTAAAAAATGAAACAGTCACCTCTCCTGTCAAGTCGAGTCTTTAGCTAGACCTCGTAGATGTCGAGTCGAGTCTTTCATTAGGTCTCGTATTTGAACCTTCATTTCATCCACCTATATCCTTTTTCTCCATCTAGTACAAAAATTGGTGACAACCTCAAAGTCGGTGAATGAATTGAAGCTTGGGGGGCATTGTCTCTGGCCTTTGATTATCATTCTAGAGTTAAGCCACTAATTTTTCAAGTTGGGGGCATACCGAGCTTAGTCTTTGTTCCTTCTCATGCTCGTAAATACATGAGAATGTAACCGAGTAGACTATTATCACTTTTTCAGACTCGTAAAGGTTATACGAAAAAGGAACCCCTTGGAGTCTCCTTTAAGCTCTTTTCAGACTCTCTAAACATGAAAAGATTACCGAGTGATATTGCTTCCTTTCACACTCATTACAAGGTTTGAAAGGGCATCTGTCGAGTGGTAATTTATCTCTTTTTTGGCCTCGCGAGACTAACATTACGAAAAAGACAACCCTGGAGTCGTCTTTAAGTTCTTTTCAGACTCTCTAAACATGAAAAATCAATCAAGTTTACCTTCTCTGGACTCATTAAACAATCATACATTGAAGGGCCCATATGAGACTGAACCCTTACTTCTTCCAGTTTGTTAAATAAAGGAAGAGGGACTTACTGAAGGTGAGTTATATTGAGCATGTGTTACCCTCCTCGAGCTCGTTAAATCAAAAAGAGGTACTTGTCTATCTGGATGGGGGAAAAAATTGAAGGAAGCATGCCAAGCAGTTTTTGAAAACATTACAAGTAACTCTTACAGTCGCCCTTGAACACGACACTTTGTCTTTGCACAAATTCTAATCCGCTGAACCTCTACACTGAACCAATCCTCTGAGTTTCTTTACTCCTTTGGGTCACCCGACGAAAGTCACAGTATCCATTGCATCATCATGTTTTGGTCCATGTCATGTCTCTGTTGTTGTGCCTCAGTGTTCAAGGGAAGTGTCTTCCTCGAGATTCAACCATCACAAATTTCCTATTTCAATACACGTGTCAGTCCATGTTCATTTGATCTACCAATTTACATATCTGTGTCAGTTTCGTGTCGTTGATGGGGGATACATCAAGGCCCTACTTCAACGAGTCTGTTCCTGTCAACTTCAGCACATTATCCAGAAACTAGACTTAGAAACCAGTTAGTACCTTGGGACCTGCATGCCTCAATGGCAGGCCTCCTCGCGTCTGACAATGGGTTTACATCATTAGCCTCTGATTGGATGATTCCATGGATGTTCGACTTCAGCTCATCCATTCACATTCATTGGAATGTACTAGAGTACCTTGGGAATCATTGGCATCAATGGTGATTTCCCTTGCGCTTGTTAACGGTTTAACTCATTGACTAGCAATCAAGTGGTTTCTTCCATGTCTGACATCATGACATCTATTCACATGGTTAGATTCGTACTACATCGAGATTGGTAAGAAGACCCTGGGTTGAGTCATCACTCTTATATGTACTTTGCCTAGGTTGCAACGAAGTTTCTTTTGAACATTGACACATATACTGTCACATAGATCCACTTTGTATTAGTCATGGCTATGTCTTTTCGTCTCGCAGATCCACTATGTATTATTCATGGCTAAGATCAATTTAGGTCATAAGAGTATAGATCCACATTGTATCTTCAGTGGCTATACCTTTTTGTCAATATAATTTTGGATCCGCAATGTATTTTATGGCGGCCATACCTTGAAAGTATTTATCACTCAAGCATAGGTATGCCTGCCTTGGGTTTGAAACATGTCATAATATTTGTTTGATGGTTGTGTGTAGCTTCTTCCAGGTTCTCTAAGTCCATACCCTTGCTCGAAAAAGTCTACAAAGTAATTCAGTCATCACGTCTTCTAACTTCGCACTTTGGGGGAAAATCTGTTACACATCAAAATTACTCACTTCAATGATGACCTATTGTCGTCGTTACAAGTGTCGCATTTTGTCCACAAGTGTCGCATCTTGGACGGAAGTGTTGGTTATGTTTTGTAAACAACATACTTCCATCTAGCCTATGTCGCGTCTCTAATGACATTACAGGGACACTTAAGACACCCTAAAAGACTGGTTTAAGGAAGAGAAATCATCTAATGGAGAGTATAAAGAATTTCCATGAATAAAATGACTCAAAAATCATTTTTGGAGGCCAACACTCCCCTATCCACTGTCAGGGAGTGCCAGTGCTCCCTACCCTTCTTTGGGGGAGCATTCTAGCACTCTGTGCACCCTTTTGGGGGAGCGCTGGGCTTTTTTAGGGAAAATTTGGGCAGCGCTCCCCTAACCACTCTGAGGGAGTGCCAACGCTCCCTAGCCTTCTTTGGGGGAGCATTGCAATACTCTGTGCCCCCTTTTGAGGGAGCACTGGGCTGTTTCAGGAGATCTTTGACTGTTGAGAAAAATAAGGGAAAAATCCCCCTCATCTCTGGAGTTAGTTGGATTCGAATCTGAGGTCAAGGATGGATCTTAGGGAGGATCCACAACTGATGGAGAGAGATCCTCAACCTATCCCAAGAATCTCTAAGGTGGTTAGGTCTCTCCAAGCTTATATAAGGAGGCCTCATCATGGTGAAAAACACATGGCAGTTTAGAGGCATCAAACTTATGATCTCATAAGGGAGATGAACAGTAAGGCATCATAATTTTGATTGTGGATTATTGAGAAAGGGGTTGGACAAAGAGAGATGGAAGAGGCTATTGCACCTTCATCAAAGGTCTGTAAGTATTCTTTGTTGTTCTCATTAATATACATATGTGCTTGGCCTGTTTCTTTCAAGGTTGTGTATATCTACATGCTACATGAACTTGTCTCTATTAGATAGATCTAGTTTTAAGCTAATCTTAGGAGAATATGAAGCTTGTTCTGTCTTTGTTTGTTTTGCAGGACTTATCGAGGAGCTTGGGGATCAAAGCTCAACTCGGACTGTGCGAGAAAGAACATCATTAAAAAAGTACACATTTCTTCCTTTTCCCTATGCATTAGTTTAGCTAGGTTTGAAAGGAAGTCAGTGACCAACGTTATCACCTTTCTGTCTTGATCTTAGATATTTAGGGTTCAAGAGGAAATCCACTTGTCTGCAGGGGGATTTTTCTATAACAATCCCCTACTAGTCTCTTGAAAGAAAAAGCAATAATATAAAAGATAAAAGGCATTTAATGGGCTTGGAAACATTTGCATCCATGACAAAGTGCAACTCACCCTCTTCAGAGGCACCCACAAGTAAGCCATACATTCCCCTGTCATCACTGCACCCATTTGCTCAGACATCCCTTACCACCTCACCCACTTACATGGCCTGGATTTGTCTTCACTTGGAAACATCCCATGTCCAATGAGAATTATCCCAATAGGACCTCCTAACATTCCCTCCAAACTTGGCTTGTAGAATAGCATAACATCTTTGGGCACTTATCTGGGAAAGGGGGGTTTTATGCACATGTTTAAATAACTTGATTATTAGATGTGATTGACATTGTTATGATCCCTGTGACTTATGAGCCCATGGAGGGTGTACTTGTTGTTCTTGCAGTGCCACACCCGACAGATAGGTACACATGGGGAGATGATTAGTTCAGACCTCCATAGGGATAAAATCCCATCAGATGGATGTTGAGACCCCATCCAGGGGTAGAGACAAGACAAAGGCTTGCACAAGAGAGAGAGAAGGATGTTCCACTAGAGATAGCCTGACAAGCCTAGACCAAGGGGGGTCTTGCTCTCCCATGATGATGTTGGCCTTGAAAGGCCCATGACATCACCTCTGTGACCCTTGACGTCACCAACGTTCGATGGACACTTTGGAGGAGGTTATGTGCCAAGTGGCACGTATGGCTTGATCTAGAGGCCTTGGGAGGCCTAATGTTTTGCTCCTGGAGGCTAACGTTTCACCAAAAAGGCCTAATGTCACCCTAAAAGGGCATGACACCACCTTTTCTGCTTGATTTAGGGTTTTGATTTGTCATTTAATGTAAAAAATGGATATTACATGTAACTGGCCATGTCGGCCTTTTTGACCTAATTCTGGTCATTGTAACTGTATAAATAAGGGATTTTCCCTTGTATTATTTCATCATCTTTCACTTACACAAGTGTGAGGTTTGAAATTTCCCCCCTAATTAGGGTTACTTGGCTGAAATTTGGTGTGCATTTCTTGAAGGAGGCTTATTTTCAACTATTTTGGCATTTTTCTTGGTGGAAGTGTTCAACTAGGCTATTTGCTAGATGATTCTTGGTGAATGTAAGTAAATTTTCTGCAATTCTTCTTCATTGAATGGTTATAGTTATATTTATCTTGCATTTATACTAAGATTATGAAATTGCTAGCTTAAAACCCTGGGAGGCTAAAGCACATGCTATTGTCCTTGCCTTAATAACTTTCACCTACCAGATTATGCTAGAAAACCGATTTTCTTGAAGCTTTTGCTAAGGGCCTTGCCATTGCAACACCCTAACGCATTTTGCTTCATCTAAGTCGTCATCTACTTGATCCTTGAGCTAAAGAAGGAGAAAAACTACCAGCGCCTAGGGGTACAAATTAAGAGATAACATGATTCTCGGTTTTGATATCAGTCTCTTATTTTTCTTCTATATTTGCTTAGATCATAATTTAAATGGACTATCAGGATTATAAATGTCCAACACATGCACAAATTCGCTGGCAGCTAGTGGGTTATGATTTCCTATCACATGTCGTTTATTTATGCACATATATTTAAATTATATAATTTTCTTGGACCATGAACAAAGTTGGTGTATATGTATCCCAAAGGTATTGCTAGAGGGCATTCCTTGTTGATGAAGTCACTATCTTGCCACCTTTTTTCAGAAGACCCTTCAATAAATGCAAACAATGGTTGGTAGTAAACATGCCAAGACAAAGACCAACAATGCAGTTGGTCAACGTTTGTCGCCAACTTGCACTCTACCATATGAACAACGATGGAGTTGAAGTATGCAAACACACGTCATATAACAAGTATTTTGCCATAAACTTCTCACCAATTGCCAAGAAGGTTAAATTTTGTTGATAGTTAAGTGTTTTGCTGCAAAGAGATATTTCAAATGAGTTATATAGGCAATTTTAGAAGTCGAGGAAAATGTATATCTTGAACAAAGACAGTTGGGATATAACACATCTTTTGCAAGTGGAAGTTAGAGCTACCTGATATAACACATCCTTTGCAAGTGGAAGTTAGAGCTACCTGATATAACACATCCTTTGCAACTTTGTGGCTCTTTTTCTCATGGCGGGCAACCTTATTCTTCTCTGTTGTAGCTGGATGTAACATCTATGTTTTGCCATTTTCTTAATCCTTTAACACAATTGACAAGGGTTTAATAATAGCTAGATCCAGGAAAAAGAAATACTCATGCATGTCATGTATCTAACAATTTAAACTAATATAATAATCTAAACTAATATAATAATCTAAACTAATTTAGCATAGTCATGGACATATCAGATCTTGTGTGTGTTGTGTTCTAGATAGTCACACATTTAATAAAACAACCAATCTGGATGAAGATGCATGCACCCTTTCTGTCAATATTACCCTCACTCTGAGAAGCATGCAACCAAACCGATCTAAAACCTAAAACCTGGAACAAAATTTCTCTATTATGGAGAAGCGAATGTACCTTAGCACGCTGAGATGAGATGGCTAGAATCAAATTCTTCCAAATAACTTTCATGCCAAAAGAGAAGCTAGGAATGACCAGTATCGTAAAATTCGTAGACAATGCCCTTCCCGTGTCTCTATAATTTCCCAAAGAAAAAGCAAAAAATTATTGTCCAAATGCATAGAAAGTTCTTTATCCATGAGGGATAGATATCATCCAGCACAGTTGCATAGAATCTATTGCGAAATAATGCTGAGAGATATGACACTCTTTACCATTGTGTTATTAACACCGGGGCTAGTGCACATCTTGAGCCCATAATCCTCCGGATTTCTCAAGATTTCCTTGGTAGGTGAAGGACGATTTCCCTACCTTGACATTTAAGACTTTGCATAGGGATGAGGGATGACATAAGTGCTAATGCACTCTATTATCACCTCTACAATAAGAAGTGAAAGTTGAAGACCAATAATATAACGATTTTTATTTTTTATTTTTTATTTTAATTAAAATAAAAATATTATTAACACTTTTCTATATTAAACATTGGAAATGAAGACAAAATTTAAAATCAATGCTAAAACCAAAAAATATAAAAATAAAAAAATTATAATATTAAAATAACTTAAAATAAATCCATTTTAATATAGGATTTTTAAACACTACGATGTTAAATTCCAATCTCCTTCTATTTGTATTAATCTATGTAAAGATTTATTAGTTGATGTTAAATTCCACTCTCCTTCGATTTGTATTAATCTATGTAAAGATTTACTAGTTGATGTTAAATTCCAATCTCCTTAGATTTGTATTAATCTATGTAAAGATTTACTAATTAATGTTAAATTCTAATTTTTTTCAATTTAATCTATGTAAAGATTTACTAAAAATTTGATTAGAAAAAACCTCAGAATAAACTTATTAATATATGGAAAGATTTACTTAAAAAAGTGATAAAAAAAAATAAAAATAAAATAAAAAGCATTTATTGGATTTGCCTTCAAAACCTTTGATGCCAAGAAAATTATTTCCTTCATACTCCATACATTAATTTAATTTAAAAACTACTAAAACATTCATATTACATACATTACATTTAAAAAAGCTATATATAAGAAGCATTCATTACATTTAAAAAAGCTATATATAAGAAGCAGAAAGCCGTTATGCACATCGAACATCGCTATATAGAGGCGGTTTTTAATATACCGCGACGGGGTGGTGCATATTGTTTCAGATATGCCACTCCACCCTGAGATCTGCGCATGTGTTCTCTAAGTTCTCGCTTGCTGCGAGTTTTGCGCTTCTTTGCATTGTAACTGAAGACCTTCCCGTCAAAATGAAAGACGTCAGAGAGAAATCCAGTGGCCTTTTCGACGTCGATCCGAACATTCCGAGATGGTTGTGCCAGAATTGTCGACACCCTCTTTCCATCGTCGGGGCAGAGTCCTACGCAGAGAAGTTTGGAGCAGAACCCTCAAGATCAGGTCAGGGTTTCTAAATTCATTAGTCTTTTGAATTTTTTTCTGTAGTCGACCTTCGGAAATCGGCCGATTTGGTAGACTTTCATGCGATCATGGCACAGCGCGATCGTTTTGCTGGAATAAATTTCAATAAACGCGTATAAATTCCGTTATACTCAACCCATAAAATTTATTCTTACAAGCTCCTGTGCTGATATCTTCTATTTCAAATTTGTTATCGGGATTCTACTCTGGGAGAAGAAAACTTTGAGTAATTTTGTTGATATTCGTATTTTATTCTGGATTCTACAGTATACATAGGTTTTGGCCAATATAGCAAAGCATTAACGATCAGTAAATTGTATAAGCTTATAGACGAATTTTAAGGATTTATGGAAAATTTAGTTCAATTGTCGTTAGTTATGGTTTGTTCGATGTAACTGGTTGAAATTGGCAAAAACCAGCGCAGATTTCTCCAACCACTCTTTTTTTCCAAAGCCGGAAAAAACCTTCAATACTTAGGGCTACCGGCTGGAAAAAACCTTCAATACTCAGGGATACCGGCCTAGCCTGTGTTGATATAATCTCAAGACCCTGATGTGCAGCGACATTGACATCATTGTGTGCAGACAAAACCTGGCCACTTGATTTCACTGGTGGTCTGAAAGGGGCAGACTTCCACTCCTGCCAGATGCCTCTTGGTATTGGGCTGTTAACTTGTTTCTTTGTGTAGGAGGAAGATTAGCTCTCAACCAATCATACTCCAAGACCAAAAAGAAGACCAAAAAGGAAGTTTCAGCCCATCACTAGTATCGACTAGATACCCAATATCACATCCGAGCATTGCTGAGACTATCAGAGAGAAAGGTCATGTGGTATCCAGAAGCAGCCTTTAGCCCCATACATGAAGCCTGGAAACTAGTAGAGTTTAACTCCACCCACCCTCCTATTTGATGAAAACCCAGTTTTAAAATTGAAATTGATTATTAAAGCACTTGCGAAAAATCGGGAGAATGTGATCCCAGAAAACCAGGACAGTACAAGGCCTCGTGGTCATGGACTGAAAAAAAGCCCTAGAAACAAAGGGTTTAAAAAATAACTATAATTCTCTAGGGGTACAAGGCCTTGTGGTCATCGACTACAGGACGATTGTTTTTCTGAACTATATTTAAATAAACACATAAATTCAGTTATACCCAACCCATAAAATCTATTCTTACAAGCTCCTGTGCTCACTGCTGATATGCTCTATTTCAGATTAGTAATCGGGATTCTCCTCTTAGATAAGAGAAATTCATGTAATTTATTTCGCTAATATTTGTATTTTATCCTTAATTATTCAAGATTACAGAATACATAGGTTTTGGCCAAAGTAGCAAGCCATTAATGATCATGAAATTGTATAAGCTTATGGACGGATTTTAATTATTAATGAAAACTTTAGACTAATTGCAGTTATTTATGGTT
>ML787143.1:366656-399939 GCA_009831015.1 Picea engelmannii | reverse complement strand
AGAGTAACAATGGATAAAAAATGTATGAAGTGAAGCATAAAAAAATCCATAGACTAGCACATACCTGTAACGTTTTCTAAACCTGTTGTTTAATACTCACGAGACTTTGGGAACTTCTTTCAAATGGCTCGTCTCGCTCCTCTGGATTCTCTGAAATTCTTTGTGCATGATGATCTTGTTTACGAATAGCTCAAAAGAATTTAAATGGGGAAGAAACTATCATGTCGTATAAACCAATTAACTCGGGTTATGAGTGAAAATCAAACAAAATCTGCCATTAAATCTGCAATTTAATTCATCATGGATTGATGGTGGAGGCGCGAAGGCTGGTGCATTGTATTGGTAAATTCAAACAATCCTTTTGATTCGTGCATGTATTAGCCACTAATGCTAGATTTGGAATTAATTGGTTTCTCAAATGCTGTAAATTGCAACGTATCTAGCGCTAAAATGTCCCATCGTGTCGCTGTTAAATTAAATATTAGTTTATAATGGTCAGTTAGAAATTATACTTAGGCATTAATAAAGTCAAAGTGACTTTAGGTTAATTTATTTTCTTTTAGGTCAGATATTTTCTTTTAGGTTATATTTTCACTTTATCCCTCATTCATAAAGTGGTTTGACTCTACTTGATTGTAACCTATATAAGAAAGCTATTTGCTCTATTATTTCATTGATTGAATAAAGATAGATAACCTTATTCAAGTTATCTTGGTTTCTATGTGTGCTTGATTTTCGTTACATGGTATCAGAGCGAGGTTAGGGCCACATATTCTGGGAGCACGTGAAGACCTAGGGATTGCTACCGACAGTGACAGATCGAGGGATCGCCAACGTAGCACACTCAAGGAGTCGAAAGGGTTTTGGATTAGCCGAAGTCGGGTTCATTTGATTTTTCCATTTTAAAAGCTATATTGGTCTACTCTTACCCATATTGGTGCCCAACTTCAAATATCCGGTGTTTTGTTTTTACTGCTAATTTCTTGAGTTAGCAGATTTGAGGAGAAATTGGTTGATTTGGAGCTAGTTGAGGGAGGATTGCAGGTATTTTGCCATTATTTATCTTCTAAGTTCAGTATTTTATGATCATCTATGGCTATATTGACCAACATCATGTTGGACGGCAACCAAAAGTTTTCTGGGAAGAACTACAATACCTGGAAGCAACGTATGTTGGCCATTTTTGCGTACCGGTGCCTGTCATATGTTGTTCTGAGCATAAGTTCTCGTCCCACGATTGCAGGTAAAGACCAGGACAATTTTGATGGCCAATATAGAGAGGTCGTGATGCTGATCAAATTGTCCCTGAAAGATGAGATGCTACCCGAGGTTCAAAATGGGAAGACTACTGCAGTGATCTGGAAATAGTTGAAAGAGCCCCATGAGATTTCAGATAAGGGTTGAGCGTTCTTTTTAAGAATATGTTGTTCTTGATCAATATGAGTGAGGGTGCCTCTCGCTAAGAAAACTTACTCAATATCAAGGACATCTGGGAGAAGTTGGAGGCCATTGGTCGGAAGATGGAAGAAGAGGACATCGTGGTGATCACATTGAACAACTTGTCAGGGTCCTACGAGCACTTCATTGAGACCCTGAACATCACAGCTACAGATGTTGACCTGAAGTTTGGAGAGCTATCCAATAATCTCTTGTAGCAGTACAGGTGGAAGAAGCAGTTTGGGAGCAGTAGTGAGACAGAGGGTTCAGAGCAGGCCTTTGCAGCCAAAGCTAAAGGCAAAGGCAAATGGACATGGAAACCTGGTCTAGGAAATGATGAGGATGCCACCAAAAGCCTAAAGACCATCACTTGTCATTACTGTGGCAAGAATGGCCATATGAAGAAGCACTGCAAAAAGCAGTTGGTAGATCAAAATCACAACCATGAAGGGTCTCAGCAGAAGGCCCATGTTGCAGAGCACACAGAGGAGACGGAGGTAGGCTTCTATGCCTTTATGGCCTATACACAAGCAGATTAGTCCAAGTCATATGCTTGGTTTGTTGATTCAGGTACATCCAGGAATTTCACTAATCGAAAATATTGGTTCACAGAGTTTACACCTAGTCCATCCAAAGACTCGGTGATCTTCGGTGGAGGCGAGGAGTATAATATAGTCGGCAAGGGGAATGTTCAGATTTCCTTCAGAGGAAAGATGCTTATGTTTCTCAACATCCACTATGTGCCAGGTATGGAGCTTAATCTACTCTCAGTTAGTTAGATTATGAGGCACTCTCCTCACTTGGATGTCAACTTTAGCAATCACAAGTTCTATATCGTTGAAAAGAATACCATGGAGATCGTTGCTCTTGGTGTGGAGGACCATGGTCTATTTAGATTGGTGGATATTGGGCAGGGTAGAGAGCATGCACTAGCAGTGAAGAGTGCATTAGACATCTGCACACTATGGCATCAGAGGTATGGTCACCTCAATTTTAACTACCTCTCTTAGTTGGCATGAGAGAAACTTGTAGATGGACTTCCAGACATTCAACAAAAGATTCAGGGATTTTGTGGAGCTTGCCAGACAGGGACGCAACATCGAGCGCCATTTGATGAAGGACAATCTTGGAGAGTGTAGAGGGTCCTTTAGCTGGTTCATGCAGACGCATGTGGAACAATGAACATGGCATCAATCATTGGTGCCGGGTATTTCCTTCTATTTGTTGATGATTTTAGTAGGAAAATGTGGGTGTATTTTTTGAAGTTGAAGTCTGACGTGTTTAAAGAATTTCAAAACTTCAAAGAATTAGTTGAGAATGAGTCAGGTTGTCATATTAACTCTCTTAGATATGATAATGGTGGATAATTCTTCTCCAAAGAATTCAATAATTTTTGTGCTAAACATGGGATCAAGAGACAGTACACCACACCCTATACTCCACAACAGAATGGGGTGGTTGAAAGGCGAAACCACACTATCACAGATATGTCCATTTGTATGTTGCAGAACAAGTGTGTTCCTAACAGGTTTTGGGCAGAGGCAGTGTTCATAGCAGTGTACTTGCTAAATATATCTCCCATGATGGTGGTAAAGTAGAAGACTCTAGAGGAAGCATGGTCTGGAAGAAATCCCAAAGTAAGTCACTTGAAGGTATTTGGTTGTACTGCTTACACTTGGATTCTAGCAGTGAAACAAACCAAGTTATATCCGAAGAGTAAGAAGATGATTATTACAGGGTACAACGACACCCATAAAGCTTACAAATTAGTTGATTTTGACACTGATAAGGTGATATTTAGAAGAGATGTTGTTGTGGATGAGGAGGTTGGACCCTTCCATACTCCTCCCACATTTAGATTTATTGAGCAACCATAAGTCATTGAAGATTCAGGTCTCAAGCTTCCGATAGCTCCACCTGAAGGGGGGGAATATTCTAAGCATGATGATGACGAGTCAGAACAGGATGAGTCTCCTAGGTTAGTCAAATTAGTACATTCTGAAGTAGGAAGCCCAAGTCATGGTGGCAATACTGACTTGGAAGCCAGGGATTCCAAAAGAACCAAGTGGTGGCACAACACCATTCGAGATGTTTGGATAGGAGAGATGATCGAGGGAAGATCATCATGAGGTAAGAGTAAACAACAGACTGGCACAATCAACTTTTCTCTTATGGCCAATATTCAGGAGATCTATGAGCCTCAGGTATTCAAGGAAGCAAAAGGAAGACCTGAATTGGAAAAGGCCATGGAGGTCGAACATGAAAGTTTGATGAAAAATTAGAATTGGGATCTCATAGCTCTTTCATCAAGGAAGAAACCCATTGGCTACAAATGGGTGTACAAGGTCAAGTACAAGGTAGATGGTACACTTGACAAGTACAAAGCACGGTTAGTTGCAAAATAATTCTCTCAGTGAGAAGGCATTGACTATAAGGAGAATTTTTCTCCTACAATGAAGATGAGCACTATTCATCTTGTTCAAGCCATGGCAGCACAACAAGGCTGGAAGTTCCACTAGATGGAGATTTGAAGGAAGTGGTATACATGTGCCAACCAAAGGGGTTTAAGGTTGCAGGGAAGGAGCATCTAGTTTGTAGACTAAATAAGGCTCTATATGGTCTGAAATAGGCACTGAGGGCGTGGTACATCAAGATTGATAGGTATTTGGTTCAGAAAGGGTTCCAACGGAGTCCTTCAGATTCCAAATTATATGTCAAAAGATTTGGTAATGAGATCATTATTCTGGTTGTTTATGTGGCTGATATCATTATTACAAGTAGTGAGGAAGATGCAATTACATGGATCAAATCCGACATGAGTAGAGAATTTGACATGATAGATCTAGGCCTCCTACACTACTGTTTGGGTGTAGAAGTTTGGCAAACAGGGAGCAACATTTTTGTCTCACAAGCAAAGTATGCCAGGAGTTTGTTGGATAAGTTCAGGATGGGGGATTGTAAAACCTCCTCTACACCTATGGAGAAAGGGTTGAAACTTTCAGCCAAGACTGAGTCAGTGAGTCACTATACAGACAGCTAGTGGGTAGCTTGATATATCTTACAACCACTAGACCTAATCTGAGTTTCTCTGTTAGCTTCATTTCTAGATTTATGACAGCGTTGAAAGTAGAGCACTAGACAACAACGAAGCGAGTGCTAAGATATGTGAAAGGGACACTTGAATTTTGTATTCTGTACAGCAGGAGAAAAGACCCGAGGTTGTGTGGGTATAGAGATTTAGATTGGGCAGGTTTTGTTGATGACAGAAAATCCACTTCTGGATATGTCTTCAGCCTTAGCACGGGTGTAGTCACATGGACCAGCAAGAAACAACATGCAGTCTCCCTTTCATCAACAAAAGTAGAGTATCGAGGAGAATTGAAAGGTGCATGCGAGTCAGTTTGGCTTAGGAGGATGTTATCAGATATGCAGATGCAACAGAGAGAGCCTACACCCTTGTTCTGTGACAATCAATGGGTAATGAAACTTGCCAAGAATCCAGTCTTCCACGAGTGTAACAAACATGTTGATACACATTGTCACTTCATCAAACATCTTGTAGAAGGTGGAACTATTGAGCTGCAGTATTGTCTTACAGAGGATCAAACTACAAACATTTTCACCAAGTCTTTGGGTCCTGAAAAGCATGTAAAATTTCGAAAGAAACTTGGTGTAGTGAGTAGATTGACCATTAAGGGAGCGTGTTAAATTAAATATTAGTTTATAATGGTAAATTAGAAATTAGACTTAGGCATTAATAAAGTCAAAGTGACTTTAGGTTAATTTATTTTCTTTTAGGTCAAATATTTTCTTTTAGGTTATATTTTTAGTTTATCCCACATTAATAAAGTGGTTTGACTCTACTTGATTGTAACCTATATAAGAAATCTATTTTCTCTCTTATTTCATTGATTGAATAAATACATATAACCTTATTCAAGTTATCTTGGTTTTTGTGTGTGCTCGATTTCCATTACAGTCACTTTCCTAGTGGGTGGCTTGAGGATCGATGAGGTGTTACAAGGCTTTTGTTGATACTCTTTTGTGAAAAACCTCCAACAACAATCGATTTTATCATATGCTGTTGACATGGCATAACTAGCTCAGGATACGTGGCACCGAGGACTAGTGACTTAGCTCGTGGGTAATGGTCGAGAATTTGTTCAAGTTGTGCATTCTAAGATGAACCTAGGAATGTCGATGTCGAAAAGTTATCAGGGATTGACGTTCAGAAATAAACCTACCGTGTAATTTGCTTTTGGGTTAATGTCCTAAAACAATGTTGATGCTAGGATGTTCTAGAAATCAACGATTCAGGGTAACCTTTTAGCGTGGTCCCAATGTCTATCATGACTTGATCTTCTCTGATTTTACTAATCGCGTCGATTATTGGCTATCAGCAATATCATTGCCTCCTTCATTAACATTTATTCTCCTCGACTTTTCCTGAATGCCGGAGGGGATCAGTCATCGACGATATCTTTGTAAGATGCTCATTGTGAAGAAAAATTCCTTCCACCGATGCTGGTGAAGATCGGCTCTCGGTGACTAAGGTTTCTTTGAATGATTTTCCTTTTCCTTTAACTCTTCCTGATGCCGAATATTTGAGCGCCTTGGGAGAATGTTTTGGGTTGTTGATTCTTTATTTAAATGTTAGTCCTTTAAGTTATGGTTTTTCACATTTTCGAGCAAAATTTGAGAGACTTAAATGAGAATCAAAATGATAAGCACGGGAAACATTTTTTCAATGAAGTCGACGTAAACAACACAAAAGATCAAGTGGTAACCAAAAAGTAAAATTTGACATATGCTTTTTAGGGTGTGTTGAGTGTTCAACAAATGTTGACATACTGGGCGAAAGTAGAACCTCTATTCCTCCTTCGGGTTCGGTTGAAGCAGAAGCTGGTGGAGACCTGAACTGGTTTTACATCAGAGCCTCTTTTACCTTTGCATTTGAAATTTCCCTGTTGACGTTTCCAGGTCTACCTGTAGGGTTTTCAAACTTAATTCCACCTTCTTTTCCTTTGACCCTGGCTCACGACCCTTTTTGACAAGATTCTAGTAAATCATTCACAGGAATTCGGCCCTTTGTTATCTTCACTCACTTGCTATGGTGTTTCTTCACTGCTAGTGAGCGTCCATAGCCCCGACGGAGTCACCCCGACGTCGCATACCTTGATACGCTACTAGAGATAATCCATAGCCTCAGTGAAGATATCTTCATACCCTCCCCTACTGTGCACTCAGTTGATATTATTAACTCTTATTTCGGCAGCATGCCTTGAGCAAGTGGGAGAGGATGATGTTTGTTACTTTGCAAGATGAGACTTTTAAGGTGAAACTCACTAGCTCTGTCTCAGAGGTGCATGTATTCCTTTCCAACTTTCCTTATTTCCCTTAAGGTTTTACCAGACCACCAGGAAGACACTTTTGAAATTTCTCCAAAGTTGTTCATCTGCACAGGTTAGATAGAGAACCCCTAAGAACAATTTCAAGTTCCCCAGCACTTCTCGTGTTTGTTCGTGAGCGATGAGTTAGGCAAAGAGTTTGATATGCCACATGTTTTTGAGGTCAAACATTGTATTGATAAACACAATATTCAAAAGAACTGAATTCCAAATAGAAAAAGGAAACAAAAAATAAAATGCATTTCACAATCGACCTAGCTACAAACCAAATTATGAGAATATGCACGCAAAACATAAAATATATAGGTATATATATATATATATATATATATATATATATATATATATATATATATATATATATATATATATATATTTAATGACAGTATTGTTTTAGACCTTGGCCATTCACTCGTAGGGCATCGGGTTCCCCCCTTATATTCTTTAACTAATAAGTGTCTTCCCCAATATTCTCGACCACCTAGAAAGGTTTGAGCCATATATTCTAAAACTTAGAATGTTTTCCTTTAGGTTCGTTTTTTTTGTCCCATTTCAAGACTAAGTCTCCTACTTCAAAGTTCTTCCATTTAGCCTTATTCTTATCAAACCATATTTAACTATTTGCTGGTGGGATATGAATAATTATTTAGCTTTCTCCCTTTCTTCCTCTAACATGAGCAAGGTGTCAATTCTTTGTTGTAAGGTTGATGAGGGATGCCCCCTGGACTCCTGAGCAAGTTAAAGAGATGGGAGATATAGTCCATTCATGAGAATGGATTCCTATCCGTATACCAGGAAGTATGGGGAATTTCCTATAGCTTCCTTGGGTGTAACTCTATCTGCCCATAAAGCATTGTGGAGTAGATTATGCCAGTTCCTTTCGTTGTCTGCAACCGTTCTCTTCAATATTCTCACTAGGTTATTGGTTGATTCTGCCACTCCATTTCCCTATGGATAATAATTTGCAGAGTATCTGATTATGATTCCTTTATATAGGGAGAAATTTGTTAATAAGGTGGAATAAAAGTAGGCTGCATTGTCAAAAAAAGAACAGAAGGGACATCGAATCTTGTGATTAATTGTTGTTCTATTAATTGTATCACTACCTTCTCGTTTATGTGAGTTAGAGGAATGGATTCTGCCCATTTTGTGAAATAATCAGTGGAAGTAAGAATGTAATTGTGTTGTTTCAAAGAGTTTAGTGTAATATATCCTATGATGTCTAACCCCCATTGCTCAAAAGGCCTAGAGACAGTCACTGGTTGGAGTGGGACTGCTGCCCTCTTCTCTCTCCCAGCGCTTAATTGACAAATTTTACAGTTTCTAGCGTATGCGTGGGAATGTTTGAACAAAGTGGGCCAATAATAGCTAGCTCTCAGTATCTTATGAGTGGTAGTGTCTCCTGCAAAATGTCCACCAGTAGGGAAGTCATGGAGCTCCTTTAGAACTTTGTTTGCGTCTATACATTCGAGGCATCTTAAAATTACCCCATCATAATTAACCCAGAAGAGTACCGAATTTATGAGGCGATATTGCACAGATTTTAACCTGAGATATCTCCTTTACTTGGGATATAGGTCTTCTGGAAAAGTCCCATGATGTAGGAGATAAGTCAATTTCTCATACCAAGACTCTTCCCCTAGGAAAATGTTTGAAGATTCACCACACCATAGTGCCATTTCATTATCCCATCCAGGGTCTTCATTTACCTGGTCTTGAGCTTCAACTGCCAGTTTTCATAATCCTTTTCCTTTAACTAGTTTAGCAGGTTTTATGTCTATATCAAAATCTTGGACTACTTCCATCCAGTTCCCTCTTCTTTCCCCCCTCTCCTGTTGCATAAATAGGGATCGGACTGTGCGGTGAGGTACGATTACTTTGGTATGGTTCTTGAGGATGTAAGATCTAAAATGATTTACTGATTTGTAGACTGCATAAGCTTGTTTATCTATATCAGGATAGTTTATTTCTACTCCTTGAAGTTTAGTTCTCATGAACGACACCAAAGCCTCATTGTTGTTATCATCCTTTTGAGTCAAAACTGTAGCTAATGACTGATCGAAGGCGGAAGTGTAGAGGAAGAAATATTTGTTGAAACCAGGACTCCATAATACGGGGGCTTGGGATATAGCATTCTTAATATTGATGAAGGCCTTCTTTCATTTATCATCCCAATTAAATTCGACATCTTTACAAATCATCTTTTGTAAGTTCTTGATAGTTTCCATGAAATCGAGAGTGAACTTTCTCACAAAATTGATTTTCCTGAAGAATGACTACATAGCTTTTTTGTTGTGAGGCAATAAAAGTTGGGCTATGGCCTTAATCCTTTTTGGGTCTATGCGAATGCCTATTTGAGATATAATGTGACCTAGGAGCTTACCCTCTTCGACACCGAAAATAGTTTTCTTAGGGCTTAAGGATATATCATATTTCCTACACCTTTTGAAAATCTGGGTCAAGTGTTGGATGCAGTCTTCTTTGTTCTTTGAATACACAGTCACTTTGTCCAAGTAAAATAATACACACTTGTTTATTAGTCCCAAAAATGCTACGTCCATAGCCCTCTGGAAATTTTCTCCTGCATTGATTAACCCAAAAGGCACGCGTTTGTAAGCGAAAGTTCCCCACTTGGTTCGAAAGGTGGTTTTTAAGTGGTCTTCCTCTAAAACAAGAACTTGGTTGTAACCTGAGAAACCGTCCAAAAAAGAGAAAATTTTAGAGCCAGACATAGTCTGCAAGAGTTGTTCCATTGGTGGGACTGGGTAGTTGTATTTTTTCAAATTTCTATTCAGGTTTCTAAAATCTACGCATAGACGGATCTCCCCTGACTTTTTCCTTACAAGAACCAAATTAGCTACCCATGTAGAATGTCTAACCTGGAAGATAATTTTGGCATCTAACAGTTTCTTCAACTCCTGACACATGAGAGGTTCCAGGGAAGGGTGATACTTTTGGAGCTTCTATTGGAAGGGTTTCACTTCAGGTTTTAATGGGATAGTGTGTTGAATGATACGGGTATCATAATTTTTCAGATCTCAGTAAGACCATGCAAAGACATATTGATACTATCTGAAGAGTTTGAGATAGGCCTTCCTTTCCTCTCTATTCATGGTTTTTCCAAGGTTTACGTTTTTTGGGGTTTTCGAGGTTCCAAGATTTATACTTTCATGCATAGGATAGGAGCTAAAGATCTTAGCATTTTTTAGCCCCTTAAATCGTTCCTTTAGATCAAAAGGGTTTTCTAAGTTGGATATCCCCTTCGGTATAGTGTGGGAATTTTACTTATCAATCAACTGATTTATATGAAGTTCGACTTCCATCGACCGTTCCTGGAATGCTTCATCATTAATGGCCAACTATTTAAAATTGTCCTGGTTGGTCAAAAAGTTTATAATATATTCATCTCCCTCAAAAAATTTCCATTTAGAAATATTGTTGGGCACCAAGGGTTTATATAACAGTTCTACAGTGAATTGGGAAGCTTCATAATCTTCTAGATATGATAGCCTTGAGGAAACAGTGGCCAAAGAATCAACAAGAATGTTCTTTACTCTGAGAATTGTTGTAATGTTGAAAGCTCCAAAATGATCTATTAGCCAGTGCACTTCCTATTGGTAATTATTCAGGTGTGGATAATTGCAATGTATAGTATTCCCTATCTGTCTAACAATGGTTTCAAAATCTCTTAAAACCTTTAATTCTTGGATGTTTAGGTCGATGGATTTATTTATCCCTTGTACCAGAGCTTCATACTCAACAATATTGTTTGTGCATTCAAATTCTATCCTACCACATAGGAAATTTCGTTTGCCTCTTGGATTAATGAGGATACACCCTACTCTAGACCCTTCTTGCAATTTAGATCCATCAAAATATAGGGTCTAGACTTGTGGGCAAGGTGTGTCGACTTCCTGCTCCCTAATAATTTTCTCTTCTCCCCCTGCTAGCTCTGCGATTTATAACACAGGTTGTTGACATAAGAGGGTTTCTTTCGCCATTGTCAGCAACTCCTCAGAAAAAGTCATTTCAGAGTTCTGAGTGAGAGGGACATTAGATGGAAGAGGGGAGAAGTTCCTAAAATAGGAATCACAGGAATAATTTCCTAGCGTATGTAAATCTGTCGATGAGGGTTCATTTGGGGTTTCTAGTTCAGTGAAAGTATGTTTTAGATATCTTTCCCTATCAATTTTGATCATATTCTTGTGCCCTTTTAATGGAATCCAAAGGTGTGTCCAATATGTACTAAAATATCTATTTGATTTCTCAAACCAATCTCGACTTAGTAGTAACCCTTAAGCTTCTAGGATATCTACTACAATGATGCCAATTACTTGTACAACCTTAGGATGTGTCGCTATTCTGATCATTATATTTTTGAGTTCTCCCATGACTTTGACCTGGGTTCTATCTAGTTGTATTACATGTTTGTCACTTTTGAGAAGAACAACATTTAGTTATTTGAAAATGGAAAAGGGCATAACATTGGAAGATGCTCCTGATTCGACCAATAAATTATGGAGGTTCCTGTTGAAAACTTCAAAAGTTAGGAGGAACAGTGGGACAAAAGGTTTTCCCTTCTTATCTTCCAAGCAAGCATTTATAGTTGGTTTATTCACTAGAGATGTGGGAGTTAGATTTATTTCCAGATCATTGCTTGTTGTAGGGTTTTATATTGATTTCAAAGCCTGTAGTAGAAAGTATTTTTGTTGAGGGAGTCTACATATTTCCATAACTGATATATTAGCCTTCAACTTCTTCAAATCTTCAACTACATTGTATTCCAGTTTGGGTGATTTTCAGGTATGGATGCTTATAGGGTTATTATAGGGATCAAAAGGTTCTTTCGGATGATCAGGACTTGGTCTTCCCCCTGACGTTTGGGTAGTAGAAAGGTAATTTGAGATAGGTTGGCCTTTACTTCACGTCTCCACAACTGAGACCTCTGTGGGTGGTTCTTGAGACTCAAATAAGTTGTCAGAAGGCATGATTAGGTTAGGATCCCATATCATCATGGTTGTATCTTCTGGTGGATCAATATCTTCTTAATCAACCACTTTCATAACTGAACCACTTGGTTGTTTGGTTATAGAGACTTTCTCTAGAAACCGATTGGACATCAAATTCATGGCATGCACCCATTGAGGGAAATATCTTTCAGAGTGATTTTCCTGGTGATAAGTACAGAAATAATTAGATGCTACATTTCCTAAATCAATATTTAAGTTATCTAGGGGAGGTTCAATTGCTTTGAATGATGGGTTCCTTTTAAAGAAAGGATTATAGGGCCTTTGGCCTTGGTTTCCCTCCCCTGCAGTTCTTTTCATGTCTATGATTTCATTTTATGACTTCTTAACCATGCGTTGTAGGTCTTCTATGTCTCCATTAACCTTTTCAGGATCTTGTTCTTCTTGTTTCCCTTGGGGTCTAGTGAGCAATATCCCTCTCTGGGGAGGGGGTTGATCTTCTTTCTTGACTAAGTAGACCTGACTCTCTTTGCATCTTTTCATTTGGAATTCGATCATTTTGCCTTCTTCAAAATTCTTAGCTAGGGTTGGTTTGGCATCCCTCCTCACAAACAAAGAAATAGAAGTTGTGAGGGAATTAGTGTATACTTTGATTTTCAACTCCTGAGTAGGTTTAGCTCCGAGCTGGAATTTGTTTAATATGGTGGTGAATATTTGTTTAAACTTTTTCACCCTTTCCTTTGAACTCATGGTGGCGGCGAACAACTCAGCTATCAAAGCTCCCATAGTAGTCTCCTCTACAAATTTATCTAGAAAATCCTTATGGAACTTCATCCAACTAGTTATAGATCCTACAAGTAGATTAAAATACCACGTGGAAGTTGAATTCTCAAACATATAGGGGAATAGTCTGCATACTATGTATTCATGTTGGACATTCATAATTTTGATCGCTTGTATGAATTTATTGATATGATCTTCAGGAAATCCTGTGGTATCGGGGTTGAACTTAGTAAGTAACTTCTCTAGGTGTCCAAGAAGATTGTGTACTTGCCCTGAGATGGCAAAAGCATCTCTGGCCAACCAAGGTTGATTTTTATGTTGTGGGTTTCCCCTTTGTTCATCATGGTCATTGTTATCTTCCATATCTTCAGACTCTGAGTTAAATTCCTCTTCTTCTGAGAAATTTTATGGCTCAGAGACGTCGTCGGTTGGAGTTTTGGGGGCTCGCTACCATATGAAGGTACGGTCTTCGTATGTTTGGAAAAAATTCATTGTCGAGATTTCTCATATTAGGGTTGTTGTGTAGGGTATATTCAGGGAATTATTCCCACTTGATCTTTGTGAAGAGTTATCCCAAATGCGGGAGTACTACCTTGGTCCCTATGCTTGATTTTGTGTCTCCAAAGGATGGATGTTGAGTGAAAATATTCTTGGTGGATGTCCTGATGACTGGTTCCAACCTGGGAACAAATTCTAATTGCTTTGTTGGCCCTAGGGATGAGCCTTCTCCTACCTTTGATTCTTTTAGCTTGGGTGCCCTTGACGATCGCCTAGTACTGGGTTCCTTTGGAGGCATTGTTCTCGTCATCGAAATCAATGTTTAGGGGGTGCGTACAAAGTAACACCGTATACAAATTGTATGAAGTAAATCATAAAAAATCCATAGACTGGTACATACCTGTAACATTTGCTAAACCCGTTGTTTAATACTCACAGGACTTTGGGAACTTCTTCTGAATGGCTCGTCTTACTCCTTTGGATGCTCTAAACTTCTTTGTGCACGATGATCTTGTTTACGAACAGATCAAAAGAATTTAAATGGGGAAGAAACTATTGTTTCGTATCAACCAATTAACTCGGGTTATGAGTGAAAATCAAACGAAATTTGCCACCGAATTTGCAATTTAATTCATCATGGGTTGACGACGGAGGCACGGAGGGTGGTGCATTTATAGGTAAATTCAAATGATCCTTTTGATTCACGCACGAATTAGCTACTAATGCGAGATTTAGAATTAATTGGTCTCTTAAATGCTTCGGATTGCAACGTATCTAGCACTAAAATGTCACATCGTGTCGATTTCCTAGTGGGTGGATCGGGGATCGATGAGGTGTTACAAGGGTTTTTATTGATACTCTTCTGCGAAAAACCTCTAACGTCGATCGATTTTATCATATGGTAATAACGTGCCATAATTGGCTCGGGATATGTGGCACCGAGGACCAGTGACTTAGCTCTCAGGTAATGGTTGGGAATTTGTTCAAGTTGTGCATTCTTGGATGAACCTAGGAATGTCGATGTGGAAAAGGTATCGGGGATTCACGTTCGGAAATAAACTTACGCCATATTTTGATTTTGGTTTAGCATCCTAAAAAACTCCTGATGTCGTGATGTTATGAAAATCGACGATTGGGGGAAAAATATTAGTGTGGTCCCAATGTTTGTCACGACTTGATATTGTCTGATTTTACTAAGTGCGTTGAGTATCGACTATCAACAATATCATTGCCTCCTTTGTTAACATTTATTATCCTCACCTTTTCCCGAATTTCGGAGGGGATCGGTCATTGGTAATATATTTGTAAGATGCTCTTTGTGAAGAAAACTTCCTTCCATCGATGCCGGTGAATATCGATGCTCGACAACTAAGGTTTCTTTGAATGATTTTCCTTCGCCTTAAACTCTTCCCGATGTAGAATCTTTGAGCGCATTGGGAGAATGTTTTGGGTTTTCGATTCTTTATTTAAATGTTAGTCCTTTAATTTATGGGTTTTCACATGTTCAAGCAAACTTTGAGAGACTTAAATGAGAATCAAAATGATAAGAACGGGCAACATTTTTTCAATGAAGTCGACGTAAACAGCGCAAAAGATCAAGTGGTACCCAAAAAGTAAAATTTGACATATTATTTTTAGGGTGTGTTGAGTTCTCAACAGTACCTTGGGATGACAATCATCATTGATCATGTTTTCTCCCTAGTCTAAATGAAATTGAGGAATATATACACTCTATTCCCCCCCCCCCTCCCCTGATGTTGTCGAATATCCCCAATATCCTATCCTTACCTAGGATACTACTTCTAAAGCGAATTTAGGCAACATCTCTTCTATTGTCGCTATCAATATTTCGATCAAAGAAAGTATCATGGAAAATGTTCATCTCGGTGCTAATTTTTCGCCCGAGGAAGTGGAATCTTACACCACTTTATTTAAATAATTTCCTGATGTATTCTCTTGGAGCTACGAATAAATGCTTGGGATCGATTCATCGATCATTGTGCATGAGATCAAAACTTACCTAGGAATTAAACCTGTATGAAAAAAAATCCATCTGGTTCATCCTAAGAAAACCATGTCCATCAAGGCATAATTTGAAAAACTATTGAAATCTGGCTTTATCTATCCTATCCCCTTGATGGAATGGGTTTATAACATCATTATGGTTGCTAAAAAACAAGGAACCATTTTTTTCTATGTCGATTATAGGGATCTAAATAAATATTTTCCAAAATACAGTTAACCTAGACCCTTTATCGACCAAATCATTGATAATTGCACTGACAATGTTATATTTTCTTTCATGGATGGATTTTCAGGGTATAACCAGATCGATATTCTACTGACAGATCAACATACGACAACCTTCATCTTCACTTGGGGGACATTTTCTTATCATAAAATACCCTTTGGTCTCAAAAATGTTGGTTCTACATTCCAGTAGGCCATTTCGTATGCTTTCCACGATATCAAACATATTGCAGAACCCTAACTTGATGATTTACCCACTCATTCATCTAATCAACAAGATCATATTGGTCATTTAAGGGCCATTTTTCTTTGATGTCAATTTTACCATATCCATTTGAACCCTCACAAGTGCATCTCCTCTGTCGAATCAGGTTGACTCCTCGATTTCGTTGTCTCCAAAGATGGGATTAGGGTGGATCCCTTAAAAATTAAAGTTATTCTTGCTTTACCCCCTCCCAACGATCTGACCCAACTACAAATTTTTCAAGGGAAAGAAAAATTTCTTCTTCGTTTTATATGTAATTACGCCAAGCTTAGTAAAGGATTTTTGCGATTGTTGGATAAAGGAACTCCTTTCATCTAGGATGACACTAATCAATGATATTTTGATGCTCTTAAGCATGCATTGACCTGGACACCTCTCTTGCATCCTTCGAATTATGAACAAGACTATATACATTATTTGGATGCATGTACTTCCACTATTTCTATGGTGTTTGTTCAAGAGGATCCTAACGGTGACGAACATGTGATCTACTATTTGAACAAGAGTCTATCTGGTCTTGATCTCTGATATTCACACATTGAAAAATTGTCTCTGGAAGCTGTCATTGTTGTCTAGATATTTCACCATTACATCTTGTTATGCACTACCAAGGTCATTGCGGACTCGAACCCCATGTATCATATCTTGACATGTCAATTCCTTGGGGGAAAATATTCCAAATGGATCGTTATTCTTCAAGAATTCGATATCAAGTTTTCCAAATCAAAAGCTAAAAATTCATTGGTTTTTGCTGAACTTATCTGCAATCTTCCCCATGCTGATGAAGATACTGAGCCCAATGATTCTCTTCCTGATGAATCTATGTTCCTCATTAGAACATCAGACCCTTGGTATGGAGATATTCTTCTCTATCTTCAAACCCAACATTTCCAGCCCAATATCTCCCATGAAGAATGTTGTCGTATTCGCCACCATTCTAAATGCTACCTTATCATCGATGACACTTTGTATCATTGTAGTATTGATACTATCTTATGACGTTTTTTAACCCACGATGAGGATGAACATGTATTGAATGACCATCAACTTGGAGCTTGTGGCGATCACCTTTTTGGGATGGCTACAACCCAATTTTTTTTACGTGTCATTTATTTTTTTCCCTCGATCTTCAAAGATAGTATTGAGGTTGTCAAACGATGCCCGTCCTGTCAAGTTTTTCACAAAAATTCACACACCCACATTGTTTCGCTACATCCCATTATCTCCATCAGCCCCTTTTCAAAATGGGGCATTGATTTCATGCAATTTAAGCCTACGTCATCTGGGGGAATGGTTATATTATCGTTTCCATTGATTATTTCACTAAATGGGATGAGGCTATGCCCACATTTCTTAACGATGGTCGTACTATATCTCTCTTCATTTTTAACCACATCATCACTCACTTTGGTTTCCCACAAGACATTGTCATTGATCCTGACTCACATTTTCAAAACTAGATGATGAGTGAGTTGCATGTCAAGATGGGTTTTCACCATGAAAACTCATCCCCCTACTATCCTCAAGAAAAAAAACAAGTTGAAGCTATCAAAAAATTCCTTAAGACCATGATTCAATGCATGGTGGGGGAAAACAAAACTTCTTGGAACTTGCAACTTTTCTCCTCCCTCTATGCTTACCACACCTCAGTGAAAAATGCAACTGGGTTCACTCCATTCCAGTTGGTATATGGCATCGAAGTAGTATTACCAATCAAGTGTGAGATCCCTTCGTTGGAACTCACCATAGAACTCCTTCCTCAAACCTTTGTTGAAGAGGAATGATTCCTGTATTTAACTAAGTTGGTCGAAACACATCACGATGTTGCTCTCGTTAACGAGATGTGTGAAAAATGAATGAAGAGTCAATATGAAAAATATGTTCAACCTCGTATTTTCGCATAAGGATACCTAGTCCTCATTTATGACCAAGCTCATGATAATCTAGGGACAAGAAAGTTAGAACCTCTATGACATGGACTCTATGTCGTAAAACATGTATTACATAGAGGATCCTATAAGCTAGTTGACTACTATGGAATATCTCTCGGTGAGCCACGAAATGGGCTTTACCTCAAGAAGTACTATGCATAGGACATCTGGCATGTGTTCTTTGTACACTATTGTACTATATTTTTGATTTGGTGTGTTTTTTTCTCTTGCATGTATGAGTTTTGTTTTAGCCTCTTATACCTTGTCTTGTAATTGCATGTGTAGATGACATCTTCCTTTCCCATGTTTATCGGGTTTGCGGATGGCGCTAGTTGACACACCCAAAACATTGCTTTTTCATCTTGGTTCATTTACCACTCTGATGAGTTAGTGAGTTCAGGAGGCATTTGCCTAGGATCGACAACCAATAACGTGGCAAAATATCACGTTGCCATTGGAATTTTAACCGAGGCCTCCTCTCTAGGTATATTTCATCTAATCATCAACCTATATTCTCAACTCATGGTTTTTCAACTTAATCAAATTTACATCATTCACAACCTTGTCCTATTGCGTCTCCACCTAAGAGTTCATCTTGAAAGAATGTTTTAATTTACATAATACATGCACATACCAAGAGAACTCAACACAACATCGGATTCGCTAGCAAATTATATTTTGGATCGGTATTTTGTGCATAGATAAAAATTTTAAAAGAAAATGAATCACATGTACATTAAAAATATCACACAAGATAAATATTAACATCATTGAAACCACAAAACTTGGATATATATATATATATATATATATATATATATATATATAATGTGTAATTGCAAAATTTTGTTTTCATCAAAAAGTACATAATAGGGAAAAATCAGGGCCCTCATGCCCATGATATGATCATGAAAAGACTACAAAAAATATGGAGGATATTATTCCTCTCGCACCACATTGTGCTCTGAGAAGCACACCACTGCATGGGCCACTCGTTGAAGCAAGTGGTTCAAACTATCAGGAACCCCTACCATATGCGTCTGCATATGAAGAGGTATGTCTTGCCTCCTGAAAGGTTGGACACCCATACTGAGACCTCAGATGTTCCCCTTGACCTCTTGGAGTCCTCCCACTACCACCTCATGCTCCATGACTATCTGTACGTCTCCACGATGCCCTAGTATCGACATCTCTATCAGACGTGATTCACCTCTATTTGCATGATGAAACAAAACATTTGTGAAAATCCCTCTTTGCACACATAAAAATAATATAAAATATAAACTCAAAAAACACATGACAAGGTTTGGTTTTGTACCTGACACATCCAATTCAATGCCCTCTAAGAGAACTAAGTCCACACTGCCTTGGAAATCCACTCCGACATATGGAAAGTCCTCAATAAAAATCAATTTCCTTCTCCACGAAGTGAAGAAGTCAGCTGTGAAATTGAATGTTGAGGCCTTGTTCCCCAATCTCGGGGACAAACTAGTCCATCTTTCCATACATGGTTAGGTCTCTGATCATACTATTAGCGCAATATGTGGCTGCATTTGGGGTATTCACTCCAAAAAGAATGAAACCAAGAAAGAGACATAGCCAAATGGCTTCTTCCTTCCAATCTTGCATTTTGTGATCTGTTCCTTCACATTCCGAAGGAACCCTACACTCCAGTTAAATAATTTGGGCTCCACACATTGTAGAGCATATGAAATTTGAGACTTTCAAGCTAGATGAGCATTCGTACTACCTGCCAAATTGGTGATGGAAAATAGAATATATCTCAATGCCAAATCCCTGATGTTCTTGATCATGATTTGTCCACCGACTAATCGATATCCTAGAATAAAGTGGTCAGTGGGATATACCTTGGTGGGCTGAGGAGTTTCCTAATGCCCAAAAAGAAGGATAGGAGCCCTTCTCCTTGAGAGGCTGGTCAAAATATATACATCATCGAGCTCAATTTTGAGCAATTGTTGTCCAATACAGAATGCTTGTTTGGCATCATCCCATAGTTCAATCAAGTACTCAAGTAACAAAACCTCTTTCTTCATCTTTTGTAGTTTGAAATACTTGAGGAGACCATAGTTTCTTAAAGCAATACTTGCTTGAGGTTTTTTCAATGCGGCGATAGCATCGAACTCATGTCCGCATTCCTTCCATCCAATCATGGCTATGATCCATGCAAACTACAAATACAACAATTTAAATGCCTTTAGTCAACATCTTATAGCAAAAAAGTGGGTATTTTTAGCCTAAAAAGAAACATATTTTTTGGTTCTGCGCCGACGCTCCCCTAATATTATTCACAAAGCACTAGTTCTCCCTAGGTACACGCACCAAGGCATCGAAAATGCAATTGGCACTCCCCTCATGCCTTTGAGTGAGCGTCAATCCAGTTTGACGTTCCTAAGGAACCCAGAACACCCTAAAAACAAGATAAAATACAATTTTAAACCATGAGAAATGATTGAATTAGTAAGATGACCAACCTGGTCTAGACAGAATTAGAAACAGTCGATCATAGCTCCGATGCTTGCCACTTGAAAATCGCCCTCCAAAGGTTGAAAATACCAAATCTAGAAGAAATTGGTGAAAATGAAATGGTAAATGAAATTTCTAACCCTATTTCACTATTATAGGGTTGATTGTTTTCTAATATAAAGTTTCTTTTGGGTTTTTAAATCTTTTTGAGGAGTCACTAATACCCTGGATGCAGAATTGTCTATATTTGTAGGCCTCGAAGTAGTATCCTTTTCGATAAACCTTGTAACACCGACGAGCACAATATTTGTTCTTTCTCATGCTCGAAAAAACATGATAATGTAACCGAGTAGTCTTTTATCTCTTTTTTGGACTCGTAAATGTTACACGAAAAAGGAAACCCCTGGAGTCTCCTTTAAGCTCTTTTCAGAATCTCTAAACATGAAAAGATTGCCAAGTGATCTTCCTTCCTTTCACACTCGTTTAAAATTTTTTGAAAGGGCATCTCTCGAGTAGTAGTTTATCTCTTTTTCACACTCCAAATATAAAATTTATGAAAAAGGAAAACCTTGGAGTTGTCTTTTTAAGTTCTTTTCAGACTCTCTAAACATGCAAAAACACTGAGTTTTCCTTCTCTAGACTCATTAAAATCACACATTGAAGGTCCCATATGGGACCAAACCCTTACTTATTCCAATTCGTTAAACAAAGGAAGAGGGACTTACTAAAGGTGAGTTATATTGAGCATGTGCTATCCTCGTTGATCTCGTAAAAACAAAAAGAGGTACTTGTTTATCTAGATGGGAGAAACATTGAAGGAAGCAAGCCAAAATGTCTTTTAGAATTATCACAAGTCACTCTTGCAGTTGCCCTTGAACACGATACATTGTTTCAACCATTTTTAACACTTGGACAATCCATTGAACCTCTGCACTGAACCAATCCCCTGAGTCTTTTGACTCCTTTAGGTCACCCAACGAATATCACAGTATCCACTGCATTATGTTTTGGTCCATGTTACGTTTATGTTGTCGAGTCATGTTATGCCTCAGTGTTCAAGGAAAGTATCCACCTTGAGAGTCAATCATCACTAATTTCCAGTTTCAATACCTTTGTCAGTCCATACTCATTTGATTCACCATATTACATCTCCATGTCAGTTTTCTGTCATTGATGGGGGGTACATCAAGGCCCTCCTTCGACGATTCTTTTCTTTTCAAATTCAACACATCCTCCATAAATTTGACATAGAAACCAATTAGTACCTTGGGACCTATATGTCTCAATGGAAGGCCTCCTCGCCTCTAAAAGTAGGTTTACATCATTGACCTCTGATCAGATGATTTCACGAATTTTCAACTTCAACTCATTTATTCACATTCGTTGGATTGTACTAAGGTACCTTGGGAATCATTGGCATCACTGGTGATTTCCCTCGCACTTGTTAATGATTTACCTCATTGACTGGTAATCAAGTGGTTTCTACCATGCTCGACATCAAAACACTTATTCACATGGTTAGATTCGTACTACATCAGGATTAGGATGAATACGGTGGGTTGAGCTTTCACTTTGTTATCTTCTTTCCTAGGCTGTGAAGGAGATATTTTGAGCATACTGATATACTATCACATAGATCGACTTTGTATTGGTCTTGGATATGTTTTATCATCTCATAGATCCACTTTGTACTTCCCGTGGCTACGATCAATTCATGTCATGGAGGTATAGATCCACATTGTATCTTTGGTGGCTATACTCTTAGTCAGTATGATTATGGATCTGCAATGTATTTGGTGGTAGCCATACCTTAAGTCCTTTTTCACTCAAGAATAGGTATACCTACCTTGGTTTTGAAACATATGATAACATCTGTTTGATGGTTGTTTACAACTTCTACTAGGTTCTCTAAATCCATACCCTTGCTTCTAAAATATACAAAGCGCTTCAGTCACCAGCTTCCATCTTTTGAACTTGCACTTTGGGAGGAATCTGTTACACGTCAAAATTCCTCACTTCGATAATGTCCCATTATCATTATTGTAAGTGTCGAAAGTGTCACAAACATCATATTTTCGTCCCGCATGTGTCGCATTACAGACGACGCCATAAGAACACTTGGTACATTCTCTACTACTTGTTAGAAGAGGAAAACACATCATTTGGCAAAGCTTACAAATATTTTTCCTTGAATAATGATCATCTTAAATGATTTTTTGGAGATTAGCGCTCCCTTTCTCACATTCAGGGAGCACTAGCACTCCTTTTCCACTTAGTAGGGATCTCTATAGCGCTCTATTGCCAGCTTTGAGGGACCGTCGATTGGTTGAGAGAATCTTGGAGAGAAATATCCCTTATCTGTAAGGACATATAGAAAGCATCCGAGTTGGTTTGGCTCGAATCTAAGTTACAGGATGTATCTAGAGGAGATACCACAACTGATGGATTCATATCATCAACTTATTCCAAAGATAACTAAGGTGGTTGAGCCTCTCAAAGCCTATAAAAGGAGGAATTCTCATGGTGAAAAGGAGGAGAATATCAGTGAAAAGTATTTTCATTCTGATCATGGATCTTTCGAGCAAGGAGTTGGACAAGGAGGAATGTGTGAGGTTGTTGCATCTGCATCTAAAGATTATAAGTAATTTTTTATGTTCTCATTAATATATGCTTGGCCTGTTTCCTTCAAGTTTGTGTATGGTTGCATACACTTGTGTCTTCTTGATAAACCTAGTTTAAACTAATCTTGGTAGAATATTAAGAATGAATTGTCTTAATTGTCTATTGAATTTCAGAACTCATTAAAGGGCCTCAAGATCAAGTTCATCTTGGATTGAACAAGGACAAACTTCATAAAAAGGTACATCATGATTTCTTCCTCTTTTTCCTTTGACTAGTTTAGATACGTTTAAGGGAATGTCAGTGTTCAATTTTAGCATTTATCTTTCTTGATCATAAGGGTTTAGGATCTAATAGGACATTTACCTATCCGCAGGGGAATTTTCCTACAACACTCATTTCTGTAGAAATCTACTAAACATTATGGTTATTTAGATTTCCCTTCTCCTGGATCTTTGTCATTAACTTCGGGAACTATTTTATCACGTGATCTGCATTGCGACAATACATACATGTTGTTGTTGGTTGAGGAAAATTTTAGGCATATTGTCCTTGTTTTTGAAAATTATGGAAAATAATAGGCCATATGCCTATGCCCATTCCTCCCCTTCCTCTACCTCTGAATCCTCCTATGTTCCCATGTGGATCCATGTTTTGTTGATGATACGGTGGTGCCTAATTATACTACAGGGGTTGCTAAAACTTTGGCACTACTTGAAATTGTTTCACATTACCAAATTGTGGAACATTCTGTCCTTCCATAAACTCAACCTGCATCTTGTATGCATCTGAGGTTCTTTTCTTCATTAGCTCCATAGTTCTGCACTTTTTGTCTTCATGGCCCACTGATTTACAAAATTTACATAAAGTAATATTTGATTTTGTCTTATACTTATGCATTATAGGGAAGCGATAAGGATCATGTCCATGTTTCTTGAATATTTCACACCAAGGACCTCCTATAGGAAATGAAATTGGAATCCCTACTCCCAGGAACTATAAAAATGTTATAAAATCATTCTTGTGATGTCCCTCTGATCTGGACAGAGTACACCACATTGCTTCTCTTTTCTCCCTACTTTTATGCTAGTTTAATTTCACTGTCAATTTCTTCATGTCTTCCTTTAGCTATTCTATAGCTGGATATGTCTGTTTATACTGATTCTCCTCTAACTGCATCACTGCTTGTAGTGCCTCTGCCTGGGTTTGAAATTTATGTTGTTTCAGTGGATATTTAAAGTGTGGTAATAGAGAGTTTATAAACAATTGTCCGTGCTACATGTCAGAAATGGGATACTTTAGTTTACCTTTCAATTTCTTGAATTTATTATCGATGTCCCATACAAATTCTCCTATTTTTTGTCTAACCTCAATCATCTCATTCATAAGTCGATCCTCTGATTTTGGCCTCTAAAACTTCGTGATCAGTTCCTACTTGATGTCTACTACTGTTCCTAGTGCACCCCGTGGATTATTTACTACTAGAATCATATACCAATCCAGTGTGCAGTTTCTAAAAGTTATTACTAGTTGCGCTACTTATGGTGCCTCGTCAGTGACTCTTTTCACTTCCCATATCCTCTCACACATGAATAGGTGCTTCTCTGGGTATTCTTATCCATCCCCGTGAAACTATGAAAATTTTATTGTTGGATCTATGCCTGCCATTTTTTAATGTGTTGTACGTGATCCATGCGGTACTACTATTTGTGTACTATTGTTCGGACTTGAACTCACACTAGTATTGCTACTAGCACTTCCACTTGTACCACTGCCTGTACTGTTGCTAATACTTTCACTTGTACCACTACCTGTACTGTTGTTGGTACTTCCACTTGTACCCTCACTTCTATTCTGATCTCCTAGATTCCTTTGAGCATTAGTCACATTTTCTATACGGAACTCTTTCTTTGCTGATGTATTAATCATACATGGGGTTGTAGGTTCTACAGTGATTTAGATCTGGACATGGGTATCTGCTTCCTCATTAGATCCCGATCCTCTAGCATTTCTTTCATATGCGGTGCACAATATTTCTTCAATGTTCTCCATATCACAAAGATCGTGTACCTTTTCTTCATCACTCTCAAAGCCTTCCCTCTCAGCTACTTCTCTTTTCTTCCTATTGAGCTTATATTGGTAGGGTCTTCCACTGTGCATCTTTCCTCGATTCTGCATAATTTCCTAGATCTCCTCTTGATCCATCATAATGGGATATTTCTCTTTACTGCGCTCATCTCTATCCATTTCCCCCTCCATATCATACCTTCCTCAGGTTTCCCCTAACTCCCCCATGCACGCAGGGTAGTTTAGCTCTTTGATTCCATAGTTAATACCCCTTTATCATGCAATGATATCTTGATTTAAGTTTACAAAAACCTTATGTACCTTTCCCTTGAGCCCTTAAGAAATTCCTTCTTTGCTACACTATAAGACCTTGATGTATCTTCTGCAAACTCAGTGATATACCCCACTGGAATGTTGTCTAGCCAGAAATCTATTGTGCGCTTGAATTTGTTATTTACCCTTTTCAACTACACGATACTTTCTTCTGTCCACTCCACTGATCTAACTCTATTTTTCGGATGGGTATATTTTAACCGTGTTATCCACTCCTACAATAGTGTGGGAAACCAACTAAAAAAACTCTCATGTATCTCATTGAATGTGTATCTCTCCAAATATTGTCTTGGCTCAAAACCTAGAGCTTCTATTATCTTTATGGGAAAACTCTAGTTCCTGAACTATCAACCATGTTTCAATCTCCGCTTTCATGGGGTTCCAACCTTAAAAAAATACCTTTTGTAATCCATCATGCTATAGTGTGTGATACATCCCTCTCGATCTAATATTCTGAGTTCCAACTGGAAACAAAACCATTGTTGGTTGCTATGGGTTGACCCAGGTTCTAACTACAATATTAACAATGAACCTTTCTACCATCGACCCTTAAGGATTCCAGAAGGAAACACAATGCATAGAGTGCATTGCATAGTCTCACCCGAGATGACTTCTATGGGTGGTCGTAGGACTCAAATGTCTACAACCATGGGATGGGATGTGTTTCTCTCTCAGAGGAATTGGATCCACTTATTGTTAACCTTCAAAGCCTCATTAGATCTTATTATAGACCATTATCACTACTATTCTAATAGGACACTATTAATCATTCTAGCTTCATTTGATCATAAACAAGTATTCATCTACTGTAAAACAAGATTATGATCTATTTACTAACTATAGCATTCCTTTACTTAGTGTTTTTCTACAAGTTATATTATCTTATTCCTACTACTCAGTGTTCATTCCTTTAATAAGATACATAATCATCATAAAAACTTATCAAAGTAAATAAAATCATAAATGTTGCATATAGTCACAGAAAACACAAATATATCGTGGTTCACCCCCCCTGGGGCTACGCCCAAAAAGATTTTTTGCTTCTTCTCTTTATTCATATTATTGCAAAATATAGGGTTATGCACTGTACATTTCTTCCTCGATTACACACGATCTCAACAGATTGCAACAATTCTCACAACACTAAGAACTTTTCACCCATCCACTATCAGACTGTCTAAAAATGGACTAACTCACTACTCGCCAACAAAAAACTTTACAGTCCTAATACATTCTACTTATACAAAAATGGGGCAAAGCCCTTACAAAAACCCTAACCCTAAGTGGATTAGGTTTGTCCACTTTCTCCTTGACTTAATATCATCTAGTCCTCTATCCAACCATTGCTTCAAATCGGTGCTTGTCCACTTTACAACTTCTCCACAACATTTTTTCCACTTTCTAACTTCTTTTCTCAGTGCGGGTTTTCCCTTATTTTTGGCACTATTTTTCTTCTATTTTCGGCGTGATCCCCTGTTTTCTAGCGCTGCTTTAATTCCTTAAAAAATTCTTCGATTTTTCCCAAAATTGTCCTACGCTAACAATACTCAACAATTATATATGCACTAGGATGATTGAGAAAATAAAATTCTTTTGTTTTTATCTCTAGGGGGTCCCACCTACTAATCATATTTAAAATATTAAATTTTTAATATTCCTTACAACTATTTGTAGGCTATATAGCTAGTGGCTAGTTTACGAGTCAACATATGGTGACTCCATAGGGTATTTAATTTTCAATTGGCTAGTACATTTGAATCTCTAGTTTTTCTTGAAACATACTTTGTTGATAAATAACTATCAAAGTTTTTTTATATACTCTTGTAGAAATAGATGTATGGAAGGAAGAAAGGGACAGCAGAAAAAATGTAGAGATTTGATCATCAAGTCTCAATAAAGAGTCTGTAGATATAGACAATTACTACATAAGTAGATATGCAGACCAAAGAAAATTATTTGTCTCTTTTTTTCTTACTATTTTCAAAATAGATCAGTAAAATTTCACAAACAACATGACCAAATAAGTGGCTTGAATGATCCATCTTGACTAAAACATTCAGAAATGAAACAATAAATAAAACTGATTTGTAGAGTTGCTCGAAAAGTCCATAATCATCATTTTTGTTTGCGAACATTTCAGATCACCCGATGAATCCATCATCAAGACAAGTAGTCCAATAGTATTAGAGGGAGACCAAGTATATAAAAATGTGAACAACGGAGATAAGAAACACTAGAGAACTACAATGTCGCCTAAAAAAAACCCTAAAAACTATTAAATATATATATAATTTTAAAATATTATGATATAAGCTAACACAATAAATACTAGGATATGGCTTATTAGGATTAGGTAATCGAAATTTTAAGCATGATATATCGTTATAATATAGTAAGTGAGAAATCAAATTAATAGTTAAATACTAGTGTAGTAGTAAGTATTAGTAGTGTAGTAATTCTAGGTCATAAAAAGTAGATCAATGCCAAAGTACTAAGGTAATAAGGAAAAATAAGATATAATAGTGATAGTAATATAATAGGTAATAATAGTAATTAATAATATCATAGTGGTAATACTAAGGTAAAATACTATGTCATAGCATAGTAGTGTAATAATATTGGTTCTAAAAAAAAGATTAATGTCAAAGTAGTAAGGTACTCAGGAATAAATAAGATATAATAATATAATAGGTAATAATAGTAATAAAGTGTAATTCATAGTGTAATAGTACTAGGCTACAACCTTAAAAATTAGTTAATATCCTAGTACTAAGTTATAAGGTATCAGGTTAATAATGCTAACCTATATAAAGTAATCTAAATAATTATTAAAGTATTAATATAATAGAGTATTATAGTTCTAAAGTGTTGTTAAGAGATTAATAAAATTAGGTTGGTATTAAAGAATCAATTAGTATCATAGTCCTAAAGTGTTTGACAAAGGTGAAAAAAGTATTAATATAATAGAGTATTATAGTTCTAAAGTGTTGTTAAGAGATTAATAAAATTAGGTTGGTATTAAAGAATCAATTAATATCATAGTCCTAAAGTGTTTGACAAAGATGAAAATCAAACTGTAAAAACAGGAAAGGAATAAACACAATTGAACGACAATATATACAAAAGCATTAAAAATTTCAATCAATCATTTTGTTTCAACATAATGCTTCAAATGTGAACCATTTGTAGTATATGAAAAAAATTGTCCATCAATATTTTTTAATAAGTAAGAATTGTTACCAATGATGGAGGTGATTTTATAGGGACCCAAACAAATTTTTTGAAACTTGGAGTCTTTTCCTTTATCAACATGTGCATAATCCTAGAGAAACACTTTCTCATCAACCCCCAAAACGACTGATTTAGCCTTTTGTCAAAATACTTCTTGGTAGATTATTGCATTTTTCGTAGATTTTCTAGAGCATGGTTCCTTTGTTCTTCTAAGGATAGCAAGGAATTTATTCTCTGAGAAATATCTATTGTTTTCAATTCCTCAACTTGTAATTCTAATTAGAGGGAGGAAATCTCAAGTTCTACATGCATAATGGATTCCTAGACATATAAAAGATGAAATGGAGTATGACTAGTGCTAGACTTGGTAGTGGTCCAGTCTTCCCAAAGTGCATATGTATGTAGAGTGTGTCATTGATGGGTTTTATCATCTATAATCTTGCTTGATATTTTAACAAAAAAATTATTTCTTGACTCAACCTACATGTTTCCTTATGGATAATAGGTGGATGAAGTAAAATGTTTTACTCCAAATTTACTAAGAAATTCAGTGAATGTTACATAAATAAAATTTCATCCATTATCTGTAATAATTTCAAAAGGAATACCAAAGTGAGAAAATGATAGATTCTATACAAGAAATCACCCGTTCACCTTGTGCATTCTTGAGTGGTATAGATTCAGTCCACTTGATGAACTAAAATGTGGTTGTAAGTGTAAAAATGTGTCAACCAAAATATGGAGGATTGGCAGGGCCAATGAAATCTAAAGCCCATTTTGAAAATGGAAAATCAGGAAAAAAAAGTTGACATGGAATGACAAAGAATTGATCCTTTCCAACAAACTTTTGGTATTTATAAGCCCATGTGAATTTAAAATAATCTTTAAAAATTGAGGGCTATTAATAATATGTTCTCAATATTTTAAAAGCATTGGCTTTTGCTGCAAAGTGACCACCAATATGGATGTCTGAATATGTTGATCCATGGATTTCTCTTAATAATTTATGGGTTGTTGTATCACCTATACAACGTAACAACAATCGATCAATAGATTTGCAGAACAAAGAACTGTTTAAGATAAGATATTTACAGGCTTCAAGGAAAAGTCTCCTACATTGATGAAATTCAAGGTAATCAAGACATTTTTGAAATTGCAGATAATAAATAAATTCCTTATACCAAGGATGTTCAACTAAGTCTAAATTCTTATTTTCAATAAAAAACATTGTTGATAGAGAATTTTCATCATTTTCAGAAGAAACACTTGATTTAAGATGTTGAGCCAAGTGTAGTGTTAAGTCTTGTCCCTTGATTGTTTCTGAAGGTGTGATCTTTAAATCATATTCTTGGATTTTTGCAAAAAAATGTCCAATTTTTCCTGAAAGATGTGTTTGTGAAAGTAAAAACTTGACAGTAGGTAAAGGGACTTTTATTTGTGTGTTCTTTCCAAGAATAAAGTGTTGAAATTTTTTGATAGCCTTTACAAGAACAAAAGTATGTTTTTCAATAAAAGTGTGTGATTTCATCATCATATAATCTTTGGCACATGTAAGATATAGGTTGTTCATTTTTTTGATCATTTTTTTGAAGAAGAATAGTAGATATTTATTCTTCAGTTGAATTTGTATAAATAATCAAGTCTTTATCAAAATTTGGTTTCGCCAAAACTGGTGCAAAACTTATTTCCTTTTTTATTCCTACAAAATATTTTTTGACATATTCATTCCATGAGAAATATTAATCCTCTTTCATCATATTATGTATATATTTTACCATTACAACAAAAACATGAACACATATTCTAACAAAATTAATTCTTCCCATAAAAAAATGAATTTTCTTTTTAGATGTAGGGGCGTGAAGATTTAGAATAACAGTAAATTTGTCAGGATCACTGATGATTCGTGAATCAAAGAAAATGTGACCAAGAAGCTCACCTTGAGTGACATTGAAAACATATTTTGAAGGATTTAAAGGCATGTCAAATTTTTTGCAATCCAAAAAGACTTTTCTAAGATGATCAAAATGATCTTGTCGGTTTTTAGAGTAAATGGTTAAGTCAACAAGATAAATATGAATTATCTTATCGATAAGATATTCGACATATATGTGCATATCTATTTGAAAAATATTACTCACGTTAATTAAGACAAAAGGCATTCATTCATAAGTGAAGGTGCCCCATCGAGTTGTAAAAGTGGTTTTGTATTTATCTTGCCTCTTGACTCTGATTTGATTGTAACCTGAAAAAACATTAAGTAGGAACATCATCTATGACCCTATCTCTTGTTGCAAAATCATTTATATATTAGGAAGGGGAAAGTTATCTTTTACACTCTCTATTGAGTGCACAAAAATAAAACATAATCTAATGTAGCCATTCTTTTTCCGTAAAATAACAGTGTTAGACACCGAATCAGAGTATTTAACATGAGATATAATATGATAATTTATCAGTTTTTTCACTTCTTTTCTTACTGTAGCTTCAAGAGCATGGTTTATAGGCCTTTGTTTTTTCCTAAAAAGTTTTTATTCTTCCTTAATCATACTAGCATGATGGATAAAACTAGGATCAAAACCACAAACATCCTCATAAGACTAGAAAAAATGATCTCTAAATTCATAGAATAAATCCATGAATTTTGTTTTTTCATTATCTGAATATTGGGCTCCAAGTTTTAAAACATTTGGATGCTCTCGAGTTCCAATGTTTACTGGAATGGTATCTCTTTTTTGCCTATTTCACTTCTCTTCTCCTTTATCCTTCTTGTTGATAATATCACTTGTTGAGAATGAGCTCTCAAGAGGAGTCACCCCTTTAGGAATTTTATTTTCAAGTGAAATGATTTCCTTTGGATTATAAAATTCATTCTGTAAAAAAACATAAATGCTTTCGACATCAGGGTAGACCTGCCATGACTCCAAATTATTAGGAAAATGAGGTTGATATAAAGATAAAAATATGCAATCAGGTCTTTGAGCTAATAATTTCCTTGTAGGATAGGCTACAAAAACAACCAACCTATCAGCTATGGATTTCAATTCTCTCTTGAAGTGAGTGAGGTTAAAAGATAGAAAAAAATGGATTAAATCCCAAATATCTTGGGTGTATCTTTTCAACAACTTGTTAGAAGGATTGTAGTTTTTTCTCACCAAATTAACAACAAGTTCATAATCTCATATAGTGAGATGATAATAACCTAGATTGTAAGAATTCTTGATTCCTAGCAGTAAGGCTTCAAATTCAGTAACATTATTAGTGCAGGAAAATTCTAATATGTGGGAAAAATTATGAATTTTACAAACATGAGAGTATAATACAATTCCTTCTCCATTTCCTTTACTTGAACATGCACCTTCATAGTGCATATGCCACATTTCATCTTTGAAATCATAAGGTTGTTAAATGGAAGCATTATATTCATTAACAAAAACTGAGTACACACCTGTATCTTCATCAATTTAATTAACATTTGGTTGAGGGACGTTTTCTGTATATGGTGAAATTTGTCCTTCCATTATAACAATAATTTTATTTCCATTTATATGAATAGACATGTGTGCATCATCTAATGATAAATAACTACCAGTCAAACCATGTGAATATCTACCCATAATAATAGAATAGTTACTGAAAATCATATCAATCACTTGAATTTTCAATGTGGTTCTAATTTCAAGATGGGAACAAAGGACTAAAGTTACATCCTTGATGTCACCAATTGTTTTTTTTTGTTTATTATTATAGGACAAAATACTTCTCAAATTTTCATTTGTACAAGAGAGTCCTAGTTCTTCCATAATAATCTTGGACATAGGAGTAGGGCATGATCCACCATCTATTAAGTAACAATGATCTATCCTACCCATTATTTTTATAGATATGTAAAAGGGAGGATTTTTTACATAGTTTATAAAATTATTTACACCTAACTTATTTACATGGAATTCATCTCCATCATGTTTTTCAGATAAACTAGCTATAGAACAAGTTTTACCTTCCATATAATTCTTGAGATGTTGTTGTTGTTCGGGGACAGTGATCATGTCCAAGAGATATGCATCTACCTTTATATTATCTATTTGCTTGAGAATATTTCACTTTGATGGAGTTAAAGAGGTTAATACCTCTTGACTTTTATTTTTCGTAACAACCTGAGAATTTATATCTTGAGAGGATGAACTAGGGGAAAAGGTACTCTTAGGATTACCACACTTACCTTTATTTTCATATCATTTATTCCTTGTGATTACTATCACTACATCCTCTTCAGGAGCCCAATATAAGGAAACAATGGTTGTTTCATTTCATTTGCCAAAGATTCCCTCTCGTGCTTTCTTCTTGACTTCACAATTACTTTCCTCATGATTATCATCACATAAATTACGCTAATAACTAGAGAGAATAACCTTTGGATGAATATGAAATAGATAATTAGTTGGTTTATTTCTCAAAACAACTTGTGTAGAATATTGAGGAGGAGATGATGTCAAAGTGACCCCTTTCATCTCAAAATCAATCATTTGATTTCTCATATCTTGGACGAACTACAAAATTGTGGACATATTGGTCTGTTTTACAAAATCTTCCTTGGGAAGAACATTTCTTTCTAATTATTCTTCATACTCTAATAAATTTTGAAGTGCATACCTTAAATTTGTTAAATTTTCTCCTCTAGTCTATGGCTATAAGAAGAGGGTAATGCATTGTCATAATGCATAAAAGTATATTGGTTATGCGGTCATATTAGTTCGAAGATTTGCTTGTATAATTTAGTGAAATGCATATTAAAAGAATTGATTATTTCACCATTATTATAAAAAATATTATTATGTTCTTTTAATTGATCTGCTCGGCTTTTGGTTTTCCTAAAAGTTGATTTGAAATAGTAAATTAACTCACCCGAGGTCAAAAATACATTAGGAGGTAGTTCAAAGAGATCGGCAACAAATTTTCCTTCTAAAGAATTGGCAAATAAGCACATGCAAGTGTCATTATCATTCACAC
>ML787143.1:286096-309919 GCA_009831015.1 Picea engelmannii | reverse complement strand
GCCCCTGATTATAACGCTTTCATAAATTCACCAAACAGGATTACTAACTAGAATAATTAACAATTACCCAAGCATGAATCATATGAAAGAAATGTAACAATCATTAAAGCAAAGTTCAGCAAGACAGAGTTCAGTAAAGTAGTGTTTCAACAAAACAGAGTTCAGTAAAGTAGTGTTTCAGCAAAATAGAATTTAATCAAGGCATGAACAGAAATAACACTAACACACTACAAAGCTAATGGGTGAATCTTGTGAAGAAGGTGGGCCCTCCCTTCTCACAAGATTCCCCTGAAATGAAAGAAAATAGAGAGAAATGATCAGAACAGTCTTTTATTCATCTGTCAATTGTATCATATTACAATATCTGAAGTAAAAACATGTCCTTCTCTGTAAATCCTTTTCTTAGCCAAAAACAAGATCCTCTCTAATGATGATTTCCTCTTATTTAAAGAGGAGAATCCCTTCGATACAATTTGATCATCAAATTACATGTGTACATCTGAGTCCTATTCTTAGTCAGATCAAATCTCTATACTGGAATAGGATATCCTAGTCTCTGGTAACATAATTCTATTACAATAGTTGAAAAGGTACTGAGTGAGGTGTTGCTGTTGCGGTTGGAGTAACAACTTCTTTATTTATCTCTTGTTACTGTTGTTGTATGTTGTTTCAGCGTCTCAAATCGTGGGCTGTTTCGACAACGGAATTTGACTGTTTCAGCAACGTGGTCTCACGCAGCAGTGATGGTTAATTCTGGCTCAAGGTGCGGCTGTTGTGGTCGGTGTAATAGCTATGAATTAGTGTTTCAGCATCGTAGACCATAGAGAGTGTGAGTTGTTGTTTTAGCATCGTAGACCATAGAGAGTGTAAAAACTTCTTCTTGTGTGAGTTGTTGTTTCGGCATCGTAGACCACGAAGAGTGTGAGTTGTTGTTTCAGCATCGTAGACCACGGAGTGTTTCAGCCACAGGGTTTGCGTGCTTTTAACTATTTTAGCAACGGACCTTCAAACAACAATGATAATCTGCAGTTCAAACTGTTTCAACACTTATATATTTCTGATCAACGGTTAAGTATGAGAGTAATGTAAGATTATATGAAAAACGAATTAAACATATAGTAAAGAGAAGAGACGTTATATACCTTTGGAAAGATAGGGTAAAGTGATAATGTGAGTTTAAATGTGAGTGAGAAAAGGATGTAATGGTAGCAAAAAGTGTGAGGAAAAAAGGTACATTATAGGGTCCTAACACAAGGCAAGGTAGACATACTACTAGATCCAGTAAATTTGAATGAAATGAGATAGGAGAAAAGAGACAGGATCAATTTGAGCAACAAAGCAATTAATAATTCTGCCACTAAATATCATAAGAAAACATTTACATTATCCACAGTCAGAATCAGAGTGTGTCTTTCAACAAATTATGTTCTTTAACCTCCTGTAAGATAATTGGAAATGAAAAACATATGGAAACAGATAATACAAATTACAGAGGGAGCACTTCACCAATAGCTATGACACATGAATCCTAAAACAATTGATCTAGTATTACTACAATTTTGACAGAAGGAGGCTCTGTGAGCTCATTATAATTATGGAAAACATTCCTTCAGTAGGTTCCCAATTGATTAACCATTGCGCATTTGACTTATTAAAATATATAGAACAAACTCTCCCTAGGATCAGGAGGTCTAATTCAACCACCTCGTCGAAAAATAGAAATAAAATCCCTGAAAATATTGAATTGTCGGGCATGAAAGATGGGCCGAACTATTGAAAAAAGGCATCAACTCAGACATATGTTTATCCTCAATGGTGACACCTTTGTATAAAATGAAAGAGGTTATTATAGACGACCATGTTATGGACAAAAAAAATTATATTTTTCCAAATTCATCTCCATCTCGCCGAAACAACTCCTGCAAAATCATGACTAAAACAGGAAAAAATGGAAAACTGAAAAAAGGGGTTGAAAGATGGCTYCGATTCTCCCTGMTCCTCACACCTATGTAAAATCTAKRATATAATTTTTTMTTCATCCCTTTCTGAACAAAAACCTCTCTTGGATTTTGAAAATCAGTCTCTGTTTGCTCGGAATCCTTCCCGAAAGTTGAACAGGTAAAAATGGCAAAAAACAGTTTTATTCGGGAAAAGTGGTTTTGGAGGGGTAGAGTGGTTTACTCAGACCCCCCCTGAGGTGGTAAGTGGTATTGGGAGGGGGGGATTCAAGTTCACCATGAGGTGACACTTGTTCCTCCCAATACCACTAACTTAGACCCCCTTGGTGTTGATGTGACGTGGGGGGGGCCCGAGTTGTTCGGGAGCGTGGGTAAGTTAATTTAGGATATGGTTTTTAATTTTAATATTTTTGTTTTATAATTCGTTTTTTTTTTTTTTTTTAATTTTGTTTTTTAACATTTGTTTTTATTTTGTTTTTCTTATTGTTTACATTTTATTTTTTTTGTTATATATTTGTGTTTTATTTATTTTATGTTTATTTAATTTTTAGTTTTATTTTAATATTTAGTTTTTTAGACTTAGGATAATTTGTATTTTATTTTATTTTTATTGTTTGTTGTTAATTCCTTTTGTTTTTTAATTAATTTAAATCAATCAAACACTAACCTAATTACTAACTTTAAACAAATAAATTAATTACTAAATATTAATTAATTAATAATTATTTCATTATTAACAAGTATAACATAAATCTAATTAATATTTTTTTATCCTAAGTTTGTTTATGTAGGGATAAAATTGGCGAAGGGGTGAATAAGTGAAGGGTAAGGGACTGAAAAGCACAGCGGTGGATGAAGGATGCATCAAGCTGATGGAGGATCAGGAGAAATGGATGGAAGGGGGAAAGGAATCAACTGAGCCCAGTAAGCCAAATGTCTTCATCACGGGAGCAACACCAAATAAGAAGCCAAAAAATTGAGTTACCTATGATTATAGGACCCCAACATAGGCTCCACCTGGGGATGGCATCTCTTGAGGTGGTGTCAAGAATCTTAGATATCTGGACATGCAAATCAGTGCTTTATTCATTGGGCCATGGATTCACTACAGCTACAATCTTCGAACTGGCTAAATTTGACTGAACATTGAACTAGATACTATCAACTGCAAACTCTGTTGGAAACCATACAATACTGAAAAATATGCTCAAATGACTGAACTTATTCAAAACTACTACCTACCCTGAACTACTGATAAATTTTGTTGTTCTAAATGATACAATAATGCGAGTGCAACTAGTCAAGCAACTGCTCTAATAACTCTTCTCTTTCAATGTTTTCAATCAATATCATAAATAGAAATTGCATAGGTATCATGAACTTATTTCCATCCTGATCTTCACAACACAAAGTTCTGGGACTCTGGACAATTCCAGAAACTTTGGGAATCATTGGGTATTCTGAAAAGAATAGCTCCTCCATATAGATAGCTATAGGATCATGATAAACATGACATATCTCCTGATATTCAAATTTATCCATTTCAACTTTGTGATCTGATAATGCACATATACCATCTGTATCATTTTGCACATGTTGATTTATCTATGGTTTTTGTAATGAGTCTTGAGAAAAAATTGTTGTTGAATCAAAACAGAGAAATGATTGTCTAACCATGTCTAGATCATAGCTACTTTTCAACTCATGACTGACGAATGAAAAATGATTTTGACAACACAGGTCATCCAACTGATCAACTATTGGATCCTGAAAAGACTGACAAGACTGCTACATTGATTCAAATGAAATTTCCTGACTTTCTATGTGTTTATCCTTCAACATTTGTTCAAGAGTCCCCTTCAAAATTTTAAATGAATTATAATCTAATGGTATAGAATTACATTCCACTGATTCAAATTTTTCTTCAGGATTTGAAATTTCATCTGGCGCTTGAAACTCAGAAGGACTTGGTGAGTGCAACCTTGGGTCTAAAACAACCTCTATGTCATCAATGACATCATTCACTGATCCATCAGAATATTTTCCTTTTTTCACTATTTACAACTGGTTTAGACTGATCTCTCAGAAATTTAAAAGAGGAGAAACATAAAGGTAAAGTCTGTACACTTACTCTGATATATTCTTCATTTTGATCATTGCTGTCATAATCACTATATACAGACCGACTGTCCTTCTTAAATTGCAATTGATCTTCTTCTTCCCAACAATGAAATGAAATGTCATCAAACATACACATCATATCATCTGATGTCTCTTCAACAAGCTCAATTGGAAATTCATCTTTGACTACGTTGTGAATTGAATACATGAAACAATCATTATCCAATCCATGATACCAAGGATGAGCTGCAAAGTGTTTGGGGACATCGATCCTTGTCTGTTCTGGAACTATTGGAACATGTGATCTTTGAAAAACAAGTTTATATTTCCTACTAATAGTCTACATCATCTCTTTTACAGTGTTTGTCGGGACATCTAGTTTCTTTTCTGAAGATGTCATCCATTCCTTTTGTGTTCTATCTTTCTCTTCTACCCTTAGCTTGGAGCTTTTGTTTAGCAAGTTAGCTTCCACATCAACTGCAATATTTTTCATTTCTTCAAGGGTTGCAGTGTTCCATTCTCTTAATTTGAATTCCATCTCAGTATCAAAGGCATCTGGGTAATGCAAGTGAGTTGATCTTGGGGGTGGCCTTATATCAACAAGCATTACATGATATACCATATTGAACCTTGCTAAAAAATTAGGTACTGTCTCCTCCGGTTGTCTTTTCAAATGGTCATATTTTTCTAGGATGAGAAAGACATTTCTCATGATCACCCATTGATCTAGGAATTTTTTTACAAACTGATGGAAATTGATAATGCTTGCAGCTAAAATATTCTTAAACCAATTTTTGACTTAATCTTGCAATGATAGGGAAAACATTCTGATGCAGACATCATCATCTTCTACCTCAAACAGATCAAGAAAATCCTCAAGACTTTGGATATGTTTTTTCAGCAGTGATCTTCACATTTTATCCATCAAACTAGGGCATATTATTGGTGTAATTGGCACGGAGGTCATGGAGAATAGAAGGTAGAACCAGAGGCTTGTATATGTCTGGGACTTTTACAGGTATAGGAGGTAAAGCAGGGGGCTTATAACAATCTGGAGTTTCAGCAAGAGTAGGAGATAAAGAACGAGGCTTATGTGTCACTGGGATTTCTACAGGTGTATCTGGGATGTGAAAAGGTATATAAGTATGTACATGATCTACAACTTGGGGCTTAGTCTCTTGAGGCTCATAAATTTGCAAATGATCAATGTAAACTTCAACATTGTACTCTTGACCAGGATCAGAATAAGATAGAACATAATTAAATATAAAACCAAAAATGTCTTGAATACAATTTGATCTTGAATACCTGATCCCTCCAGATTTATTTGTCATGTCAGGTTCTTCCTCCAGTGGAGTCTCTGAGTTGGCACTGTTTGGAGTTGATTGCAGTCGCCAGATGAAATATTTCAGCCTTCTTGTGTCTGGTCACTGTCCACCATCAGTGATCAGATCTGGAACTTGAAGTGCACTACTGAAGAAAGTTCCCTAGTATGGTCACCATTATGTTAACACTCTGTAATTTCCTAGGCTAAGGAGGAAATCGGAAGGGGTAACCACAAACCACTTGGAGTCCTAGATCTAGCCCTCCAAGACTTAGAGAGGGATCTCTCTATCTTATCTAGATTTGTTTGGATTGGATGTTAGGCTAGTTATTACTGTACATAGGTTTGATTTTTTTTATATGGTTGGCTAGAACAGAAAAGGAAAACCATTAGGAAATGGAGTCAGAGAGGCCAAGGTGATCAATTTGCAGAAGTATCAAGCCAAAGTGAAACATGGAAATGTACACATACTACTGGATCCGGTAAATTTGAATGAAATGAGATAGGAGAAAAGATACAGGATCAATTTGAGCAACAAAGCAATTAAGAATTTTTCCACTAAATATCAGAAGAAAACATTTACATTATCCACAGTCAGAATCAGACGGTGTCCTTCAACAAATTATGTTCTTTAACGTCTTGTAAGATAATTGGAAAACAAAAACATATGGAAAAAGAGAATACAAATTATAGAGGGAGCACTTCACCAATATTTATTGCACATGAATCTTGAAACAACTGATCTAATGTTACTGCAGTTTTGAAAGAAGGAGGCTCTGTGAGCTCATTACAATTATGGAAAAAATTCATTTAGCAGGTTCCGAAATGATCAACCATTGCACATTTGACTTATTACAATATATAGAACAGACTCTCCTCACGATCAGGAGGTCGAATTCAACCACCTCAACAAAAAATAGAAATAAAATCCCTAAAAATCTTGAACTGTCTGCCTTGAAAGACATGCTGAAATGATGAACAAAGGGGTCAGCTCAGACCTCTGTTTCTCCTAAACGGTGACACCTGTGTATAAACAGAAAGATTCTATTGTATATGAGCATGTTCTAGACAAAAAATACTTTTGGTTTTTCCAAATTCATCTCCAGCTCGCTGAAACATCTCCTGCAAAATCATGACTAAAACAGAAAAAAAACGGAAAACTAAAAAAAGGGGATGAAACATGGCCTTGATTCTCTATGATCCTGATACCTGTGAAAAATATGGGAGAGGTTTTTTTTCTTCAGCTCGTGATTAACAAAAGACTCTCTCAGATTTTGAAAATCCGTCTCCATTTTCCTGGAATCCTTCCCGGAAGTCGAACAGTTAAAACTGGAAAAAAACAGTTTTATTTGGGAAAAGCAGTTTTGGAGGGGCGGAGTGGTTTAATTGGACCCCCCCTGAGGTGGTAAGTAGTATTGGTAGTGGGGGATTCAATTTCACCATGAGGTGACACTTGTCCCTCCCAATACCGCTAACTCGTACCCCCTTGGTGTTGATGTCACGTGCGGGGGGGGTCTGAGTTGTACAAGAGTGTGGGTAAGTTAACTTAGGATATGTTTTTTAATTTTAATATTTTTGTTTTATAATTCGTTTTGTTTTTGTTTTTTGTTAAATATTTGTTTTAATTTTGTTTTAATTATTGTTTATGTTTTATTTGATTTGATTTATTTTTTAATTTATATATTTACGTTTTATTTATTTTATGTTTATTTAATTTTTAGTTTTATTTTAATATTTTGTTTTTTAGACTTAGGATAATTTGTGTTTTTTTTATTTTTATTGTTTGTTGTAAATTCGTTTTGTTTTTTAATTAATTTAAATTAATTAAACACTAACCTAATTACTAAATTTAAACAAATAACTTAATTACTAATCGTTAATTAATTACTAATTAATTCATTATTAACAAGTCTAACTTAAATCTAATTAATATTTTTTTATCCTAAGTTTGTTTATGCAGGGATAAAATTGGTGAAGTGGTGAAGAAGTGAAGGGTGAGGGACTGAAAAGAGAAACGATGGATGAAGAATGCTGCAGGGTGATGGAGGATCAAGCGAAATGGATGGAGGGGGAAAGGGAATCAACTGATCCCAGTAAGCCAGATGTCTTCGTCGCAGGAGAAACACCAAATAAGCAGCCGAAAAATCGAGTTACCTATGATTATAGGACCCCAACACATGTAAGAGTCTTGGTGTCATGCTATCATTTATCATCATGAAGGAAATAAGGGTCAAATGGGTCTCAACCCTGGTGTTAACATCATCATCATGATATGTCTTGTCTCAAAGGTGTACACAAAATTTCATTATGTCATTTTTCCAGCCATTTAGAGGTCAAGTCAAAGGTCATATTTATTTTCTTCCAACTCACCTAAAATTTTGTAGCATAATAAGAAGTACCTCATTGCACTAATATATCATCATTGCACCTTGGAAATGTACCAAGGGAGAATTCATTGTCTTCAATGCTTTCATTCAATATGATTTTCAAATATTGTTTCAAAGAAAAAACTCTAACAATTTCCTTGAAGCGCGCTACTAGAATTTGAAAATTGGTGTTGTAGATTGGTGTTGTGAACTGGTTGTAGAAGATTGTTAAAGATTGGATGCCTCCCTCTAAGTCCAGCTCAGGTTTACAAAACACCAACCTACATTCATACATACCATCAGGTTTACCAGAGGTTTTCAAGGCTTCTTGCATGGTTTTGGCATGAGTTGAGTTGATTTGGCATGAAACAGGCTACTACGGGAAATTTCATGATGTATGGACTCACTGGCATGACGAAGTGGTAACTTGGGAGAGTTTGTAGCAATTAGCACACAACAGAGTCTTGTTTTAATTATAACTTTCAAATCATGATATGGGTTCTTCTGAAATTTGGTGTGGAGGAAAAAACTTATGTGTTCGACTAGGTGACAAAACATCAACTTGACCCATTTCACATTTTAGGAGAAAAGATAAAAACATAACCTATAGGAAAGTTCACAATGCATGTTGTCAAAGGCACTACAAACTCTAACAATATGACAAATCCAAGCTATGGGAGGGTTTCCAACTGTTAGGGAAGGTTAGAATGGTTTCCTAGGAGTTAGTTGGACATGAGGGACATGTGTTCCATCTTCATATCAAGCAGCATGACCTGTTTCAAAATGGATTCATCATAATAGACAATATCCCAAAAAATAGGAATTTTTTATGTTTTTGTTGGAATCTTTTGTAACAGACTCGTAAATGGAGGAGGATCATATGTAGCTTCGTGGTTTTGACCTCCTTAGAGTAGATATATATCATTCACTATATATGAAGTGTAATTTTACAAGTAAAGGGTTGAGTTCATGAATAGAGAGATCTTCAGAGAGCTACAATGGCATTTTATATGTGTATTTGTAAGCTTGAGGGCATGTGTTGTAGGCATTTCTTCCATTAGAGATTCATGAAAATTGTGATACCGGATTGTTTTTCTCTTGTTTCCATTCTTTCTTATCATCTTTCTTGATTAATATTTATAGAATTTGAAGATAAAAATATGCCTTTGGTTAATGGATTCATGAGCTACAAAGAATTTGTGGTAATTTCCTGTTAATCATTGATTATTGTTCAATCACTCTTTAATCTATCTTTCAGAAAAAATCTTTGTTAAGTGTATATTCTTATTTTTGTTTACCTTCTATTCTTCTATCCATCCTTGCATAAGCATTTTTTTTGGTAGGAAACTTGATTTCCTTTGATCTGTAGAATGTTATGACTTCATGCCCAATATAATGCATTTTCAAGTAGTTTGATGCCCTCCCTTTTACTATTATCTTGTCGATACACCAAGTATAACCTGTTTTAATCATTTAAATCAAATGAGTATTAGGATTACATATAAAATAGTCTAGGTGTGACTTCTAGTGCTAACATTTTTTGTGTCATTGTCGGGGAGTGAAGAAAAAAGTAATATTCCCTAGGAGAACGACATAGAATAGATCCAACTCTTGATGCTAGACAAGAGTAGGACACTAGTTTGACTGTAATATTCTACCTGGTGACTCTGACTTAATCACAGATGAATCTATTGGTGACTTCACTAGTTTGAAATGGAAAATATACTTGCTCATAGGTATGCATTTTGTGATTTTTCAAATATATCTGGCTTTCCAAACCTTGTGCCTGATAGAAGCGAATGGGAAGTTCCTCTTCCTAGGTTTAAAGGAGAATATTGGGAATTGTTAGTTGATTTCTTATTAAATTTTCACAATTGCATGCTTAAATTGAAATTTATACATGCAGATGTCATGATCAAGTTGTTTAGATACTCCCTGGAGGGAAAATTCCATAACTGGTGTAGATCTCTTCCAGTTTCCAGTGTTAATTATTTGAAAGGTTTTCATGTTTATTTTCATTCATTTTGTAAAGAGAAATTTTCATATGAATTCCTTTATCCAGAATGTTGTCATGAGTTTGATTTTTTGTGTAAAGGATATGACAGTCATCAAGAGTATGCTGGTATTGAAGAATATGTTGCATTAGAAGAGACTTTTCATGATGATCAAGAGGTTAATAATCTTCAAAATGATATGCTTTCTCATGGATATGGAGTAGAAGAAAATAAACATGTTTATGAAAGTTTACCTGCTATAATTGTTTCTAATTATTATGAATCCGAAGATGTGTTTTGTCTAGCTACAAATCACGTGGATCGATTTTCTTTTAATCAAATTGCACTTGCAATCAGTGAAACCATCCTGCAACAACTTTCTTTTTTGCAGAAAAATGAAATTGGAAATAGTTATAAAGTTGTGAATATACAGAAACAATATAATCCCTAGCTGGAACAACAAGAAAATTTATTTATTTATGAATTTCAAGACCCTATGGTTGATTATCTGGACTATTTGAGGAGTGAAGATGTAAAACCATTCTTGTTTAGTGGATGTTGGTTCTTCTCTCTTTTGAACTGCACTTTTCTATTCCATGGATTTCTTCTTTTTTCCGATCCATATCAAGAGCTTCACCAGTTAATCATTTCATTTTATGGATTCATTAAAAATATAATTACACTGCCCATGGATAAGGCACTAGAACTGAAATTTTCTTGGCAAATCACATGGAGCATTCCATCCCCTGTGGAGCCAATGTTAACACATGAAATGTTCAGGAGTAAATTTTTTTGACCTTAGTCCATGTAATAGTCTTGGTGTCATGATATCATTTATCATCATGAAAGAAATAAGGGTCAAATGGGTCTCAACCCTGGTATTAAAATCATAATCATGATATGTATTGTCTCAAAGGTGTACACAAAATTTCATTGTGTCATTTTTCCAACCATTTATAGGTCAATTCAGAGGTCAAATTTATTTTCTTCCAACTCACCTAAAAGTTCGTAGAATACTAAGAAGTACCTCATTGCACTAATATCTCATCATTGCACCTTGGAAACGTGTCAAGGGAGATTTCATTGTCTTAAACGCTTTCATTCAGTATGATTTTCAAATATTATGTCAAAGAACAAACTCTAACAGTTTCCTTGAAGCGCTCTACTAGAATTTGAAAATTGGCACTGCAGTATAGTGTTGTGAACTAGCTGTAGAAGATTGTTAAATAGTGGATGCCTCCCTCTATGTCCAAATCAAGTTCACAAAACACCACCCTACATTCAGACATACCAACAAGTTTATTAGAGGTTTTCAAGGATTCTTGCATGGTTTTGGCATCAGTTGAGTTGATTTGGCATGAAACAGGATGCTACAAGAAAGTTCACAGCGCCTGGACTTACTAGCATTGTGAAATGGTAATTTGGGACAGTTTGTAGCAATTAGCACACAACAGAGTCTTTTTTTAATCATAACTTTCGAATCATGATACGAGTTCTTTTGAAATTTGGTGTGGGGGAAAAACATGATGGGTTTGACTTGTTGACAAAACATTTTCTTGACCCATTTCATATTTTTGGAGAAAAGATAAAAACACAACTTACAGGAAAGTTCACAATGCATGTTGTCAAAGGCGCTGCGAACTCTAACAGCATGACAAATACAAGCTATGGGATGGCTTCCAGCTATCAGGGAAGGTTCGAATGGTTTCCTAGGAGTTAGTTGGACATGAGGGACATGTGTTCCATCTTCATATCTTGAAACATGGTCTATTTCAAAAGGAATTTATCACAATAGACAAGATCCCAAAAAATAGGAATTTTTTATGTTTTTGTTGGAATCTTTTGTAACAGACTTCTAAATGGAGGAGGATCCTATGTAGCTCCTTAGTTTCGACCTCCTTAGAGTAGAGAGAGATCATTCACTATATATGGAGTGGATTTTTATAAGGAAAGGGTTGATTTCATGAATAGAGAGAGCTTGAGAGAGCTGCAGGGGTAGTTTATATGTGTATTTGTAAGCCTGAGGGCATGTGTTGTAGGAATTTCTCCCATTAGAGATTCATGAAAGTTGTGATATCGGAGTATTTTTCTCTTGTTTCCATTATTTCTTATCATCTTTCTTGAGTAATATTTAAATTCTTTGAAGATCAAAATATTCCTTTGGTTAATGGATTCATGAGATGCAAAGGATTTGTATTAATTTCTTGTTAATCATTGATTATTGTTCAAGCACTCTTTAATCTATCTTTCAGAAAATATCTCTATTAAGTGGATATTCTTCTTTTTGTTTACCTTCTATTCTTCTACCCATCCTTGCATAATCCTTTTGTCTGGTAGGCAGCCTGATTTCTTTTGACCTGCAGAATGTTATGACTCCATGCCCAATAGAATGCATTTGTAAGAACTTTGTTTCCCTCCCTTTTACTCTTCTCTTGTTGATCCACCATCTATAATGTATTTTAATCATTTAAATCAAATGGGTATTAGGCTTACATTTACAACAGTCTAGGTGTGACTTCTAGTGCTAACATCATCTTATTCCTTCCATCTCCCCTTTCTTTTTTGGCATTGGGATTGGATACACTAGGAAGGGTTGTACCTTACCTCATGGGAAGAAGGGGATAAAGGACTAGAGGGTAAAATTAGCTGACAAGAGTTAAAATTCAATTTTGAAACCTTTGAGATACTTTACCCAGAGATCCCTGAGAAATCAGTGAAAAGATTCTTAGTAATAAAAGGGTACCCACAAGGCAACATGAACACTCAAGGTATTAGTTGATGGATAGGAGGTCTCATCACGATCCAACCTATTATTACCATGTACATGTAGTAGTATAAAATTAACACCTATATGGTCGCCAAACCACAGTAATGGATATTGGTTTTGTAGCCAAGAGAAATGGAGTCTCATCATGAGCCATCCTTCTCATTTTCGTGAATTGATTTGTGGAGCACACTGTCACCTTTTGTCATCAAGCTAGGATAGTGGCCCTCAACTATTCCCTTGTAGCACAAGAGAAACATATCAAAAGAAATAAAGATAAGAATAAATGGAAATGAATGTGCCAGGAAATAGTTGCATTCATGACAAGGTATAGCTCGATCTCAACAAAGGAACCCATAGGTAAGACTATACATTTCCCTGTTATCACATGCACCCCATGCCCAAATATTTATCCCATGCCACCTCATACACTTGCATCACTTCGACTAGAATCCACCTGGGAAGTACCCAAAAATTAAGGGGAGTTTTCCCAATAGGACACCATAAGACCCTCTCCAAACCTAAACTTCTTAAATTGCATAATGTCTTTGATCATTTGTTTAGGGTTAAGGGGGTTTGATGCACATGTTCAGGTGATTTAATTATTCGATATTATTTACATACTATGATCCTTGTGACTTATGAACCCCTGGAGGGCGTACTTGTTGTCTCTATAGGACCTTGTCCCATGGACATGTGCACATGAGGGAATGATTAGCTCGGACATTCATGAGGGCTCGAAGCCCATAGATGGACATTGAAACCCCATCCAGGGAGTAAGAGGATTGAAGGCTTTCACCAGAAGAGGGAACGACGTTTCCTTTAGAGGCACATTGGTGGGTCCAGACCCAGGGGATTGTTCTTTTATTTTGATTCTTGAATCCGTCGGAACCAAAATAGAAACATCACGAGGATGTGAATCCTCCTTTTTTTTTATAGAGGTGGTACTTCTCTATATGATATTTAAAAAATGTGGGAATTTTAAATAAGTCCATCAAAATAAAATAGATATAACAGAAAATGGAAAATATTTGTATTTTTCTTTAAAATAGAGTTTTTGAGAGTGGACCAGGAAACACACACATATTCATACATTTAAAGAAAATAAAAATAATTCCTCACACCCATCATAGTAGGGATAAATATTTTTTATCACATGAAAAAAAAACTAAAAGAAAATGATCTGCATGCATAGGAGAACTTTGACAGAGTAATACATGGGCAACTCAAAAGGAGATAATTATAGATCAACCTCAAATACTTTATATTCAGAAAAAACTAGGTTACAAAGGACAATCGAGAATGTTCCCAAAATAACTCTCTTGGAATTTCTAAAAATATATATAGTTCAATAAATATTCTCTGAAATTAAAATGTGTTTGTCATAATGACTGGGATTGGGGCTTCTGCAGACCATAAATAAAATATCTATAAGAATGAAGTTCGTAGAAAGAATAAAGTGGGCAGTGGAAGGAACCAAGACCTGGAAAGAAGAAAAAGGAAAATATAAGTCTTCAATCAAACCTTTCTATTTAAAGAGGTGGAGTAACTGGGTGAAGATCTTGATAAATGATGCAGAAGAATTTCCAGCAAAGCATGAGTGGAGGACAGCTAGGCACACTAGCGCACATTTTGAAACAATTTTAACTTTTGAAGAAAGAGTATCATGCAAATAATTTGAGAGGAATTGTAATTAAAGAACCTCTTTAATGCTGAGGAATTGGATAATTTCATGAAGACATCGAAGAATGCAATTTCTTTTAATATAACTGAGTGCAATACAGATTCGATGTGTTCAATATGATATGTCTATCACAGATATTTATTGTAATAAATTCTAGTAGTTGTTATATTTTAATTCGATAGGATAGCTTTAAAATAGTTGGAGGGAAGAGCATGAAGAGACCCTATTGTAAAAAAAAATATTTGTATTGTTTCCCAGTAGAGGTTGTTGGCTCTCTAGTTGTTTTTGAAAAGTTGTTGATAATAAAGAATCGAGAACTACTGAGAGAAATATATGAACACATGTACATTTCAGTTGAATGAATATAGAAGAGGAACATTGTCTCAAATGCATGGAGTTTTCGTGTCTATTTGAGTTAATGAATGGTAGACTTTATGTTATCTACAATTCTCTGTTATTTAGTGTTCTTGTGTTTATGAATGCATTTACATGGTTGAATGTATGAATATGTGAAGTTTTGAATAAGTTTCAATTGTTTCTCTTCTACGAGCAAGTGCAAGTGCACATAGTGTCCGCAAGGAGTGCATTGACAAAGTTTGTTTCGACTCGTGAGCTCAAAAGATATAATGTGAATCTTATAAGTGCAAGGAGGGAATAACGTCTACAAGGTGTGCATGATAGAGTTCACTTTGACTCAGAAAGTTCAGGAGAAATAGCTTGAAGGAAGTTCATCCACAAGGAGTGCGCGACAGAGTATTTTGAATCAGAATTTCAGAGGGTTTAGTGGAGTTTCCTAAAGAGAGAGGAAGTTATGGAGAAAGACCTACTACAAAAAGTGCACAGGCTGAGATTCGACTAAGTTTCAAAAGGATTCTTCTGAGAAGACAAGATTTCAAGGAAGAACAATCTCATGAGGAAGAGTGGAGAGAAATCTGGAAAAGGCGGAGTCCTTTAAGGTTTCCCAAAATCATCAAAGCGAGATCCATCCAGTAGGGATTTGGATCGTTCTAGACCATCAGATCTGGGAGAAGTTGCATGAAGGTTAGTTGTGAGGTGTTTTGACATTTCAGAGTTCAGATTATTTCGAAGTGATAGAGAAGTGGAATCACCGAAGTCGTGAAGTCGTGAGGCGAATCTTAACCGTTTGTTGCAAGGAGACACATGGCAGCAGATTAAAGAATCCATGAGTTATAGGTCTAGATAAAGTAATCACAGAGTAAGTGAAGTTTCACGAAGTCATGAAAGTTGATGTACAACTGGACTGTCAGATCCAAGGAGACACATGGTAGAGACCCGTGAATTTAGAGAAAGGTGTTTCAGAAGGAAACAAAGGAGGAGATTGCAATATCATTGGAGCCCGACGTGGTGAAGTAACTGGCTGAGGTTATATCCCATGGTCACTTAGGAGAACGAGTCTAGCATGAGACTAGTACTCACAATCGGTGTTGCCAAGCGTCAAAGAGCGAAGTTTCAAGTAGTTCGAACTTGCAAGCGACATCAAGGGCACATGTGTATGTGTGTTTGTGCATTATTCGTTCAGGGTCTGTTGAAGGCCCAAAGAACCAATTCGGTTCGAGGAGTTGAAGATCCAAGATTGGGAGGTCACAGAATCCCCAGGAGAAAAGGGAGAGGGGTTGTTGTCGTCAATAAAGATAGAAAAATGTGATCACTATAAACTTACTTTGATGGTATCTCCCCCCTCATAAATTGCTTGTTGATGTCATTTTATGGAATTCCTTGGAGGTTACAGGAATTGTCTCAATCGTCCTTTACCCTTCATTGGTGAGCTTGTCGAAAACCTTTTTGAACCACTCCTCGATGTAGCTCCTCATTGATGCCACGTTGATTTCATGACGAATTTTTATATTGAAGAGTTCACCTTCCAAGCCCCTTAGATCAATAGAAATATTTTTCAATGCTTCCTCAATATCTTGATTTTTGATCGAATAATCAACTAGCGAGTTTTCCATGTCATCTTTACCATATTCAATAATTCCATAGAGTTTTTCAAATGAAAACCCTTTAAAGATCTGAACTTGTTCATAAAATGATTGCTTGGTTAAGAACAATGAGTTGAGTATCAATTTCAAGTCTTGGAACTCATTGTTGTTGCCAGCTAGATCTATCTTGGTTAGCTTATTGAATAATTACTCTCTTCTAGTTATGGCCTAGCTACATGCTTGAACAATACCATTCAGGTTTTTTACATTTTCCTTCTAGCATGCATTCAGTTTCTTTATTCGGTTTGGAGAAGGGATATCATCCTCTCTTCTTCTCAATTCTATCATATCAGTAACTTTAACACCAAATGGTACAACCACATCGAGGTAGAAACCTTCCTTGTTTTTCAAATATACTTGTAGATATTGATGAAAAGTGTGTGCTCTTGTTCCAAAAGAGACCATGCTCTTTGACATATCCCAAGATTCTATTATCAATTCCATTATTTTCTTGAAATTCTTTTCCACATAGCCTCGCGTTGATGTGAGAAGGCCTGCCGATCCTTTTAACTTTACCGTAGGTGTGGTAGGCCCGATCATTGCTAAAGGACTAGCAAGTACTGGAAGATGCATTAAAGATTCTTCCAATTCTTTGATTCGGTCCTTTAACTTGGCATTCTCTACTTCAAGGCCTTCAATAGAGTTTAATAGAGCATCTTTAGTTGCTCGGTGTATCTAGGAAATTTGGGAAGGCTGCATGTTCCCTATGTTAATATTTGAATGAGATTTCCCCTTCTTATTCTTTACATATCTTTTCTCAATAATCAAATTTTTGGATTCACTGTCAAAAACAATGCTTTGAAATGCAAAATACTCTTCTTCGTCGAAGGTCTATGTCTCAATTATTTCCGTCTGAGGGTTTTGGTGAGCCGTATTCTATAGCTGCTCGAAGTTGGGGAACACTTTATCGATGTCAATTTTGAGTTCCATATCCTCAAGGGAGAGGTCGTGAATATCACTTTCTCCTCTAGGCCCCTCCTCTTCTTGCACATTGTTTTCCGCTTCTTCCTCAAGGGAAGTTTATGATAACTTTCAATTTTTCTAGAAGGAGGGTTCTTATCTCCTTCTTCGCCTGAAGAACTGTGGGTGACTTTCTTACTTGGCTAGGTCGTTGGAGCATTGCTCCAATATGTTGTGCTCTTTGGTTTGACAGTCAGGGATTGGGCACTTTTCTCACCCCGACCTTTTCCTTTCTTCTTGTACGACTCATTGGTGTTGAGTATTGTCTTGAGGTCACGAGTGGGAGTGCCTAAGGCATTGTCTCCATCTTCATTCAGAATAGTGTTAATGAAAGAATTGTTGAAACTAACAACTAATAGATGTTGTACAAAAATACCACTAGGGTCGAACCCTTTTACTTTTTCATCATATTTTAAATTGAGGTTATGGAAGTGGCATGCAAATTCATCAATCTTATTCATATTTCTGAATATGAAATCCATGACTTTACAAGGAAGAGGTATGAATTTATTTTTTCTCTTTTTCTGGAAAAAATGAAACCAATAAGTGTACTGCCTTGCTATCTCAGCAACAAACATTTTGTCAGATATGTGGAATGGAAGGAAGGAAGGATTTTCTTTGGATCCAAAAATCCTTATAAAATTATAATTTTCCATTTGTTCTAGTGTTCGCTTCCTATCCAAGAACTTACTCGCATGGTAAGACATCTAGGGAGCATTTTTTCCAAACAACAATTCTTTAAAAACTGAGACAAAATGAATAAAAAATTCATAAAATTGTTGGGAGGCCTTGTGCCTCCACAATGTTTGATACCAGAAGGTTACTGGGTCGAATTCACAGTTTACCTTCTTGCGTATAGATAATCTCGGGAACTGACAACAATGTGCTATCGTGAAAACCAAATAAGATGACATAAATAATTTCTTTTCCTTCTTGTATTGTGCCAAATGGGAAGAGATTTCAATGCAAATCAACTTACCCCAATCGAATATGGCCTGTTCCTTGACCTTAAAATAAATAATGTAAAGAATCATCCGAGAGATGCTGGTCATGGTTTCCTGTCCTGTTATCCTCGTAAAAATCCATGTAATTTCCCAGAAGTGATTTTTAAATGAGCCAACTTGCAATCTTGTGATGTCCCCGGGGATAGTCATTCGGTTCTGTAGGAATTCAGGTAAGAGGTCAAGTCCATTGTCATTCATTTTTAAGAACTCCCTGCAATATTAACCTTTGAACGTGAGAGTTGGATCAGAAAGCCTCAACATCTTACAGAAAACCCGAGGTGACAAAGAGATAGGGGAATGGTCCCACAACTGGATGATTCACTGGCTTGGAATGTATCTCTCATCGCACCGGGTGAAAAACTCCTTACAATCAAAAACTTCTGGGATACACCCTGCACACACAATTCCATATGTCTAGATTATTTCCTTCTGGGAAGAAGGGGATGAATAATAGGAATATTCCCTAGACCACTGAAAGCTATGATCCTTGTGCCTGGAAACATTCAGTGTATCTCCACAAAATTTTTGTCAAGTTTCTCCCATAAGTCAATGAGAATGTTCCCTTGCTCCAAATTATGTTAGGAATGAGCGTTGGAGGGAGATGATATAAGCCTCCATAAATCCTTTTTTAATGTGCTTTAATAGGAGGTCTCCTCGAGTGTTTTTATTATTAATGACCATCCCTTCGACCCTGTATGGTAATTTATTATCATTAAAATCATAGTAAATTTGGATTGGGAAAGGCGCTAGTGTGGCGGGGATAGATGAAGGAAATATGTCACTTGATATTTTTGTGAACCCAAGAACCTAAGAGCCTGCGATGGTATGAGGCATGAAATTGGATAAGTGTGGGACGGTGCAATGGTTGGATGGATTCATGTAGGCATAATGGCATTTAGGTAGTTTGGGGACTCTTTGGATTGAAATGTAGATCATGGGACTCTTTGGTGCAATATGTATATCACAAAACACGGGAACATGAAAGCTTGATCCCATCAACCCGAGAACCCGTGGTCTAAAATGCAACTAAGTGTTAGAACTAGAAAGGGATAGTAAAAGGGAAAAATGGGTAAGTATAGAAGGGGGCAAAGAAAGGGATAATAGAAAAGGGGAGGGAATTTTTCATAAGTGGGAAATGACCTCAACACCTTCCCACCTAAAATTTGGCCTTTGGAGGCCTTGGATGTCACCTACGTATCAATAGACATAATCTAATTGCTAGGGTTGTCACCTTCGAGGCAATACTAAGGTTATTGGTATGTGTGGGAAAGGATTTTGGCCTTTGGAGGCCCAACATTTCACTTCTTGTGCCTAACGTTTCATCATGGAGGCCTAACATCACCCTAGACGGGAATGACATCACCCTTAAGAGGGTATTTATATGCAAATTGATTTTATTTTTTCGAGAATTTAATTTTTGTAAGAAACCGGCCAGGTCATCCTGGATTTTTTACCTAAAACTTAATTAAGGTCAATATTTTGTATAAATAAACAAAAAGTGAGATTAATTTTCAGCAGAACTTGTCATTGGCCAAGGATATGTATGAAATTTCTCCCTAGCTGGGTGTACTTATTTTAAATAGTGAGGTGCTACTCTTCTTGGAGGCTTGTTTTAGCACTTGGATCAATTTTTTTAAATTTTATGGTGATCTTGCATGGTATATTCATGATTATTCTTGGTGCAAGTAAGTAAAATTTGCATTTTCTCATCTATTGAATGGTTAATGGTATGTTTTTATTTTCTCATACAAGATTATGAAATTTCATGGTGTATTTAATGCTTGAAGTAAGAAACTTAAAGTGATAACTTTCTTACTTTCTATTTTCCTAGATTCATAAATGGATCTAGTAATTGGTGAAACCCTAGGTCCCTAAAGTGCTAGATCCCTTGAGGTTTTTACTTAGTTATTGTGATAAATATACTTCTCATCCACAAACTCTTCAAGAGGAAGGAGGCACCTCTATTCTTAGGGCCAAGAAACCTAGGAGGACTTAAGGTGTTATTCCTCCCAAGTCTTGGTTTTTCTTGAATTGTGTGCATTATCATAAGTTAACAACCCTAGAAAGGAGCTGCCAAATTTGACTCCATATAACCTTAAAAGGAACTAGTCCTCTACTCATCATCTCTTTGACAATATCATCAACTCTACACTCATGTTTTACTTTCTATCTTACTAAATTGACCTTACTCACTAACCTAGTCTAGAATTACTAAATGGCCACTGCTATTACCCTTTGCTACAACCAACTTTAGCATCACATTAGGGTGTACTTGCTAATTAAAACTACCCAGAAAATTGCACAATCCTAGGCGCTATCACCTTAAGGCTTTGAACTACTTCTTGTTGTTATTCTAAGTGCATTTTTGAAGCTGATGTTGTTGTTATCACTGCTGTTACAACCACTATTTACAACCCTAATCAGCCTATATTAACAAGAGAATTGCCCAAAAAAATGTACTAGGTAAGTTACTATCATTTGATGCCAAAATTGTGTGTGTTATTTCCTTAAAGAAGTACTTTTATGAAGTGGTTTACTATTGTCATGACTGTCAATTTGTTGTTGTTATAAGTGTTTAGACAGCCTTTAAAATCATTATTTGACTCAATGTTAATACTCAAATTGTAAGTGACAAAAGTATTACCATTTGTAAAATCTTTATATCTCATTGTTGTCATCATAGCTTGGAATTTATGGATATATTGCTATTGTTGTACATTTATCTTTGTTTATACATATAATTCCTTTGGCAACATTCTTTAATATTAAAGTCACTGATTGAGAGCATTCAAATTATTGGTTATTGATAACGTTTTTTGTTTCATTGGTAAAGGGAAGGTACCATTCACTTTTTTTTCTCCTTGATCCTTTAAACCTTACTAAGTGACTTCCTTCATTTGATTGACCTAGAGAGAGGGGTGGGTTTTTCCCTCGTCTTAGTTTCCCTTCATCAACCAACTAGGTCTTGGGACGTATTCTATGGAGTGACTTATTCTCCTCCTAAAGAGAAAGAGGTTCCCTATTGGGGTGATAGTGACAGGGATATGTCCATGTTATGCCAATCTAAGCCTACTTTCCTTTAGGCTTTGGGAAAGTACATATTTTGCGATAAAATGTTTGGTGTCGTTTCCAGGGAGCATCGGTCAATATTCCTCAACGACACTTTTTTGGTAAGCCTTTCCCTCAAAGCCTTCATCTTACAAATCTTACATAGGGAATCCACTCAGGGTGATTTCCTCACTCCCTTTGATAATCCTTAAGAGGTTATCTGGCAAATCCATTGACCTTTTCCAAGGTGCCACTTTACTGTCAACTTTGTGATATTTCCAATATATGGGATCATGGAGCCCTTGGAGAAAGTGTAATCGTCTATTGATTTTGAAAGTTTCCAATGATACTCACATTATTTTGATATAAAATGGTTAAAAAATTGTCCAATTTTTAAAGGTATCCCAATTACTCACATTGTAGAATTCTTGAAATATATAAGTGAAATAGAATTTGAAGGGGAGGATGTCCTGATAAAATTGTTCATAATTTCATTTCCACCATTTGTACAAGAATGGATCAAGGGTTGTTATGAAGAAAAGGGTATATCCTCTTTCATAGATCTCGTCAGTAGGTTTCTTGATTTTGAAAAACCACAGTGCCAGACTTATGAGGATGCCCTTCAAAACCTTGAAAACCCCCTAAAGGATGAAGGATTCACCACTAAGATTGTAGAAGATCTTAGGGGTGCATACCATGATAAATTCCAAGAACCCTCTGATTTAGAAGAAGATATTTATGAAAGAGGATACCAATCCCATGAGGAAGAGCAAGAATTTACTCATGATTATAGCGAAGATAATGAGGACCTGGTTGAAGAGCAAGAGATGAAAGATATCAAAAATTATGATGAAGTGTTAATGTGTACTTTTCCCTCTGATGAATCCATCCATGATCCTATCTCTCTTGCACAAGAATAAGAGAATGAGGTTAATAAATTTCTTTTTCAGATTTTTGATGATAACCTATTCTATGATTCATAAGGTGAAGAAGTAAGGGAATCCTTGGACAAGATAAGCCCTCCATATTGTGATAAAGGTAAAAATGTGATTAAAAAGGTGAGTCATGAGGATGAGGTAATGATGTTTTCTCTTGCATTTGATGGATTCATCCAAGCCTTTGCCGCTCCTACACAAGAAGAAGTCAATATGGTAAGTTCTTTCCCTTTCCAAGACTTTGATGATGCTTTATTTTGTTACTTGGAAATCAAAGGAGTGTTAGAGGAGCCCTTGAAAGTACTAAACCCTTCATGTTATGATAAAGGTAATGGTATGGTTGATAATATTAATGAGTTCATACATGTTCGAAGATGCAAATGGGATGTGGTTGGTTCTAATAAATATCCCATTTATGATATGGAAGGACATCTCCAAATGTTTCCTTTACAACTATCGTATGAGGTTACTAATAATTATGACATGTGGCAACAAGAAGATGGTATGGTTACAAATATTTTCCAAACACCCAAGGGTGACCTAGTGCAATGTTATCATGATGATTTTGAATCATACCTTGATGATTTTGATGAGTATTCATTTGATCACTTGGATTTATTCCATGAAGAACATCATCAACCACCGTTGTGCTCAGATTGTGATAAGGGTGAGGACGTTGTTTTCCTGAAGCAAGATACTTGTGAAAATGTTGTCCAGCTCCCTACAATTAATTTACCTCATTATGTAACTAAGGATACAATTGGGGAACATGTCTCTTGTCTAAAGTTTTTTCTAGGGAGAAGATTTCTGTTAGAATTCAAGGTATTTTGAATACCTTAAGAAGAAGTTTATTATATCAGTCTTTCAACTTTCCATTAAGAAATTGTCAATTGTCCTCTAGATTCTTGTTATTCACTTCTCAGAATTTGAGGATTGATTAAGTCCAAGGTAGTCAACCTTCATAATATTTGATCTAGCCTCTTGAGTCTTCGACCTTTCACGATCCTTTTATGAGATGGATTCAACACTTTTCTAGAAGTGTGACTTGGCATAATTTTGTCCCACCCTCCCACCTCCATGAGCTAGACTTTACGATTTTCTATGATATAATGCATGCTCTAACTCATGTTATTTTTGTTCTTAACTTTTCATTTTTTTTGTTTATGATGAAGCACAAAGGCAGGTGTTACAATGTATTGCTAGGATGGGTTCACTAGTTATATGATTTTACCTAACATTCAACCAGTAGGTAAATTAGAATAGGTAGGCATTTGCATGCATTGTATATACCATTTGCATATCATGTTAGCATAGTTGTAGTTCCATTTTCATATTGTTTTGTTTCACTTTTATATACACACGTTTGTGATTATATGTTAGATTAGAACTAATATTAATGCTTTTATTTCGACATCATACATGGACAAGGGGTGATATCACCACCCTAGATGTTACTGATATCATTTGTTGAGATTTAGAAGGAACATGTATTACCAGAGATGTTAAGGTTCTCATGCACTCTACAATGAGAACATGTCCCTGAGTTGGAGCCAAATGTTATCCCATAGCCTAGGGATAAATAAGTATATTGTGTATCGAGGCCCACAGGTTCCATACATGGAGTGATGAGAGTCGCATGACCTAAGAAAAGCCTCGGTAGGGGAA
>ML787143.1:263865-286046 GCA_009831015.1 Picea engelmannii | reverse complement strand
TAAGAAAAGGGGACCCAAAAGATAACATGAACACTCAAGGTATTAGTTGATGGATAGGAGGTCTTATCACGAGCAAACCTATTATGACCATGGAAATGCAGTGGTATGACATTACCACCTATCTAGTCATCAAACCAGGGTAATGGATCTTGGTTACATAACTAAGAGAAAGGAGGTCTCATCACGATATTTCCTTCTCATTTCCATGAATTGATTTTTGGATGAGACTATCACCTATGGTCACCAAGCTGGGACAATGACCCTCAACTATTCCCTTATAGCACAAGAGTAAAAGATAAAAATAAATAAAGATAAGATTAAATGGAAATGGATGTGCTAGGAAACAATTGTATCCATAACAAGGTGCAAATCTCCCTCTGAAAAGGAACCCACAGGTAAGACTATACATTTCCCTATTATCACATGCACCCCATGCCCAAATATGTATCCCATGCCACCTCATACACTTGCATGACTTGGAGTAGACTCCACCTCGAAAACATCCCAAACTTAAGGGGGATTTTCCCAATAGGACACCCTGTGACCCTCTCCAAACCTAAACTTGATAAATTGTATAATGTCTTTGAGCATTTTTGGGGGGTTAAGGGGGATTGGTGCACATGTTCGGGTGATTTAATTTTTGGAAGTGATTTACATGTTATGATCCTTGTGACTTAGCAACCCCTAGAGGGAGTACTTATTATATCTATACGATATTTCCTGGTGGACAGGTGCACATGAGTGAATGATTAGCTTAGACCTTCATGAGGGCTCAACACCCACATATGGACACATAAACCCCATCCAAGGGGTAAGAATATTGAAGGGTTGCACCAGAAGGAAGAAGGATGTTTCCTTTGGAAGCACTTCGGTGGGTCCAGACCTAAGGGAGTGTGCCCTTCCCACTTAAATGTTGGTCTTTGGAGGCCTTGGACGTCATCTATGCATCCCTAGACATCATATACTTGCTAGGGTTTTCATCTTGGGGGTAGTTATGAGGTTATTGGCACGTGTGGGAAAGGATTTTGGTCTTTGGAGGCCCAACATTTCACTTCTTGTGCCAAACGTTTCATCATGGAGGCCCAACATCACCCTAGAAGGGAATGGCGTCACCCTTAAGAGGGTCTTTAGATGTAAATTGATTTTATTTTCTCCATAATTTAATTTTTGTAAGGAACTGGCCAGGTCGACCTGGTTTTTTGACCTAAAACTTAATTAAGGTCAAGTTTTTGTATAAATAAACAAAAACTGACATTCATTTTCATCATAACTTGTAATTGGACAAGGAGAGGTATGGAATTTCTCCCTATTTGGGTGTACTTGGCTGAAATAGTGAGGCGCTACTCTTCTTGGAGGCTTGTTTTAGAACTTGGATCATTTTTTTGAAGTTTTATGGTGATCTTGCATGGTATATTCATGATTATTCTTGGTGCAAGTAAGTAAAATATACATTTTTTCATCTATTGAATGGTTAATGTTATGGTTTTATTTTCTCATACAATATTATGAAGTTGCATGGTGTATTTAATGCTTGAAGTAAGAAACTTAAAGTGTTAACTTTTTTACTTTTTATTTGCCTATTTTCATAAATTGATCTAGTAATGGGTGAAACCCTAGGGCCCTAAAGTTCTATCTCCCTTGAGGTTGTTACTTATTTATTGTGCTCAATATACTTCACATCTGCAAACTCTTCAAGAGGAAGGAGGCACTAGGGCCTAGATGTTCCTACACCCTAGATTACCTCTCTTCTTAGGGTCAAGAATCTTAGGAGGACTTAAGGTGTTATTCCTCCTAGGTGTTTGATTTTATTGAATTGTGTGCATGATCATAAGTTAACATCCCTAGAAAGGAGCCTCCAACTTTGACTCCATCTACCCTTAAAAGGCACTAGTCCTCTCCTCATCATCTCTTTGAAAAGATCATCAACTATACACTCATATTTTACTTGTTATCTTACTAACTTAACCTAACTCACTAACCTAGTCTAGAATCACTAACTTGTTGTTGCTATCACCTTAAGGCTTTGAACTACTTCTTTTTGTTATTCTAAGTGCATCATTGAAGTTGTTGTTGTTTTTATCACTGGTGTTACAACCACTATTTGCAACATATTAGGGCGTACATGCTAATTAAAACTACCCATTGCACAAGCCTAGGCGATATAACCTTAAGGCTTTGAATTACTTCTTTTTGTTATTCTAAGTCCATTTCTGAAGTTTTTGTTGTTTTTATCACTGGTGTTACAACCACTATTTACAACACATTAGGGTGTACTTGCTAATTAAAACTACCCAGAAAATTGCACAAGCCTGGACGCTATCACCTTAAGGCTTTGAACTACTTCTTGTTTTTATTCTAAGTTCATTTTTTAAGTTGGTGTTGTTGTTATCACTATTGTTATAGCCACTATTTTCATCCCTAATCATCGTATATTAACAAGAGAACTTCCCAGAAAATTGTACTAGGTAAGTTACTATCATTTGATGCCAAAATTGTGTGTGTTATTGCCTTAAAGAAGTACTTTTTTGAAGTGGTTTACTATTTTCATCACTATCAATTTGATTCTATTACAAGTGTTTAGATAGCCTTTAACGTCATTAATTGACTCATGTTAATATTGAATTTGTAAGTGAAAAAAGTATTATCATCTGTAAAATCTTTATATCTCATTGTTGTCATCATAGCTTGCAATTTCTGGATACAATGCTAGTATTGTACATTTATCTTTGTTTATACATTTAATTGCTCTCGTGGCATTCTTTAATATTGAATTCACTGATTGAGAGCATTGAAATTATTGGTTATTGCTAACATTTTTTGTCTCAATGGTAAAGGGAAGGTACCATTCACTTTGGTTTCCCCTTGACCCTTTAAACCTTACTAAGTGACTTCCTTCATTTGATTGACCTAGAGAGAGGGGTGGGTTTTTCCCTGGTATTAGTTTCTCTTTATCAACAAACTAGGTCTTGGGACATCTCCCTTGGATTGAATTCTTCTCCTCCTAAAGAGAAATAAGTGCCTTGTTGGGATGACGATGACAGGGATACCCCTGTGTTACGCCAACCTAATCCTACTTGCATTTAGGATTTGGTAAAGTAAAAATTGTGCAATAACATTTTTGGCACCTGTTATCACTCTATGATTTGTCTAGCTTGTATTAGACAATCCCAGAGGTAACCATTTTAGACAAAAATTTTGACTGAAATCTGGCGCTTTCAGTCAGAGAGGGCTCTCTGTGCAAGTCTACTACTCACGAAATGAAGCTCAATGGTCATATTTGTAAAAGGTAAGGTTAGGTTTTTTAAAATGTTGGATAAACAAGGTTGAAAAGGAGACCATTGGGCAATGGAGTCAAGATTGAATATTAGTGTAAACTAATAATGTGTAATGTTTTAAAATATCCAAAGAGAGGCAAGATAATCAATCCTTTCTCAGATATTAGTCTCAGATATTGGTAGAAAAGAGGATTAACAATCCATCACATTTGGAGCATCTAACTATAGATGAATTCCAAATGCAACTTTAGAGTAAAGTAGTGAAAATATTTAAATGCAATGAAACATAGCACCTGATGATGGATGAATTCTGTATCATTATATCCTCATTCAAATATTCAAATACTGAAGGAATAAACAAAAAGATTGGAAACTCGGGAAGAATACATAAACAAAAGAAAGTATAAACTGAGAAAATATCGACACATGAATCTATGCTTCAAACAAATCTGTACTTCTGCATTGATTTTCTCATTATACTCGGTAAAAAGATACATACACATAAAATCTCTTTTCTTTGCCAAGTCCAACCCCTTGCACTTTAAAATTCATAAAATATATACAATTTGCTCATCCCTGGACTAAGGGATTCGAGCTCAATCACCTGCCTAAAGATAGAACAAAGTTATATCAAAATAGAAACAATTTAGAACTGTTTTCCTAAAAACTAGACACCTATTTGAATTTATTAATTACATCAAACCTACTCTAATATGATATCTTTAATCCATATCATGATGAGCGTTTGACTTCTAGATTCAATGTAGATCATCTGGCATGTCCGATGATGAATAAATACTGATTCATGAGCTATGTGGTGCCCTGTCACAGTTGCACAGCGTGCAGACTGGGTTCACTGCACAACCGAATTCTTCAGCTATTCTTATGTTCAAAATGACGTTGCTGAGCTTCAGAATCTTTTACTATTTCTGCAGTGAATTTTGCCTGATCTTTTCCATAACCTGAAACTAAATTACCAAGAAAACCTCCAATATTTGAAACAGCCAAGCTATCCTCTCAATATGCTGCACCCAAGAATTCAACAAATGAATTTGAAACACATTCTTGCACTACACTAGCATTGGTCTCCAAAGTCTCATTTGTATCTTCTATTTTGACATGTCCTTTTCAGCTTTATGTGCATCCTTCACCTTTGGATTTGTTAAACCTTGTCCAATTGCACGAGTCCTGAACATATGTCTTTTCTGAGCCGTTTTCAAGAGCAGCTCCTTATCGACATTTAACTTTTCAGTTGACTGAGATTCAGCTCGTCCCAAGAGTTTAATATTTGATGTCAAGTTCTCGGCCAACATCTTCGATTCATATTTGTTATTATCACATTCTGCATTGGAGTGTTTGGAATCATTATTTACCTTATTGCATTCTACAGTGGAACATTCAGAATCATTATTTGCACTCAGTTGCACTGAACCTTAACATTTCCAGTAGTCACACAGGAAACAAAAGATTGCACCATCCATTGAAAGTCGCAATGCATATTCAGTTAATAAGGATACAAGGGACACAACAATTATTTTCTGCATCCACAGTTCTCACATTATGTCGTAGTGAATCACAAATATTAACCAATATCCAAGACACTGTGATTTCTCACCGACACTGAAGTATCAAGTGTGTTGAATAGAATGACGTTCACAAGTTCTTTCAAATTATTCTTGCTTACAGAAATCCGTGGGAAACTTGCTATCACACCAATTGCTCAGCATGCAACGGATCTAATAGATGCAGCAGTTACAATAGAAGAAATCATGAAATTCTGTTTGCTATCAGGAAGGAAAACCAAGACAGACGATGTTAAACCAGCAGAACATGTAAATGCAGCTCCTCGAACCGTGGGAGCATAATGCACAAGGGTTGAAAATAGATATCCATCCAATGCCTCTACCCACTCACTGATCCCAGATGCTTTACCAGGATCATCTTTCTTGTCAAGGAGCATCAATATTATCTTTGTTTTGGTTCTTGCTAATTTCAGAATGGGAATATGATTTCTCAACGACAAACCATTTTTCGTCAGCCAGGCGCTTTGACTTTGAGGTCTGATCCGGAATTTCGCCAGAGCTGACTTCCATTTTATTTTTCTTGTCTTCCCAACAAGAACCTCTGCAACAAATGATCTCAACGCGACCAACGTGAGATTAACAGTGTATGTAGGTGCGCCATCACCCATGATTTCTCAGAACGCTCAAATCGGAGGGCCTGCACGAGCTGAAGCAAGTAGCATTGTAGCTCTTCATCCTCTGCTGGATATATCTTTAAATTTCGTCTCTGCTCTGACCGATCCTCCTTTTATGCTGCGTTCTGATCTATCCCACATCTAAAAAGAAGCAAATATTTTTTATGTTTAATATCAGGGTGTAAAATTAGTAGTTCCATTCGTTTTTCATGGAACTAGGAACTATGCACATGCGTTATGCATGGAACTATGCACTATTGATAGATTGCCTTGCGACTTATGTTTGCATTTGACACATGACTTGGTAAGTCGCGCTTGGCTCATGGTTATGTGCTTATAAATTTGGACTCGATAGGATTCTAAAAAAATCCAAAATACCTTTATTTAATGAAACTTATTTTTCGGTTTATTCTCATAAAAGCCATTTGGGAATTCATTTCTTTTTACAAAAACTTGTTTTTCGGTTTATTTTCATAAAAGGCAACTTATTTTTCGGTTTATTTTCATAAAATCCATTTGGGAATTCATTTTCTTTTTACAAAAACTTATTTTAGGTTTATTTTCATAAAAGCCAACATATTTTTCTGTTTATTTTCATAAAAGCCATTTGGGAATTCATTTTCTTTTCACAAAAACTTTTTTTTTGGTTTATTTTCATTCATAAAAACCATTTGGGAATTCATTTTCTTTTTACAAACCAATATCCTTGGAGGGTTGATCGAATGGATGATTTTTGAGGACCATAGCAGATATGTGAAATTCGACAAAAATGACAATAAACTAGTGGAATGGATGCAAAGTGTGACTAATTAATTATAGTGACAAGAAAAATGACAATAAACTAGTGGAATGGATGCAAAGTGTGACTAATTAATTATAGTGACAAGAATGATGAGGGTGAGGTAACAGATTGTTGCAAGAGCACCGAGAGACCAAGGGAATTTGATGAACAAGGGAAGTTGGCAATAAACTAGTGGAATGGACGCAAAGTGTGACTAATTAACTATAGTGACAAGAATGATGAGGGTGGGGTAAAAGATTGTTGCGAGAGCATCGAGAGACCAAGGGAATTTGATGAAGAGAAAATTTACATGTGATAACAACACCATTGTTAGGGAAGATCGAGTCAATATTCCTCGATGTCACTTTTTCGGTAAGCCTTTCCCTCAAAGCCTTCATCTTACAAAGCTTACCTCATGACTCCATTGAGGGTGATTCCCTCACTCCCTTTGATAATTCTTAAGTGGTTATCTGGTGACTCCACTGACCTTTTCCAAGGTTCCACCTTACTCTCAACTTTGTGATATTTCCAAGATATGGGATCATGGCACCCCGGGAGCAAGTGTATCCATCTATTGATTTTGAAAGTTTTCAAGGATACCCACATTATTTTGATATAAAATGGATAAACAATTGTTGAAGATTTAAAGGCCTCCCAATTACTCAAATTGTAGAATTCTTGAGGTATATAAGTGAAATAGAATTTGAAGGGGAGTACGTCCTGATAAAATTGTTCATAATTTTCTTGCCATCATTTGTAAAACAATGGATGAAGGGTTGTTGAGAAGAAAAGAGTATATCTCTTTTGTAGATCTCGTCACTAGGTTTCTTGAGTTTGCAAAACCACAATGACAGACTTATGAGCATGCCCTTAAAATTTTCTAAATGTCCCTAAAGGACAAAGGATTCACCACTGAGATTGTAGAATATCTTAGGGGTTCATACCATGATCAATGCCAAGAACCCTCCTATACAGAAGAAGAGATTTATGAAGGAGGATAACAATCCCATGAGGAAGAGCAAGAATTTACTCATGATTCTATAGAATATAAGGAGGACCTGGTTGAAGAGCTAGAGCCGGAAGATATCAAACATGATGATGAAGTGTTAATCTATACTCCTCCCTCTGAGGAATCCATCCATGATCCTATCCCTCCTATAGAAGAAGGAGAGAATGAGGTTAATCATTTTCCTTTTCATATTTTTGATGATACCATATTCTATGACTTGGAAGGTGAAGAAGTAAGAGAATCCTTGGATGCGCTAAGCCCTCCATATTGTGATAAAGGTGAAAATGTGATTAAAAAGGTGAGTCATGAGGATGAGGTATTGATGTCTTCTCTTCCATTTGATGAAGTCATCCAGGACTTTGACACTCCTAGACAAGAATAAGTCAATTTGGTAAGTTGTTTCCCTTTCCAATAATTTCATGATGTTTTATTTTGTGATTTGGAAATTGAAAGAGTGTTAAAGGAGCACTTTGATGTACTAAACCCTTCATGTTATGATAAATGTAATGACATGGTTGAATACATGTTGGGAGACAAAAATGGGATGTGGTTGGTTCTAATAAAGATTCAATTTATGATATGGAACGATATATCTAAATCTTGTATTTAGAAATATCGTATGAGGTTACTAATCATTCTGACATGTGGCAACAAGTAGATGGTATGGTTACAAATATTTTCCAAACACCCAAGGATGACCTAGTGCAATGTTCTCATGATGATTTCCAATCATACCTTGAGGATTTTGATGAGTATTCCTTTGATCATTTGGATTTATTCTATGAAGAGCATTATCAACCACCATTGTCCTCTGATCTTGATAAGGGTGACGACGATTCTTTCCTGAAGCAGGAGAATTTTGAGAAGGTTTTCCATCTCCCTATGATTAATTTACCTCGTTATGTCACTAAGGATACATTTGGGGAACATGTCTTGTGTCTCAAGTTTTCTCTAGGGACAAGCTTTTTGTTATAATTCAAGGGTAGGTTGAATACCTTAATAAGAAGTTTATTATATTAGTCTTTCATCTTTCCCTTAAGAAATTGTTAGTTGTCCTCTAGATTTCATTTAATCCCTTCTTAGACTTCCAGGATTGATGACATCCAAGGTAGTCAACCTTCAAACTCTGAATTTACTAATCTAGATTGATTATAATTTATTAGCAATGATTAGTAATTTAGCGGATTTTATCAGGGAAGCAATGAATTTAGAGGATAGTAAACTCTAGAAGAAGGCCATGGTTGAAGAAATGGATGCCTTAGATAAGAATGAGGCATGGGATATAGTTGAGTTGCCAGCTGGAGGAAAATTTGTTGGTAGCAAATGGTTGTTTAAGAAGAAGTTTAATGCAGAAGGAAAAGTGGAGAAATACAAAGCTTGGTTAGTAGCAAAAGGTTATTCCCAGGTAGAGGGAAGTGACTTTGGTGACATTTTTTCTCCTATTTCTAAGCTAACTTCTATTAGATTTCTTTTATCTATTGCTGCTACTTTTGATCTTGAAGTGGAACACATGGATGTGAAGACACCATTCCTACATGGGGATCTGGAAGAAGAAATTTGCATAAAGGATCCAGAAGGCTTTGTAGTGAAGGGAAAGAAAGAGCTAGTTTGTAAGCTAAATAAGTCACCATATGGTCTAAAGCAATCACCTAGGATGTGGTACCAAAATTTTGACACATACATCCTTGGATTGGGATTTGTGAGAAGCAGGGCTGATCACTGTGTATATTCCAAGTAGGTTGGTAATCACTTCATTTATGTAGTGTTACATGTTGATGACATGTTGTTGGTAGGAAATAACATGGATGCTATCAAGGAGGTGAAATCGCAACTATCCTCCAAATTTGACGTGAAGGATCTCGGTGTTGCTAACTTCATTCTGGGAATGGAAATTAAAAGAGACCGTACAAACATGAAACTCTGGTTGAATCAGAGAAAATATGTTGAGACGATATTGCAGAGGTTTAATATGCATGGAAGTAAACCGGTCAAGGTTCCTATTCCTATAGGTGTAAATTTATCTATGGATTAGTGTTCCAAGACATAGGAAGAAGAAGAGGACATGTCCCATGTTCCATATGCCAGTGCAGTTGGCAGTTTGATGTATACAATGGTCTGTACTAGACTGGACATTGCACATGCAGTGGGAGTTTTGACAAGGTATATGTCAAAACTAGGGAAGGACCATTGGACATCAGTAAAGAGGGTCTTCAGGTATTTGCGTGGAACTACCAATTATGGATTGTGCTACCAAGGATGACCGGGATTGGACAAAGTGGTGGACATACATGGATTTGTTGATGCAGACTGGGTTGGAGATCTAGATTGCAGAAGATCTAGAGGTGGGTATGTGTTTAACCTATTTGGAGGAGCAATCAGTTGGATGAGAAAAAGACAGGTTGTAGTGGCACTCTCAACTAAAAAATATGAATACATGGTAGCCACTCATGCAAGCAAGGAAGTCGTATGGTTACAGAGATTTTGTTTAGGTATTGGGTTGGTACAACAAGTAGTGAGATTAGATTGTGACAGTTAGAGTGCAATCTTCCTAGAAAAGAACCCAACTTATCATTCTAAGAAAAAGCATATTGATGTTCGGTATCACTTTGTGAGAGACATGGTTGAGGAAAAGAAGGTGTTGTTGGAAAAGGTTGACACTTTGAAGATTGTTGCAGATTCATTGACAAAGTCTGTGGGCATAGAAAATTCATCTTGGTGTAGAGTAACAATGGGCATCGCTGCCCTGGATTGTTGACTATATAATCTTGTGGACCCCTAGATCCAAAGAAAACAACAATTGGGAGAATGTTGGGTATGTGTTATATTCTTTGCATGTGTGTGTGGGGTTGCGTCAGATTTGACAACTATGTTTGGTGATCCCTCTAGTAGTGTTCTTTGTGTCTTGTGTGTTGGGTGCTTCATAGATGGGGATAGGTATGGCCCCCCTAGTTATGCACAACATTTGGGGCACTGCCTCGAAAAAAAATTTGGGGTGGTTTTTTCTATTTTTAGCGGATTTTGCTATTTTTAGTAGTTTTCTAACTTAATCCCGAATTAAGGGATTAGGGTTTTGGTATCTATGAAATACCTAAAAATGTTGTATATATTGTATGGTGAATGGTGAAATTCGATATAATGAATATAAGAAAGGTTTTCCTCGGTTGAGGGTTTCTGATATAAATCTTCGTGTACTCTGTGTATGAGCCATTCATGAAATTCATTTTTTCTTAAGAATCTATATGAATTCATTTACTTCAAAGGTTTTAAACTTACACTTTCCCAGTGGACAGGTTCCCATGAGGAAATTATTATCTCAGACCTTCATAAGGGCTCAAATCCCACAGATGGACATTGAAACCCCATCCAGGCAATAAGAATATTGAAGTCTTGCACCAAAACAAAGAAGGGAATTTCCTTTGGAGGCACTTTAGTGGATCCAAACTCATGGGATTGTGCCCTTCCCACCTAAATTTTGGCCTTTGGATTCCTTGGCAGTCACCTATGCAGCCCTGAACATAATCTACTTGCTAGGTTTGTAACCTTGGGGGTAGTCCTAAGGTTATTGGCATGTGTGGGCACATATTTTGTCCTTTGGAGGCCCAAAATTTCACTTCTTGTGCCCAATGTTTCATCATGGACACCCAACATTACCCTACAAGGACATGACATCACCCTTAAGAGGGTATTTACATGCAAATTGATTTTATTTTTCCCATAATTTAATTTTTGTAAGAAACTGGCTAGGTTGGCCTCCTTTTTTGACCTAAAACTTTATTAAGGTCAATTTTTTGTATAAATAAACAAAATGTGACATTCATTTTCACCATAACTTGTCATTGGAAAAGGAGAGGACTGAAATTTCTCCTTATTTGGGTGTACTTGGCTGAAATAGTGAGGCGCTACTCTTCTTGGAGGCTTGTTTTAACACTTGGATCATTTTTTTGAAGTTTTAAGGTGATATTGCATGGTATATTCATGCTTATTCTTGGTGAAAGTAAGTAAAATATACATTTTGTCATCTATTGAATGGTTAATGGTATGGATTTATTTTCTCATACAATATCATGAAATTGCATGGTGTATTTAATGATTGAAGTAAGAAACTTAAAGTGCTAACTTTCTTCCTTTTTGTTTGCTTAGATTCATAAATTGATCTACTAATTGGTGAAACCATAGGGCCCTAAAGTGATAGCTCCCTTGAGGTTTTTACTTATTTATTTTTCTCAATATACTTCTCATCCACACACTCTTCAAGAGGAAGGAGGCACTAGGGCCTAGAAGTGCCTACACCTTATCTTACCTCTCTTGTTAAGGTCAAGAAAACTATGAGGACATAAGGTTCTATTTCTCTTACGTCTTGGTTTTTCTTGAATTGTGTGCATTATCATAAGTTAACATCCCTAGAAAGGAGCCTCCAGATTTGACTCCATCTACCCTTAAAAGGCATTAGTTCTCTCCTTATCATCTATTTGACAAGATCATCATCTCTACACTCATATTTTACTTGCTTTCTTACTAAGATAACCTAACTCACTAAACTAGTCTAGAATCACTAACTTGATGTTGCTATTACCCTTTGCTACAACCAAATTTAGCAACACATTAGGGTGTATTTCCTAATTAAAACTACCTAGAAAATTCCACAAGCCTAGGCATTATCACCTTAAGGATTTGAACTACTTCTTGTTGTTATTCTAAGTTCATTTATGAAGCTGTTGTTGTTGTTATCAATGTTGTTACAACCACTATTTGCAGCCCTGATCATCCTATATCATCCTATATTAACAAGATAACTTCCGAGAAAATTGTACTAGGTAAGTTACTATCATTTGATGCCAAAATTGTTTTTGTTATTGCCTTAAAGACGTACTTTTCTGAAGTAGTTTACTTTTCTCATCACTGTCAATTTGTTGTTGTTATAAGTGTTTAGACAAAATTTAAAGTCATTAATTGACGCATGTTAATCTTGAAATTTTAATTGGCAAAAGTATTATCATTTGTAAAATCTTTATATCTCATTGTTGTCATCATAACTTGCAATTTCAAGATACATTATTATTGTTGTACATTAATCTTTGTTTATACATATAATTGCTTTGGTATAATTCTTTAATATTGAAGTCATTGATTGACAGCATTCAAATTATTGGTTATTTCTAATGTTTTTTGTTTCATTGGCAAAGGGAAGGTATCATTAACTTTGGTTTCCCCTTGACCCTTTAAACCTTACTAAGTGACTTCCTTCATTTGATTTACCTAGAGAGAGGGTTGGGTTTTTCCCTAGTATTAGTTTCCCTTTATCAACCAAATTGGTCCTGGGACATCTCCCTTTGAGTGAGTTATTCTCCTCCTAAAGAGAAAAAGGTGTCATGTTGGGGTAATAGTGACAGTGATGACACCGGTAAACCACTTCAGAAAATTACTTCTTTAAGGAAATAACACACATAATTTTGGCCTCAAATGATAGTAAATTACCTTTAAACCTTACTAAGTGACTTCCTTCATTTGATTGACCTAGATAGAGGGGCAGGTTTTTCCCTACTCTTAGTTTCCCTTCATCAACCATCTAGGTCCTGGGATGTCTCCCTTGGAGTGATTTCTTCTCCTCCTCAAGAGAAAGAGGTGCCTTGTTGGGGTGACAGTGAAAGGGATACCTCTGTTTTATGCTAATCCGGGCCTACTTTCCTTTAGTCTTTGGGAAAGTACATATTGCGCGATAACACTTTTTTCGCCATTGTTGGGGAACACCGAGTCAATATTCCTCAATGACACTTTTTCGGTAAGCCTTTCCCTCAAAGCCTTTATCTTACAAAGCTTACCTCATGACTCCACCGAGGGTGATTCCCTCACTTCCTTTGATAATCCTTAAGAGGTTATTTGGTGACTCGAATGACCTTATAAGGTGCCACCTTACTCTCAACTTTGTGATATTTCAAGGATATGGGATCATGGCCACGTGGGAGAAAGTGTATCCTCCTATTGATTTTAAAAGTTTTCAAAGATACCCACATTATTTTGATATAAAATGGTATAAATTTTTTCCAAGATTTAAAGGCCTCCCAATTACTCACATAGTATAATTATTGAAGTATATAAGTGAAATAGAATTTGAAGGGGAGGATGTCCTAATAAAATTGTTCATAATTTCCTTTCCATCATTTGTACAAGAATGGATCAAGGGTCGTTGTGAAGAAAAGGGTATATTCTATTTCATAGATATCGTTAGTAGGTTTTTGAGTTTACAAAACCACAGTGATAAACTTATGAGAATGCTCTTCAAAATCTCAAAATAGCACTAAAGGACGAGATTCACCACTGATATTGTAGAATATCTTAGGGGTGCATACCATGATCAATTACAAGAACCCTTCAATATAGAAAAATAGATTTATGAAGGAGGATACCAATCCCATGAGGAAGAGAAATAATTTACTCATGATTTTAAAGAAGATAATGAGGACCTGGCTGAAGAGAGAGAGTCATAATATATAAAACATGATGATGAAGTGTTAATGTGTACTCCTCCCTATGATGAATCCATCCATGATCCTATCCCTCATGTACAAGAAGAAGAGAATGAGGTTAATCATTTTCCTTTTTAAATTTTTGATGATACCCTATTCTATGATTTGAAAGGTGAAGAAGTAAGGGAATCCTTGGATGAGTTAAGCCCTCCATATTGTGATAAATGTGAAAATGTGATTAAAAAGGCGATTCATGAGGATGAAGTACTAATTTATTCTCTTCTCTTTAATGAATTCATTCAATCATTTGACACTCCTGCACAAGAAGAATTCAATATGGTAAGTTGATTCCCTTCCCAAGACTTTGATGATGCTTTATTTTGTGATTTGGAAATTGAAGGAGTGTTAGAGGATCCCTTGGATGTACTAAACCCTTCATGTTATGATAAAGGTAATTGTATGGTTGGGAATATTGATGAGTTCATACCTATTGGGAGACACAAATGGGATGTGGTTGGTTCTAATAAAGATCCCATTTATGATATGGAAGGACATATCCAAATGTTTCCTTTAAAACTATTGTATGAGGTTACTAATAATTTTGACACATGGAAACAAGGAGATGGTATGATTACATATATTTTCCAAACACCCAAGGATGACCTAGTGCAATGTTCTCATGATGATTTTTTATCATACCTTGAATATTTTGATGATTATTTCTTTGAGAACTTGGATTTATTCTATGAAGAATATTATCAACCATCTTTGTGGTCAGATCTTAATAAGGGTGAGGACGTTGCTTTCTTGAAGTGGGATACTTGTGACAAGGTATTCAAACTCCCTTCAATTACTTTACCTTGTTATGTCACTAAGGATACAATCGAGGACCATGTCTCTTGTCTCATTTTTTCTATAGGTCAAAGATTTCTTTTAGAATTCAAGGGTAGGCTGAATACCTTAAGAAGAAGTTTATTATATTAGTCTTCCATCTTTCCCTTAAGAAATTGTAAATCGTCCTCTAGATTTGTGTTAGTCCCTTCTCAGACTTCAGGGATTGATGACTTCCAAGGTAGTCAACCTTCATTCTCTTTGAGCCAGCCTCTTGAGTTTTCAACCTTTCAGGATCCTTTTATGAGATGGATTGAGAACTTTTATATAAGTGTGACTTGGCATAATTTTGTCCCTCCCTCCCACCTCCATGAGCTAGACTTTACGATTTTCCTATGATATAATGCATGATATAACTCATGCTATTTTTTTTCTTAGCTTGATATTTTTTTGGTTTATGATAAAGCACATAGGAAAGTGTTACAATGTATTGCTAGGATGGTTTCACTGGTTATATGATTATACCTAGCATTCAACCAATAGGTAAGTTAGAATAGGTAGGAATTTGCATACATTGTATATACCATTTGCATATCATGTTAGCATAGTTGTAGTTCAATTTTCATATTATTTTGTTTCACTTGTTTATATGTATGTCATGATTATATGTTAGATTAGAAATAATTAGTAAATTTTTTTTTCGACATCATATATAGACAGGGGGTGATATCACCGCCCTATATATCACTAATATAATTTGTTGGGATTTAGAAGGCACAAGTATTACCAAATATGTTGAGGTTCTCATGTGCTCTACAGTGAGAACATGTCCCTGTGTTGGAACTAGATGTTATCCCCTCAACTAGGGATAACTAAGGAGATCATGTCTCAAGGCCTCTAGGTTCCATACATGGAGTGTTGAGAGTCAGATGACCTAAGCATATCCCTGTGGGGGGATATTTTATTCAAGTATAGTCCACATATCACCAACAACAGTTTCCATCGCATTGGCCTGGTCGTGAAGTGGAAGTGGGTCTTCCTCCATAAGATAATGAGCTCAGGTACCATAATATATATCACTCTAATTTTTGAATCACTTGAACATGTTGTATTGAATCCTTCTTCATTTCATGTTGTTTGATTGGAAATTATGCTCTGTTCCTTGTTCAAACCTGGGAGGGTGACACATTTCCCTAGTAAGATGTTGTCTCTATAGGATGGGTTGATACTGGGTGGATATTTGAAGAGTCATCATATGTTCCCTCCATACTTATGACTTTCCATCTTATTCCTTTCATCTCCCCTTTCTTTTTGGGCATTAGGATTGGCTACACTAGGAAGGGTTGTGATTTATCTTGTGGGAAGAAGGGGCTAAAGGCCTAGAGGGTAAAAGTAGTTGGCAAGAGTTAAAATCCAATTTTTAAACCTTCGATATTCTTCACCCAGGGATCCCCAAGAAATCAGTGAAAATATTCTTAATAAGAAAAGGGGACCCACGAGATAACATGAACACTCAAGGTATTAGTTGATGGATAAGATGTCTCATCACGAGTTGACCTATTGTCACCATGGACATGTAGCGGTATGACATTACCACCTATTTGGTCATCAAACCAAGGTAATGGCTCTTGGTTGCATAGCCAAGAGAAAGGGGTTCTCATCATGATCCATCCTTCTCATTTTCGTGAACTAATTTGTGGATGACACTGTCACCTCTGGTCACCAAGACAAGACAGTGGCCCTCAATTATTCCCTTGTATCACAAGAAAAAAAAATCAAAACAAAGAAAGGTAAGAATAAATGGAAATGAAAGGGCTAGGAAAAACTTACATACATGACAAGTTGCATCTCTCCCTCCACAAAGGAACCCATGGGTAAGTCTATAAATTTCCCTATTATCACATGCACCCCATGCCCAAATATTTATCCCATTCCACCTCATACACTTGCATGACTTGGACAAAAATCCACCTGGGAAAACCCCCAAATTTAAGGGTGATTTTCCAAATAGGACACCCTAAGACCCTCTCTAAACCTAAACTTGTTAAATTGTATAATGTATATGGGAATTTGTTTGTAGCTAAGGGGGTTTGATGCACATGTTCGAGTGATTTAATTATTGGATGTGATTTACATATTATGATCCCGATGACTTATGAACCCTTGGAGGGCATACTTGTTGTGTCTACATGACCTTTCCCAGTGGATAGGTGCACATGAGGGAATGATTAGCTCAAAAATTCATGAGGTATCAAATCTCAGAGATGGGCATTGAAACCCCATCTAGGGGGTAAGAAGATTGAAGGGTTGCACCAGAAGAATGAAGAACATTTCCTTTGGAGGCACTTTGGTGGATCTAGACCCAGGATATTGTGCCTTTCCCACCTGAATGTTGGCCTTTGTAGGTCTTGGACATCACCTTTGTATCCCTGTGCATCATCTACTTGTTAGGGTTATCACCTTGGGGGTAGTCCGAAGGTTATTAACACGTGTGGACAAGTGTTTTGGCCTTTGGAGGCAAAATATTTATCTTTCTGTGCCCAACATTTCATCATGGAGGCCCAATGTCATGATAGAAGGGCATGATGTCACCCTTAATCGGGTCTTGAAATGAAAATTGATTTTATTTTGTACATAATTTTATTTTTGTAAGAAATTGGCTAGGTCGTCCTAGTTTTTTGACTTAAAACTTAATTAGGGTCAATTTTTTGTATAAATAAACAAAAGTGACACTCATTTTCATCATAACTTGTCATTGGACAAGGAGAGGTCTGAAAATTTTCTCTAGTTGGGTGTACCTGGCTGAAATAGTGAGGTGTTACTCTTCTTGGAGGCTTTTTTTAGCACTTGGATCAATTTTTTGAAGTTTTATGGTGATCTTGCATGGCATATTCATGATTATTATTGGTTCAAGTAAGTAAAATATGCATTTTGTCATATATTGAATGGTTAATGGTATGGTTTTATTTTCTCATACAAGATTATCAAATTGGATGGTTTATTTAATGCTTGAAGTAAGAAACTTAAAGTGCTAACTTTCTTCCTTTTTATTTTCCTATCTTCATAAATTGATCTAGTAATTGGTGTAACACTAGGGCCCTAAAGTGATATCTCCATTAAGGTTTTTACTTATTTATTGTGCTCAATATAATTCTCATGCACAAACTCTTCTAGAGGAAGGAGGTACTAGGGCCTAGAAGTGTCTACACACTAGCTTACCTTTCTTCTTAGGGTCAATAAACCTAGGAGGACTTAAGGTGCTATTCCTCCTAGGTATTGGTTTTTATTTAATTGTGTGCATTATCAGAATTTAACATCCCTAGAAAGGAGCTGCCATCTTTGACTCCATATACCGTTAAAAGGAATTAGTCTTATCCTCATCATCTCTTTGAAAAGATCATCAAATCTACACTCATCTTTTACATGCTATCTTACAAACTTAACCTAAATCACTAACCTAGTCTAGAATCACTAAATTCTTTTTGCTATTACCCTTTTCTACAATCAAATTTAGCAGAACATTAGGGTGTACTTGTTAATTAAAACTACCCAACAAATTGCACAATCCTAGGTGTTATCACCTTAAGGATTTGAACTACTTCTTGTTGTTATTATAAGTGAATTTCTGAAGTTGTTGTTGTTGTGATCACTGTTTTTACAACCACTGTTTACAACCCTAATCAGGCTATATTAATAGGAGAATTGCCCAAAAAATTGTACTAGGTAACTTACTATCATTTGATGCCAAAATTGTGTGTGTTATTTTCTTAAAGAAATACTTTTTTGAAGTGGTTTATTGGTGTCATCACTGTCAATTTGTTGCTATGATAAGTGTTTAGATATCCTTTAAAGTTATTAATTGAATCATGTTAATCTTGAAATTGTAAGTGACAAAAGTATTACCATTTGTAAAATATTTATATCTCATTGTTGTCATCATAGATTGCAAATTCTAGATACATTGTTATTGTTGTACATTTATCTTTGTTCTTACATATAATTTCTTTGGTAGCATTCTTTAATATTGAAATCACTAATTGAGAGCATTGCAATCATTGGTATTTCTAATGTTTTTTTTTTCATTGGTAAAGGGAAGGTACCATTCACTTTGGTTTCCCATTGACCCTTTAAACCTTACTAAGTGACTTCCTTCATTTGATTGACCTAGAGAGAGGGATGAGTTTTTACCTAGTCTTAGTTTCCCTTCATCAACCAACTAGGTCATGAGACATCTCCCTTGGACTGAGTCATTCTCCTCCTAAAGAGAAAGAGGTTCTTCTCCTGGGTGACAGTGATAGGGATACCTTTGTGTTACGCGAATATGATGTTAAGAACCAAATATCAATATAGCATAGAAAAACCTCGGAATAAGTACTCAACACCTTGAAAAAGAGATAATTTCAAGTAATAAGCCACTTCAAGGGGGAAACCTCCTTATACCCCACATAAATGTCCAAATAAAATATGCTTCCAAATGAAAACGTCTCCTGGGTATATATAAGATACTAGGAGGTACAATTTAAACTAATGGAATAAAGTCGACATAAATAAAATAACATTACTAATGAAATATACCCCAATTAAGGGATTATGAGCCACTATTTAGGTCTTAACATGCCCCTCCCCTTAAGACAAGTGTTGTATGCAATGCTTGAGTACCTATGGATGCTTCTGTATAAAAGAGGCATCTTCCCAAGTGGAATATTTAGCCAGTAGTTTCCTCCATTTAATGAGATACTCTGAAATGGATCAATTCCTCAGTTGGCAAATTCTTGTGTTAGTGATGGCTTCAGGCTCCAGTATGATTTTTCCTTCCTCATCAAGTTCTGGAAATATAGCTTGAATTGGGATCTTGTCACCTATAACCTTCTTTAAGCATGAAACATGGAAAACTGGGTGTACTCATGAAGATGCAGTAAACTCCAATTTGTATGCCATAGTACCAATATTTTGCAACACCTTATAAGGACCATAGTACTTTGGTGATAATTTATTATCCTTCTTGGCTTGTTTGAGGGACATCTGTTTGTATGGTTACAGTCTTAAAAACACCCAATCCCCTACTTCAAAAATTCTTTCACTATGATGTTGATCTTCTTGTTATTTCGTGCGATTTTGTGTCGTGGTCAGGTTGTCCTTTAAGATTTGGAGAACTTGTTGTTGATGCTCGATGTGATCTTCCACTGCTTGAAACTTAGATTTTTCTTTTAGAGAAGAAGTGATGGAAGGGGGGTGGTATCCGTAGAGTGTCATAAATGGTGTCATTTTTGTTGCAATATGAAAGGAAGTGTTATACCATCATTCTTCTAAGGGTAATTACTTGAACCATTGTGTTTGTTTATCAGAGACAAAGCAACTAAGGTAGCCTTCTAGACATTTGTTCAATATCTCGGTTTGTCCATCAAATTAAGGATGATAGGATGAGATATGAGCCAATTGAGTACCCAAACAAGAAAATAATTATGTCCAAAAATGTCCAGTGAAGATGGGATCTCTCTCACTTACAATTTTAATCTTTGGGTGCCATGTAGATTTTGAACTGTCTCCATGAATGCGGTGGCAACTGTACTGGATTTGAAGGGATGAGAAAGTGCACAAAAACGTTCATATTTGGTGAGCCTATCAACAATCACCATGATGACACTCTTTCCTTTAGACTTTGGTAACCCTATTATGAAATCCATAGAAAACTCCTTCCAGTGTTGACTTGGGATGGGTAATGGTTGTAAAAGACCCGAGGTCTTAATTATTTCCACCTTAATTTGTTGGCAAACCAAACATTTTGAGACAAACCTTTGAACATCATTTTTAAGGCCATCCCAAAAAAACTTCTTCTTGACCCTATGGTAGGTTTCCAAAAATCCCAAGTGCCCTCCTACTGGAGAGGTGCGAAATTCCAATAGTACCTTTTGTTTGAGCTAGTATTTCTTACATAAATATAAGCGATCTTTGTGCCATAGTGAATCATTTTTCCATGTAAATGTATCTGATGCACTGGAATCCTGCTACAAACTTTGAATGAGAGTCCACACTTTTTCATCATTCTTCCATTCATCCCTTGCTTCTATTATCCAATCTGGTTGGATGATCGAGATAGCACAGAGAAAGGCCTTGACATCTTCATCCTTTCTTGAGAGTGCATCTACCACAACATTTTTCTTCCCTTTTTTATAAACAATTTCAAAATCATAACCCAATATCTTGGTCACCCATTTTTGTTGTTCTTCTGAATATAGTCTTTGTTCCAAGAAGTATTTAAGACTATCATGATCTGTTTTGACCTTGAAGTCCCTACCTATTAGGTAAGGACTACATTTCTTCAACACATGTAGTATTTCCATCATTTCCTTCTCAAAAATGGGTTTGTGTAAGTCCTTTCCCTTGAGTGGTCGACTTTCAAAAGCCAGGGGCCTTCCTTCTTGCATTAGGAAAACACAAATTCCATTTCCCGAGGCATCACATTCCACAATAAAGGTTTTTGTGAAGTCTGGACTGGTCAAGACAAGATCTTTTCACATCACCTCTTTAAGTTGTTCAAAAGATTTACTTGCCTCTGGAGTCCATGAAAATGCATCCTTCTTAGTTAGGGTTGTTAAAGGTGTTTCTATTCTTTCATAGTGCCGAACAAACTTGTGGTAGTAACCTGTCAAACCCAAAAATCCTCTAAGATTCTTCAATGTTTTGGGAATCAGCTAGTCCATCATGGCCTTAATCTTGTTAGGGTCTACCTTGACACCTTCATGAGATACAATATGATCCAAATACTCTACCTCATTCAACACAAAGAAACATTTGGATGGTTTGGCATATAGTTTTTTCTCCTTTAATAGTTGTAGCACCTTGTCAACATGTCGCACATGATCCTCCCAAGACTTGCTATAGATTAGTATATCATCAAAAAATACTAACACAATTTTTCAAAGGAAGGGCTTGAAAATGGAATTCATGAACCCTTGGAATGCAGAAGGTGCATTTGTAAGGCCGAAATGAATGAACAAAAATTATTTTTGGGATATCTTCTTCCTTCATTCTAGTCTAATGATACCCTCAACGAAGATCCAACTTTGTGAAATAGATTGCTCCATGCAGTTCAACTAACAATTCATCAATGACGGGAATGGGAAACTTATATTTAATAGTGGTCTTGTTGATCTCTATGTAATTTGGACACATATGCCATGATCCATCTTTCTTGAATACCATTACCACTGGTGTAGAGTAATAACTTTTTCTAGGTGTAATAATGCCAGCCTCTAACATTTATTCAACCATGCACTCAATTTCACTCTTCTGGGCATAAGGGTATCATGATCATGAATTAGGTGAATATCATGATCATGATTTCGAGTGGGTGGAATACCTTTTGGAATATATTCAAATACTTTGGAATTCTTATCAATGATCCGTTGGAGATCTAGGGGAATAGATGGCCTAGATGTTTGAACATCTAGTCATAGTTGTGCAATTACACCTTGATGCCCCCTTTTCAATAATTTTGTCATGCCATTGGAGCTTATCACCTTACTGGGATTCTTTGTGATACATCTTAACTTGATTTATTTTTCTTCCAATCAAAATTTCATGAAAAGTTCTTGAAAATTAAAAGCCATTGTTCCTAATGATT
>ML787143.1:209902-263815 GCA_009831015.1 Picea engelmannii | reverse complement strand
TTCTTCCTCTTCACAATATATGTAGAATAATTTCTTCTCACCACACTTGTTCCCTTACTATACTTGTTGTCACAATTAAAGAATATACCTTTTTCTTTTCTTTCCTCCAATTGTTTGGTAGGTTGAGGTGTTTTATAAGAAGGAACATTATTCTCTCGATAGATTTTAGGAGTGGTCCTTCTAGTATCCATACACATATTTTTACTTTCAACATTTCTTGCCACCCTAAATGCATTCTCCAATGATTTGGGTTCCCAAAGACGAACCTCATGTTGAATGTTATCCCTTAAAGTTCATATGAATACATCAATCAAGTGTTCATTTGGAATATTTGTTACCTTTATATCCAATCTTTGGAAGTTCTCAATGTGCTCTGTAACTGAACCCTTTTGCTTGAGATTTATCAATTGGATAAAGAAGGTATTGCTCCTTGTATCCTCATAGTGTGCTATCATTTCTTTCGTGAAAATTATCCAAGTGACGAGTGATTTGTGAGAACAAATCCATCTATACCACACAAATTGATTGGGTTCTAAATACAAAGAAACAATCTGTACCTTTTGTGTATGTGGCACATTGTGTAGATCAAAAAATTTCTCCATCTGAAGTATCCATGTGATTGGGTCCTTTCCATCAAACTTCCTCATATCGATCTTAGGAAAGTGGTTGGTCTTCAACCCAAAGTTAGGGTTTATCCATTCTTGATTCATCTTCCTTGTTTCCTCATCATGAATTTCATGGGATACATTTTCACTTTCAGGTGTCCTCTCTATTAGGAAAATTTTCAATCCTTCCATGATCTCCCCTTTTAAACCATCCATGTTAGTATTTATTGAATCCCTCATCTCTTGTAGTTCATCTTTTGTTATTGTATTCTTCTGTAAATCATTTATGTCCCTACACATTTCTTCACCTTCATCAAGAGTCCAAGTAAGACTATTTGGAGGCTTATTTGGTGTAGAAGTGCGATTTTTTGGTGGCATGTTGGTCAAGTATCACTTTAAACCTTGATTTTGAGGTGGTTCTACTAGACAATCTTCCTTTTATTGTATATCCAAAATTTCGGCCCTTCTGGGTATGAATTTTTCTTTTTTGTATTTGTTTGATATATTTCTTCTTTGCAATGCCACAAGTCTGATAAAAAATGGATGTGCCATGTGTAATTTATGATAACTTCCCCACAAATTGCTGATTTTTGGCCTTTCCAGGAGATGTCACTTGTATAGCATTCCCCGCACAAAATAATTGATATAAAATTATGAAAATAGTAACAAAACTACTATGGATTGTCCATTATCCAATGCAACCATTCTCACTTAATTTGGATACTCCAGGAAGAGTTTATGATTTTTTTACCCAGAACACCTTCTTGAGACTAGTCAATAGGACTAGTCAGATACCCTATCTTCCACATGGTGTATCTACAAATGTAATCTGACCCATAATCTGAAATTTTTAAACCATAGATACCTTAATAGTTTATGTGAATATTCTTTAGATTTCAAGGTATGAAAAGCTATAGAAAAAAATTTATAGCGAAAATTCTACAATGACTCAATTCAAGATGATTCCAGAACCCTATCTTACGCAGACTGTATCTCTGAAAGTATAAGGCCTCAGGAGATGAAGTTTTATCCCAATGTACCTTGATCTCTCTACTAGCTATCCTCCAAGTAGTTCCTTTTGAAACGTTGTAGAAACAAAATTATCGCTAAAATTCCAAAGTGTCTCATATGTTGCTGCAAAACCCCAAGACCTTGAGCTCTGATACCATATGTTAAGAACAAAATATCAATATAGCATAGAAAAACCTTAGAATAAGTACTCATCGCCTTGAAAAAGAGATAATTTTAGTTAATAAGCCTCTTCGAGGGGCAAACCTCCTTATACCCCACATAAATGTCCAAATAAAAGATGATTCCAAATTAAAATGTCTCCTTGGTATACATAGGAGACTAGGAGATACAATTACAACTAATGGAATAAAGCCGACATAAATAAAATAACATTTATAATGTAATGTGCCCCAATTAATGGGTAATGAGCCATTATTTAGGGCTTAACATTTGAGCCTATCTGCCTTTAGACTTTGGGCAAGTATAGAGTGCACGGTAACATTTTTGGCACTGTTGTCGGGGAACATCGACTCACAATTCCTCAATGACACTTTTATGTAAGCATTTACATCAAATCCTTCATATTACAAAGCTCACTTGGTGACTCCACTGAGGGTGATTCCCTTACTCCCTTTGATAATCCTTAAGAGGTTATCTGGAGACTCCACTGACCTTTTCCAAGGTGCCACCTTACTCTAAAATTTGTGATACTTCCAAGTTATGGGATCATGGCACCCTAGGAGAAAGTGTATCCATCTATTGATTTTTAAAGTTTTCAAGGATACCCACATTATTTTGATATAAAATGGATAAAGAAACTGTCCAAGATTTAAAGTCCTCTCAATTACTCACACTGTAGAATCCTTGAAGTATATAAGTGAAATAGAATTTGAAGCGGAAGATTTCCTGATAAAATTGTTCATAATTTCCTTTCCACCATTTGTACAAGAATGGATAGAGGGTTGTTGTGAAGAAAAGGATATATCCTCTTTCATAGATCTCTTCAACAAGTTTCTTGAGTTTTCAAAACCACAATGCCAAACTTATGAGGATTCCCTTCAAAATATATAAGTATCCCTAAAGGACGAATGATTCATCATTGAGATTGTAGAAGATATTAGGGGTGCATACCATGATCAATGCCAAGAAAATTTCGATACAGAAGAAGATATTTATGAAGGAGGAAAACAATCCCATGAGGAAGAGCAATAATTTACTTATGATTCTACTAAAGATAACGAGGACCTCGTTGAAGAGGGAGAGTTGGAAGATATCAAACATGATGAAGAAGTGTTAATGTGTACTCCTCCCTCTGATGAAGCCATCCATGATCATCTCCCTCCTGCACAAGAAGAAGAGAATGAGGTTAATCATTTTCCTTTTCTAATGTTTGATGATACCTTATTTGATAATTTGGAAGGTGTATAAGTGAGGGAGTCCTTGGACGTGCTAAGCCCTCCATATTGGGATAAATACACATATGTGATTAAAAAGGTTAGTCATGAGGATGAGGTACTAATTTCTTCTCTTCCATTTGATGAATTCATCCAAGCCTTTGAAACTCCTGCACGGGAAGAAGTCAATATGGTAATTGATTTCCCTTTCCAAGACTTTTATGATGCTTTATTTTTTGATTTGGAAATTTAAGGAGTGTTGTTGGACATATTGTCATTGATGTCAACAGTCGATGATGCACATGAATATTAGAAGGGAAAGTGCAATGCAGAAACGTGATCAGGATATAAATCCCCACAGGACAAACCAAGACCATTGGATATGCAAGCGCCAGATCAATGGCATGGATAGATTGCAGAGAGTGAAAGGAGAATTAAACAACATGCTAGTTCCAATACCGTAATTAGTCTAGATCTTTAGATCTCATCGAATCAAAGATCGAAGACTATGGTTGATCCACCAAATGATCAGATTAAGTCACGACCGTCGGATATGCAAGCACTAGATTAATGACAGGGATAGATTACAGAGAACGAAAGGAGAATTAAACAATGTGTTATTTCCAGTACCACAATTAGTCAGGACCCTGAGATCTTATAGATTCAAAAGATCAAGGACTGTGGTTGATCCATCAATAATCGCATAACTTCAATTGCAGATTTTGGGCGACAGGATAAACCACGCTCAATTTATGGTTCTACAATCCACATCGATATTTGGATCAAGTTAAGTGGAAGGATAGGATAAGAAAGTTAAAAGGGCTGAGATTTTGAATACCCGAATTTCTGATAGTCATTGGAGCACTTTAAGTGGAAGGATAGGATAAGAAAAGAAGAAGAGTAATTGGATTTAAACCAAGGTAAAGAAGCGTCTCAGATAGATCAAGACATTGATCTAATATCATGATCAATGAACAACATTCCGTTTGGGTTAAAAGTTGTGAGGAGGTTACACTTCATGGAATCTCACTTCAAAAGAATTGGGAACTCGAGAAGTCAAATTACCCGAAGTTGCAAAGGATGAAATGAATAAGGACCGTTAGATCTGGACAATAAATGATGACCATCAGATCAGGATGATGGTCAACTTTGGTGCTGACCACTTCAGTGAAATGGAGTTGAGAACATGTAAAATTACCTGAAGGCCGAAGTTTCGAAGACATAAGGTTAAGACACATAAAACTCATATTGAGAGCCCACGTTATCAACTGTGACGTCAGGAAGGACACGTGGTATAGCCAGATAATGAAAATTGTCAAGACAAAATAGACATTTCAGGTAGGTGTAAATCATGAATCTGAGTGATACGTGGCATCCACTCAGCCTGTGTCACATCATCAATTGATGTTCGCAAGTTACATCACTCCAAGAGTTTTACTTCAGGAGTTTCACCACCAACAAATTTCCTAAGTCCCGAAGTCCCGAAGTGGACATGAGTCGTCCAATCTAAAGAAGACTTCAGGAGCATTCTCAACCGTTGATCAAGTACAGTGGAAGGATAGTGTAAGTAGAAGTGTTAACTGAAAACAAGCGGTCTCCACCATTTTATGACTTATTCAGCAGGTGATCACTCTAGAGGAAAGTGGAGCAACGATTATCCTAAGTCCTGAATTCCAAAGTCCTAAAGTGGACATGAATCGTTTGATCTTAAGAATACTTCGGGTGAATTCTCAACCGTTGAATATTTTATTCAGAGATTTGTAAAGAGGCTTGAATTCACAAAGGACTAAGTCGCAAAGTCTTGAATGTCGAAGTCTTGAAGTGAACATGTGTCGTCCGATTTGAAGAACACTTCGGGTGCATTATAAACCGATGAAGATTATGGACACATGTCTTTTATTTGGGAGATTTGTAAAGAGATTGCAAGTTACTAGGGACAAAGTACCAAAGTGCCAACAACTGTCCATCTCATCGAGAGATTAAAATGTGACCATTGATTCTCGCTTGGCCTAGTGCCTGGTCACTTCCTGTGGTCATATGGAATAAGGGAAATACAAGTAAAAGATAAATACATCACTCAAGTTGATAAGTCTGTGGATTTTTTTTGTCGATCATATGTAATGGTTTGAAGGAAGCACTTTAGCATAACTCAATTTTTGCAGTAGTTGTAGAAATTAAGGTTAAGTTAAATGAAGAGTTGTAATGGTCCAAATGAAAGGACATAATGTGTTATAACTCACGCCACTTTGAATATTATATAAACAAGAAATAATGGTGAGAATAAAGTGTCTATGTAGTTCGAATCAAAAGATATATTAAATCACAGAAGCAGAGAGGGAAGCAATGAAGACATGATACATAAGTTTTCTAGATTTAGAAATTAAGGGTGGTTGGGTGGTGCAAGGGAAGTTTGGTGCCTAGAGGGGATTTAGTGCTTCCATGTCAGTTGTAGTTGACTAAACAGGGGGTCAAATCCCCCTACCAGTTGATGTTGGTGAACAAGGGTGTGAGTGCATCCTAACCAGTTGGTGTTGATAAAGAAGGAAGAACATCTTCCTTCTATGTAACATGTAAAACAAAATTTTGCAGTTAATAGAAAAGTGTTTCTAGTTTTCCCAATTGGGCTCCACGATAAAATATTATGTTAAATTTTTTTTTTCATTAACAAAAGAAATTCGATAAAATTATTGTGTCACTGATTCACCCCCCCTCTTAGTGACATGATCTGATCCTTCAATTGGTATCAGAGTGGGTCTTTTCAGAAAAGGTTTAAATCACTTGAAGAGAAATATACATCATAATGGATCAACAGTTAAAGATGTCATAAAAAATCCCCCAATTTTATGGTGAAGACTATCTCTTCGAGAGTGTTATAATGAAAAAATATCTGATGTCCATTGGATTGGAAGTATGGACATTAGTTGAAAAGGGATATGATGTTCCAAAAGCTACTCCCATAGAAGTAGAAGACAAGAATTTTTTGGGGGAATAGGTAAAGGATTTAATCAAACTAAAAGATGGACCAAGTAAGAAAATCCATGCTAAATTATTAAATGGTAATAATGAAAAACAACTCTAGGATAAATTGGAAACTATATATGCAAGAGATTCCAAAGTAAAGAGAGCCAAACTCCAGACTCTCATAGTACAATATGAAGGTCTAAAAATGAAGGATGAAGAAAATATCTTAGATTACTTCGAAAGAGTTTCTAATATTGTTAATGCAATTAGAGTTTTGGGAGTATAAGTGTTAGACAATGAGATAGTTGAAAAAATACTAAGAACACTACATATTCTATACAATCCTAAAGTGTCTGCTCTTGAAGATTGGGAAAATCTAGATAAACTCACCATGGAAGAATTGTATGGAATCCTCATAGCCTATGAGTTAATATTAGGTCATGATAACCTCCCACAAGGAGAGGCAGCCTTTAAGGTGCTCAAGAAAACAAAAAATCAGAAGCAAAAACCTCAATCCAACTATTATTAAGAATTTGATGTACAAGAAGCCAATTTTATTAAAAAACTTCAGAAAGGATCAGGGAAGTACAAAGGCAAGTTGCCTTTCAAATGTTTTAATTGTGGAAAGATTGGCCATTTTTATTCCAAGTGTCCCTATCCCAAGGAGGACCCTGAAGATGAAGAGGACAAAAATAAACAATACAAGAAGAAGGAAAAACCCAACTATAAGAAAAAGTTTTACAAAGGGAAAAATATTTTTTACTCAAAAGAAGAAAACATCAGTTCATCAGAGTCTAGTGACAGTGATGACGATGAAGTCCTTTTTCTAGGTATTGAAGAGCCTAATGAGATAGAAGAAATTGAGCATGAGGAAGAGTCAGAAGTTGAAGAAGAAGTTAACATGGAAGGATAAATTCTCAGTTCCTTAGATGAATTAAGAATATACAAAACCAGATATAGACAACTAAAAAGTTTTGTAGTTGAACAAAAGGAAAAACATAAACAAAAAGAAAAAGAGATGGAGAAACTCATGAACAACCTGAAAAAACAAATCCTAGAAGCAAATAGGATGGAAGAAAGTTTGGAAAAGTATCTTAAAGAAAAACAGATGACCTATGAAATAATGGAGGCAGAAATAGTTCACCTAAGAAAAGAACTTGATGCAAAATTCATTCAAACAAGATATGAAAATAGCTCTAAAATATTAGATAATATTATTACCACACAAAGGGATTCAGGTAATAAAAACAAAATAGGTTATTCTCAAGAAGAAAACCAAGTTAACTCAAAATCTTATGCAGTTGCTCTCCTCAGTACATTCAAGAAGAAAGCTGAAGAGAATACAAGTAATGATCAGAACTCCAGAGAACTACTTCCGCCCATCAAGAAGGAATATAAGACAACACCAAAGAAGGTTTATCAAAACATGTATCCTCACATTTTCTATGGTTATTGCTTTGCATGCTCTAATTTCAGACACAAAGATATGAATTCTAGAGCATATAGAAGGAAAAATTTGACGGTTAAGAACTATAACCTTAAAGATAACCAAACAGTAAATCAAGTTAAAATCATAAACTATAACTCCTTTGCATCTCTACAAGAAGGGGACCTAGAATGATTAAGATTTCATAATTATGGACATAAAGCCAGTAATTGCGGATTAATGGAACTCTCAGAAAAGCCAAAGTTCATTAGAGAGCAAAAGAAGCTTTGGATAGAAAAAACATCAAAGGAGGAATGTCTTATTGCCTTAAAATCCCAAGATAAAAAAGATCTCTGGTATGTTGATAGTGGGTGCTCAAAACATATGACAGGAAACAAGGACAATTTTTTGGACTTAAAGAAACAAAAAGGTAAAGTTACATTTGGTGACAATGCTTTAGGAAACATACCTGGGAAAGACACTGTGAGTTCGGGAAAACACAAAGCCAAGAATGTATTGCTTGTTGAAAAAATGAAACCTAGCGTATTAAGTGTCAGCCAAACCTGTGATCAGGGGAACTTTTGCATCTTTGATTCCCAGAAATGTGAGATTAGGAGAGAGGAGTCAGGAAAATTGGTTGGTACTGCTCCTAGAACTCCTGAGAATGTATATATACTAAATACAAAATTGAATGAGGAGTGTCATGTAAATTTAGTAGATGAAATTTGGCTATGGCATAGAAGGTTGGGGCACATTAACTTTGATAATTTAGTGAAATTAAACAACCTTGGGGTAGTGTGAAACTTGCCAAGGATCATAAAGCCCTCAAATCCTATGTGTAGACAATGTCAACTAGGGAAGAAAACTAGAATAAGGTTCAAAACAAAAGAATAATCAACCTCAAAACCTTTAGAGTTTGTTCACATCAACGTCTGTGTACCTACAAGGACCAAGAGTTTGCAAGGAGAGTCCTAATTTATGTTGTTCATTGATGATTTTACTAGAATGGGTTGGGTATGTTTTCTTAAGGAAAAATCAGAAGCACTTAACAAATTCAAAGCTTTTAAGACCCTTGTTGAAAATGAAAAAGAGACAAAAATCAAATGTCTTAGATTAGACAATGGTGGTGAGTTCACCTCAAAAGATTTTGATCTCTTATGTGAAACCCATGGAATAAAAAGACAATTCTCTGCTGCCAAAACACCTCATCAAAATGGGATTGTTGAGAGATGGAATAGAACAGTTCAGGAGGCTGCAAGGACTATGCTCAATGAAGAAAAAATATCTGATGGATATTGGAGGGAAGATGTAAGGACATCAATATACATATTGAACATAGTTCATCTTAGGATTAATAGTAATAATACTCCTATGAACTATGGTTTGTAAGAGCTCCTTTGGTAAAATACTTCAAGGTCTTTGGATGTAAGTGCTACATCAAAAGGCTTGATGAGAATCTTGGAAAATTTGATGCTAGATCTGATGAATGTATCTTTCTTGTATATGATTCTACCAAGAAAGCGTACAAATTATACAATATTATATATTACATAAGATTGTTGAGAGTGTGTATGTCAAGGTGGATGATTTAAAAATGATAATGACCAAACATCGAGAGACTATACTTGACAATGAATATGAAGATGATCATGAGTCACTTGGTACACAATCAAAATAAGTAGAAGAGAATAAATAAGAAAGGGAAGATTGCGATATGGATACTAGTGAAGAAGAAGAATATATTTGAGAAGAAGAGATAAGATAATAATCCCCAAGAAGAGACACAAAGACACCCTAAAAAATGACTCAAACGAATCATCATGAAGAATTGATTATTGGAAATAAGAGCGATGGAGTCCACACAAGAAGACAATTGTTGTATCAGATAGAAATAACACTTTTGTCACACATTTAGCCTAGATCGATCAAAGAGGCATGTAAAGATGAGAATTGGTTCAATACTATGAATGAGAATTGGACCAGATTGAAAAAAATCAAACTTGGGAATTAGTTCCAAGACCAAAAAATAAAAATGCCATTGGAACTAAATGGGTTTATAAAAACAAAATGAATAAGAATGGGAAAGTAATCAAGAACAAAGTGAGATTGGTATCTAAAGGGTATGCTCAGGTTGAAGGAGTAGACTATGAAGAAACATTTTCACCTGTGGCTAGATTAGAGGCAATTAGGATGTTCTTATCTTTCTCCAGCTACCAAAAATTTTAAGTATACCAAATGGATGTCAAGTCAACATTTCTCAATGGAAACTTAGAAGAGGAAGTCAATATTAAGAAACCATAAGGATTCCAATTAACTAAGAAAGGAAACTATATCTGTAAACTAAATAAAGCACTCTATGGGCTAAAACAAGCATCCAGAGCATGGTATGCAAGGCTAGATTCTTATTTACAAAAACAAGGCCTAAAAAGAGGATCAACATAAAACAATGTTTATTGTAAAATTGTTGGTAATAACATGATTATTGTGGAAGTATATGTTGATGATATTATATTTGGCAGTGATGACGAAAAAATGAGTAAGGACATTGCTAGGAGGATGCAACAAGAATTTGAAATGCCTTTGTTGGGTGAACTGAATTTCTTTCTTGGATTAAAAATAATACAATCCAAAAGAGGATTCTTTATCCATCAGTCTAAGTATGTTAGAGATATGCTTAAGATATTCTAGTTAGAGGATTGCAAACCTGTTAGTACACGTATGACAATTTGATGTAGACTAAGAAGGGAAGATGAGTCCAAAGCTGTAGATACAAAACACTACAGATCAATGATTGGAACTTTACTCTATGTAACAACTTCCAGACCTGATGTCAAGCAAGATGTTGGGATGGTGGCTAGATTCCAAGCAACACCAAAGGAGAGCCATGTTCAAGCTGTGAAAATAATCTTTAGGTATTTGAAAGGAACCATAGATCTTGGTTTGTGGTACCCTAGCAAGGATTCAGTCAATTTAAAAGCCTATTCAGATATAGATTGGGCAGGTTGTGTAGATGACAAAAAAAGTACAAGTGGAGGAGCATTCTTTTTGGGAGAATCATTGGTAGCTTGGATAATAAATAAACAATCTTAAATTTCTATGTCTACCATTGAAGCTGAGTATATTGCAGTATTAGAATGTTTCACACAAGTGGAATGGATTAAACAAACCTTACAAAACATCAAAATAGTGTTTGAAGAACCTACTACTATCTACTATGATAATACAAGCACTATAAGTCTCTCCAAGAACCCTGTCTAACACTCCAAATCAAAACACATTCCCATAAAATACCACTATCTAAGAGGTCAGGCTGAAAATAAGAACATTAAATTGGAATATGTACCAACACAAGAACAAGTGGAATATATTTTCACTAAACCCTTAAGTAGATATGTATTTGAATATCTTAGGCCAATATTGGGACTAATCTCTCTTCCAATCTATTATCTCAAGAAAATAATGTATCAATTAGCACCAATTCAGGGGGAGACAACAATCAAAGTCATGATGAGTTATTCAGTTATGACAAGGAGTTACCCGAGTTTAGATTCAGGTCAGAATCATATAGACAGACAAAGAATTACCCTAGGGGGATCAACCCTTTTCCATTGATGTCAAAGGGGGAGAGTAACTTCATAGAGAAAAGCATCATCACAGGGGTAATATGTATGAAGTTAGAGTGTTTCCATCAATGACAAAGGGGGATATTGTTGGGCATATTTTCATTGTTGTATTGTCATTGATGTCAACAACTGATGATGAACATGAAGCTCAGAAGGGAAAATGCAGTGCAGAAATGTGATCGGGATTGAAAGCCCCACAGGAAAAAAAAAGTTTGTTGGATACGCAAGTGCCAGATCAATGACAGGGATATATTGCGGAGAGCAAAAGGAGAAAAAAACAACACACTAGTTCCAATCTCGCAATTATTCTAGATCATCATATCTCATCGACTCAAAGATTGACGACTATGGTCGATCCACCAAATGATCAGATTAAGTCCTGATCATTGGATATGGAAGCGCTATATCAATGACAGGGATAGATTGTGAAGAATGAAAGGAGAATTAAACAACGTGTTATTTCTAGTCTCGCAATTAGTCAGGATCTTCAGATCTTATAGATTCAAAAGATCAACGACTATGGTTGATCCATCAACAATCACATAACTTCAATTGCAGAGTTTGGGTGATGGGCTAAACCAAGCACAAGTTATGGTTCTACAATCCAAATTGATCATTGGATCAAGTTAAGTGGAAGGATAGGATAAGAAAGGTATAATGGATGAGATTTCGAATACCCGAATTCATAATAGTTGTTTGATCACTTTAAATGGAAGGATAGGATAAACAAAGAAGAAGAGTCCTTGGATTTAAAACAAGGAAAAGAAGCATCAAATATAGATCGATTCGTCAATCTAATATCATTATCAACAAACAACATTCAGTTTAGGTTCGAGAGGTTACACTTTGGGGAATCTCACTTCAAAAGAATTGGGAACTAGAGAAGTCAAACTACCCGAAGTCACAAAGGACACAATGAATAAGGACCATTAGATCTGGACAATAAATGATGACCGTCGTATCAAGATGATTTTCAACTTTGGGGATGACCACTTCGGTGAAATGGAGTTGAGAACATGTAAAATTACCCGAAGGCCGATGTTCTGAAGCCACAAGTTTAAGACACATAACACATATATTGAGAGCCCATGTCATCAATATTGACATCAACAAGGACACATGGCACAGTATGATAATTACAAGTGTCAAGACAAAATCAACATTTTAGGTACGTGTAAATCATGAATCCAAGTGATATGTGGTAGCCACTCAGCCCATGCCACATCATCAAGTGACGTCAACAAGTTATGTCACTTCGAGAGTTTTACCACCAACAAATGTCCTAAGTCCCGAAGTCCTGAAGTGGACATGATTTGTCCTATCTGAAGAACACTTTGGGAGCATTCTCAACCATTGATCAAGTACAATGGAAGGATAGCGTAAGTGGAAGTGTTAATGGACAACAAGTGGTCTCCACCATTTTATGACTTATTCAACAGGTGATCACTCCGGAGGAAAATGGAGCAACAATTATCCTAAGTCCCAAAGTCCTGAATGTCTAAGTCCTGAAGTGGACATGAATCCTCCAATCTGAAGAATATTTTGGGTGCATTCTCAACCGTTAAATATTATGAACACGCATATTTTATTCATATATTTGTAAATAGGCTAGAATTCGTGAAGGAATAAGTCCCAAAGTCCTGAATGTCGAAGTCCCGAAGTGAACATGTGTCATTCAATTTGAAGAACACTTCGAGTGCATTCTCAACCATTGAAGATTATGGACACATGTCTTTTATTTGGGAGATTTGTAAAGAAGCTACAAGTTGTGAGGGACAAAGTCCCGAAGTTCTGATAGTCATCCATCTCATTGGGAGATTAAAACATGACCGTTGATTTTGATAAGTGATCAAGCACTTGATTGTCCTAGCCCCTGGTCACTGCCTGTGGTCATATGGAATAAGAGAAATAAAAGTAAAAGATAAATACATCGCTTAAGTTGAGAAGCATGTGGTTTTTCGTTGTCGGTCATATGTAATGGTTTGAAGGAAGCGCATCAATAGAACTCGATTTTTGCAGTAGTTGTAGAAATTGTGGTTAAATTAAATGAAGAGGTGCGATGGTCCAAATGAAAGGACACAATGTGTTATAACTCACACCATTTTGAATATTATATAAAAGAGAAAGAATGGTGAGAAGAAAGTGTCTGTAAAGTTCGAATCAGAAGATATATTAAATCATAGAAGTAGAGAGAGAAGCAGTGAAGACATGATACAAACATTTTCCAGATTCAAAAATTAAGGGTGGTTGGGTGGTGCAAGGGTAGGTTGGGTTGGTGCCTGCAGGGGAGTTGTTGCTTCCTTGTCAGTTGTAGCTGACTAAACAGGGGGTCGAAGCCTGCTACCAATTGGTGTTGGTGAACAAGGGTGTGGGTGCATCCTTATCAGTTGGTGTTGATCGAAAAGGAAGGACATATTCCTTCTATGTAACATGTAAAAAAAATAAAAATTAGTTAATAGAAAAGTGTTTGTGGTTTTCCCAATAGAGTTCCACAATAAAATATCATGTTAGGATTTTTTTTTCATTAACAAAAGAATTTTGATAAAATTATTGTGTCACGGATTCACCCCCCCCCTTCTCAGTGACAATATCAGATCCTTCAAGTGTTATATGAGCCCTTGGATGTACTAATGATCCATATTGATCTCGGTGGCCATCAACCTTTTCCATTGAATTACCATTTTGAGCTTGTGGTTTTGATAAACGATGATATTCATCCTTTTGATGGGAAATGGAATGTAATGTCATCTTCATTTGTTAATTACAGACATCATGTAATGATTTCCTAGTGGTATTTTGTACATGCCTACAACATAGCATTAATGCGTTGGATCCTATTTGAACTCCGAAGTTAAGAATGCTCATGCTAGAGTAGTACTGGGATGGGTGACTTCCTAGGAAGTACTAGTGTTTTACATGCCTATGGAATTTTATAAACTTATTCCAATTTATCCCTCATGCATCATGGGAATTGTTCTCCTCTCAGTCTCTCATATATAATTGAGATGAAGGAGTCACTTTAAGCATGTAATGGAATGTGATGTAAATCTTTTTGTGAATGAAATGTAGCCAACATCTCTTTCTTTTTAGAGATAGGTTACCCCATTCTACCAGTTTGTGTTCTATAGTGTTTTTCTCTCCTTCTCATTAATAGAATTCGGTTTTCACTATATTTATGTGTTCTGTACATTATCTCTGTGTATTTCCTTGTTATATAATGTTTATATTTTTTTCTTCATGGCATTCTCATTTTTCTGTCTTGTTCATTAATATATGTTGGTTTTCACTATATTTATGTTTTCTCTGCATTATGTCTGTGTATTTCATTGTTATATATCAATTATATTTTTGTCTTCATGTCGTTCTAAACATAATCTGGATCAACTAAATGCTTTATGTTATGCTAAAGGTAATGGCATGGTTCATAATATTTATCAGTTCATACATGTCGGGAGAGACAAATGGGATGAGCTTGGTTCTAATAAAGATCCCATTTATAATATGGAAGGACATCTACAAATGTTGCTTGTACAACTATTGTATGAGGTTACCAATAATTATAACATGTGGCAACAAGGAGATGGTATGGTTACATATGTTTTCCAAACACCCAAGGATGACCTAGTGCAATGTTCTCATGATGATTTCTGATCATACCTTGAGGATTTTCATGAGTATTCATTTGAGCACTTGGATATATTCTATGAAGAATATTATCAACCACCGTTGTGATCAGATATTGATAAGGGCGAGGACATTCCTTGCCTGAATAAGGATACTTGTGACAAGGTTGTCCATCTCCCTCTGATTACTTTACCTCGTTATGTCACTAAAGATACATTTGGGGAACATGTCTCTTGTATCAAGTTTTCTCTAGGGTGAAGTTTTCTGTTAGAATTCAAGGATAGTTTGAACACCTTAAGAAGAAGTTTATTATATTAGTCTTTCATCTTTACCTTAAGAAATTGTCAATCATCCTCTATATTCTTGTTATTCCCTTCTCACACTTCCACGATTGATGATGTCCAAGGTAGTCAACCTTCAAACTCTTTGAGCCAACCTCTTGATTCTTCAACCTTTCACGATCCTTTTATGAGATGGATTGAACACTTTTCTAGAAGTGTGACTTCGAATAAATTTGTCCCTGCCTCTCACCTCCATGAGCTAGACTTTACGATTTCCTATGATATAATGCATGCTCTAACTCATGTTATTTTTGTGCTTAACTTGTCATTATTTTGGTTTATGATGAAGCAAAGAGGAAGGTGTTACGATGTATTGCTAGGATGGTTTCATTGGTTATATGATTATACCTAGCATTCAACCAAAAAATAATTTACAATAGGTTGGCATTTGCATCCATTGTATGTACCATTTTCTAATCATGTTAGCATAGTTATAGTTCCATTTTCATATTTTTTGTTTCACTTCTATATATGTATGTCCACGATTATATTTTAGATTATAATTGATTAGTAATGATTTTATTTCAACATCATATATGGAAAAGGGGTGATATCACCACCCTAGATGTTACTGATATCATTTGTTTAGATTTAGAAGGAACATGTATGACCGGAGATGTTGAGGTTCTCATGCGCTCTACATTGAGCACATGTCCCCGAGTTTGAGCTAGATGTTATCCCCTAGCTAGGGATAACTAAGGAGATTGTGTCTCTAGGCCCATAGGTTCCATACATGGAGCGTTGACAGTCGGATGACATAAGAATATCCTCAGGAAGGGGCCTCTTTTCTGCAAGTACAGTCAACATATCGCCACTGACAACATCCACCACATTGGCCTGGTCTTGAAGTGGCAGTGGGTATTTCTCCATGAGGTAATGATCCTAGGTATCATGGTATGTATCACTCTGATTTTTTAAGCACTTGAACATGTTGTATTGAATCCTTCTTCATTTCATGAAAATTTCTTGGAAATTATGCTCTTTGCCTTGTTTAAAACTGGGAGGGTGACACAGTGCACTAGTAAGTTGATGTCCCTTTGGTATGGGTTCTTACTAGGTAGATATTTTAAGAGTCATTGTTCATTCCCTCCATACTTACCACTTTCCATATTATTCCTTCCATCTCCCCTTTATTTTTTGGCATTGGGATTGGCTACTCTAGGAAGGGTTGTACCTTAATTCGTGGGAAGAAGGTGCTAAAGACCCAGAGGGTAAATTTAGCTAGAAAGAGTTAAAATCCAATTTTGAAACCTTTGAGATGTTTTTCCTAGGGATCCCCGAGAAAGAAATGAAAATATTCTCAGTAACAAAACATGAACCATAAGAGAACATGAATACTCAAGGTATCAGTTCATGGATAGGAGGTCTTGTCACGAGTTGGCTTGTTATAACCATGGACATGTAGTGGTATGATATTACCACCTATATGGTCACCAAACCACTGTAATGGATCTTGGTTTCATAGACAATATAAAGGGGGTCTAAGCACAAGCCAACCTTGTCATTTCCATGAACTAATTTGTGAATGACACTATCACCTATGGTCACCAAGCCAGGACATTGACCCTCAACTATTCCCTTGTAGCACAAGAGAAAAATATAAAAAGAAAGAAAGCTAAGAAAAAATGGCAATGAATGGGATAGGAAACATTTGTGTCCATGGAAAAGTGCATCTCACACTCCACAAAGGAACCCGCAGGTAAGAATAGCATTTCCCTATTATCACCAACACTCCATGCCCAAATATTAATCCCATGCCACCTCATACACTTGCATGAATTGGACCAGACTCCACCTGGGAAACACTCCAAACTTAAGGGGGATTTTCCGAATAGGACACCCTGCAACCCTATCCAAACCTAAACTTTTTAAATTGCATAATGCCTTTGAGCATTTTTGGGGGGTTAAGGGGGCTTGATACACATGATCAAGTGATTTAATTATTGGATGTGATTTACATGCTATCATCTCTGTGACTTATTAACCCCTAGAGGGAATATATTTTTTCTCTACAGGACCTTGCCCGATGAACAGGTTCACATGAGGGAATGATCAGCTTGGAACTCCATGAGGGCTCAAAGCCCACAGATGGACGTTGAAACGCCATCCATGGGGTAAGAAATTGAAACTTGCACCAAAAGGTAGAAGGATGTTGAGTTTCTAGGAACTTTGGTGGATCGAGACCTAGGGGATTTGGCCTCCCTGCTTGAATGATGGACTTTGGAGGCATTGGACATCACCTATGTAGCCCTAGAAATCATTTACTTTCTAGGTTTGTCACCTTGGGGGTAGTTGTGAGGTTATTAGCACGTTTGGACAAGGATTTTGGCCTTTGGAGGCCCAACATTTCACTTCCTATTCCCAACGTTTTATCATGGAGGCCCAACATCACCCTAGAAGGGCATGAAGTCGCCCTTAAGAAGGTATTGAAATGAAAATTGATTTAATTCATCCAAGAATTTAATTTCTATAAGAAACTGGCGAGGTTAGACTGATTTTTTGACCTAAAACTTAATTAAGTTCAAGTTTTTGTATAAATAAACAAAAAGTGACATTCATTTTTATCATAACTTGTGATTTTACAAGGAGAGGTATGAAATTTCTCCCTATTTGGATGTACTTAGATGAAATAGTGAGGCGCTACTCTTCTTGGAGGCTTGTTTTATCACTTGGATCAATTTTTTGAAGTTTTATGGTGATCTTGCATGGTATATTCATGATTATTCTTGGTGAAAGTAAAATATGCATTTTGTCATCTATTGAATGTTAATGGTATGTTTTTATTTGGTCTTACAAGATTATGAAATTGCATGGTGTATTTAATGCTTGAAGTAAGAAACTTAAAGTGCTAACTTTATTACTTTTTATTTGCCTAGCTTCATAAATTGATCTAATAATTGGTGAAACCCTAGGGCCCTAAAGTGCTAGATCCCTTGAGTTTTTTTCGTATTTATTGTGTGCAATATGCTTCTCATCCACAAAATATTCAAGAGGAAGGAGGCACTAGGGCCTAGAAGTTCCTACACCCTATCTTAACTCTCTTCTTAGGGTCAAGAAACCTAGGATGAATTAAGGTGTTATTCCACCTAGGTATTGGTTTTTCTTGAATTGTGTGCATTATATTTAGTTAACATCTCTAGAAAGGACCCATAAACTTTGACTCCATCTACCCTTAAAATGAACTAATCCTCTCCTCATCATCTCTTTGACAAGATCATCAACTCTACACTCATATTTTACTTGTTATCTTACTAAATTAACCTAACTCACTAACTCTTGGTTGTGGAGCCTGATTGTCTTCTTGTTTCATAGGTCTTTTTCTGTAGTCATGTTTATACCCCATGAATACAGTACACCCCTTCACGCGGTGGGTTGCATGGGGGGATTGCTGACCCAATAGGAGCATGCACTTGGGGGTGGTTCGGGGAAGAAGCCCCTGAAGGAAAAATTACCTTATAAATGTATATTGTAATTTCATAGTAAATATGGACCATTCATTATAAGGTTGCATAAATGATGGTAGAATTTATGTTAGGATTTTTTTCCATAGAAGGAAACCATGTTTTATGAGAGAATTGTATTGTGTTTGTGTATCATTGTGAATATTTTATTCTGAGAGTGGATACTGTGAAAAAAAGAAGAGGAAGTTATAATGGGTGTGTTGTACGTTGTATCCCTTCATTTGTTGGATAATAAAAAATAAGGACCTGGCAATTTCTCTGGTGGACGTAGCCCACACTGTGTGAACCACATATATATGTGTGTCTATATTGTATTGTGTATATTCTATGTTTTGTTTCCGCATTTATTTTTATTTTATTTCTCCATGATCATATTTTTCTAACAACTGGTATTAGAGCGAAAGGTAACTCGCAAGAAAAGAGGGTTCTTGGTTCGAGTGGGAGAAATGGTGGAAGATGAAAAGTTTAGGGTCAATAAATTTAATGGCCAAAACTACTAGTTATGGAAGACGTAGATGGAAGATTATTTATATCAGAAGGATCTATTCCAACCATTAGGTGGAGTAAAAAAGAAGACAACGACCATGAAGGACAAAGAATGGGAGGTTCTTGATAGAAAGGCACTAGGAACAATACAGTTGAGCCTTGCAACGTTGATGGATTTCAATATTTCGAAAGAAAATAAAACAAAGGAGTTGATCGACACATTGGATAAACTGTATAAAAAACCCTCGATGTCCAATAAGGTATTTCTAATGAAGATATTATTTAATATGAAGATGTCAGAAGGTGGGTCTGTTGCAGATCATTTAAATGAATTTAATATGGTTACTAATCCTCTAAGTTCTATAAAAGAAGAATTTTATGATGAGGTCAAGGCTCTTCTAATATTGTGCTCATTTCCAAAAAGTTGGAATGACTTGGTCATGGTTGTAAGTAACTATGTCTATGGTTCAAACACTTTAAAATTTGATGGTGTTGTTGGTGTTATCCGTAGCAAGAAAATGCGATGGAAAATCACAGGTGAGACATCAGGTAATGCGTTAAACATGGAGAACATGGGAAGACAAAAGGATAGAGGAAAGGGCTTAGGGAACCATGGGAATTATAGGAAGGGAAGATCCAAATCCAGAGTGGGAAAGGTAGAGTGCTGGAATTGTGGGAAGAAAGGAAATCTGAAGAAAGACTGCAGAGCTCCAAATAAACAAAGAGATGGACAACATGAGAAAAAATCAGGAAGAAAATGTAACAGGTGATGTGTTACAAGATGTTTTTATTCAATCTGTAGATAATATTTATGATTCTTGGGAAGTAGATTAAGGGGCTTCATTTCATGCCACACCCCATAGGAAACATTTTCTAAATTATGTTCAAGGTGATTTTGGACAGGTTCATTTGGGTGATGATGCACCATGCAAAATTGTTGGAATGGGAAAGGTAAAAATAAAGAAAATGAATGGAAACTGGTGGTTTTTGAAAGAGGTAAGACATATTCCAGATCTAGGGAAAAATATAATTTCAATAGGGAAGTTGGAAAGTGAAGGTTGTATATCTATATTTGTTGATAAGGTATGGAAGGTCACTAAAGGATCACTGGTGAAAACAAAAGGAGAGAAGGCAGATATAATTTATTTATGTACTAGTAATATTGATTCTTCTATCTCTTTAGCTTCTACAGGAGTGGATATAAAATTGTGGCATCATAGGATTGGACACATGAGTGAGAAGGGGATGAAGATACTTGAAAAAATATATTTGTTTCCATATCTTAAACAAAATGATTTGGATTTCTGTGAGCATTTTGTTTATGGAAAACAAAAGAGATTCAAATTTCTTAGAGTTGGAAAATAAAAGAAGAGTGAAAAGTTATATCTTGCACATACAAATGTATGGGGACCAATTATATTATCATCTATTCGCAGTTCTTGTTATTATGTTATTTTTATTAATGATCAAACTAGAAAAACTTAGGTTTATTGTATTCGACAAAAATATGATGTTTTTGATACTTTTAAGAAATGGAAATATTTGGTTGAGAATGAGATAGGAAAAAGTTTGAAGTGTCTCAGATCAAACAATGGATGTGAATATTGCAACAAGGAGTTTGATGATTATTGTTCATACCATGGGATTTGTACACAAAATATAGTTCCAGGAATACCACAAGAAAATTGTGTGTCAAAAAGGATGAACAGGACAATCATGGAGCATGCAAGGAGTATGAGATTGCATGTTAGGTTTCCCTTACAGTTATGGGAAAATTTTATAGATATTTTTGTTTACTTAATAAACAAAGGACCTCCAAGCTCTTTGAATGGTGGAATTCCATAGGAGGCATGGACAGGTAAAAAGGTGAACTATTATTTTTTGAAGACTTTCGACTGCAAAGCATTTGTCCATATTGATAAAGAAAATAGAACAAATCTTGAGCCAAAATCCAAGAAGTGTACCTTTATTGGATACAGTGTCAATGATTTTGGTTATCGCTTATGAGTTATGAAAATCAAAAAATCATTAGGCGTATAGATTTCATATTCAATGAGAAGGTCATGTACAAAGATTAGCTGCAGGGAAAGATACAAGAAAAATAAAAACTAGAATACACAGTTCTTGATGAGATTACTAAAAAAGAAATTCCAAAGGTACCAGAAAATCAAAATGTACAACAAGAGAAGCAACAAGTACCTCAAACTCCTAAAAAAAAATTTAGAAGATCTACCAGGTTAAGTAGACCCCTTGAGCGATACTCTCCTTCATTGTATTATTTATTGTTTATTGATTATGGTGAACCAAAATGTTATGAAGAGACAATGCAGGTAGACACGAAAAATAAGTGGGAGAAAGGAATGAAAGAGGAAATGGATTCCTTGGTAAATGAATAGACTTGGGACTTGTTTTAGTTTCCTGCGGGAAAAAGAGCATTGCACAATAAATGGATTTACAACTTGAAAGAAGAAGATGGAAGAAAAAAGTGGTACAAGTCTAGACTGGTTATAAAGGGTTTTGCAGAAAAGAAAGGTATAGATTTTGATGAAATATTTTCTTTTGTTGTTAATATGACTTCAATTAGGACCATTTTAAGTCTTGTGGTAGTATAATATTTGCATCTTGAATAGTTAGATGTAAAAACAGTTTTTCTCCATGGGGATTTGGATGAAGATATTTACATGAAACAACTATAGGGGTATGAGGTCAAAGGGAAGGAAAATTTGGTATGTAGGCTCAAGAAGAGTTTGTATGGCCTAAAGAAAGCTCCAACGCAGTGGTATTTGAAGTTTGACAGGTTCATGAAAAAACATGGTTATATTAGATGTCATTATGATCATTGTGCATATTTTAAAAATCTAGAGAATGGAAGCCATATTATCTTGCTATTGTATGTAGATGACATTCATGTTCGAGGGTCTAATATGCAGGATATAAATGTGCTCAGGAATGCATATTTTCTGAGGTTCTATGAGACTTCCAAAACAAGTCTATCTTTGACCTTTGTTTGTCTCTAATTGTCAATCTATGTGACTATCCTTTGTTGTTGTTTTAGGACAACAAACAATCATGTACTTTCTTCTCACAATTTTGATGGTTAAGTGTCCTTTTGAGGTGCCCTTGCAAGTGTTTTATTATCCCAATGTTAGCACATGAAATATACTAAAAACAAATAACACTACTTTTAGATCTTTACAACTCTAAATGTTGATTTACAATTCTAAGCATGCATGAAATGAACACAAGTATTTTTGGTCAACATGACCCTGGATAAAAACCCCCCTGGGGAAAACAAATTTGGAATAGAAGTATATTTATGTGGAGAATAGAAGGTGGAATACAAAAGGTGCATGAAACAAATTAACCTGATACAATAGAAACTTGTCTCAATTTGCAACACAAGTCCAACAATGAAAGATGCACCCACCTCAAATGTTTCTCTATCCACTGAACTGGATTGCCCTTACTCCCTGAAGCTCTGATGGATAAACCATTGCAAAAAAATCTAAAATTGTGAGATATATCTCCACTGAAACTATCCTCAAAGAAATTTGACCACTGCAAGACTTCCCTATTATAAGTGCACCCTTCTCCGAGCAAGAACAAAAACCACAAATAAGTTGGGCCCTAAGCCTTCATGAGACCTCCATGAAAGGAGGTTCCCAATATCTCCTCTCCCAATGCTTCCATTCTCATCTCCTTTCCCTTCTCCAAGCTCCTTTGGATACAAGTGAGAATGAGCCTCTCCCTTCCCTATGTGCACCTATTAAGGAAAGATAAGGAAACCTAAAATATGGGTGGATGAGATCATCTCATCCCATCTCTAATCAATGGTTGATATCTCTCCAAAATAATATCAACTCAAAACCCACTTTACTCGAGTTTCCATAGTTTCAATTTTTGTCCCTCAATTCACTCACAAAGTGAATTAATAATCATTTTAGGATAAAATGACCAAATTTTACTTTTGACTTAAATCTCCTAAGTCAAAGTGAAATTAGACATAAAGTACATGGTACATAGTACAAAGTATTTCCCACTTGTGTTTAGAGTCTCACAAAAACAAGAGGACCACTTTCCAGGGTAACCAAATCTCAACACTCCCTCTTACTGAGGAAAGTGCCCTTCACCCCCAATCGCATCCCTACAGTGGACATGGTTTCCTACTAGAAAATACTTGGTGATTATGGTTGTAACCTGATAAATGAAAGTAGTCTATGACATAGATATGCTCAATCTGTGTGATCTATATGTGGAAGTGCATCTCCACCTATCCAAGATCACCTAGATCTTTGTATCAAACCACAGATCTCCCACCAAGTATTTCTACCTCCTGGCATCTCGCCAATGGTCATTACTCTTGGCATCTCACCAAGAGTCACTCTCTTGGAATCTTACCAAGAGTCCCCCCCTCTTGGTATCTCACCAAGAGTACCTGGATCTTGACATCTCACCAAGTGACTTCCACCTGAAGTGGATCTAGAAATTGATCTTCCCTTTCTTGTATCCAAGTGAGGCTCAAGCCTCTATGGTGCCCTGTTGCTCCTCCTCATCAATTTATGATTCTCTAAAGCCCTTGCACTAGCTCTCTATCTCAGAAACTCTAAAACTAAAGTTTTCCTGGGTGGAAAAATCACCCCTGATGATGGTGTCCATGAAAACTGAGTCTGAGTTCCCTCTCAGTGACTACTATGAGTCAATAGGTCCTCCTAAACTTTGTCTTCCCACATAACGTTGGATGGTGTAACAACTGACAAAGAACTGATGAAAACACACTCCCTCTCATACTGAGTAATGAACTCAATATACTTTGTTGTTGCTGCAATGTCATCCTGCAACTTCTTCTTATTCTTGGGACATTGTCCTGCATAGTGACTCATCTCTCCACAAGAAAAGCATTTCATTGTGCTCATGTCCCTCTCCTTCCCACCGCCACTCTATTATGGTTTGGCCCCTCCCTTGGGACCCTCTCTAGAACTTCGATCGATCTTCTTTCTTCTCTTAGTCCACAGAGAAAATTCCTCATCACCTCGGGTAATCTGTTTCTATCATGAGGACTCTAAAGTGAGTCTCGTGTCCTCCTGAATGAAATCATCCCAAAGTCTCTCCCAAGTAGGCATAACCTCTAGAGAAACAATGGCTCAAACAAATGGGCCTCATGGTTTGGTAAAGTTATTTAAGGATGTCATCACCATAAATCCTGGGTGCACTATATTTCCAATGATTACAAGATCATCTTTGATCTCAGTGAATCTGCCAAGGAATGATGTAACTAACTCGGAATCAAGCATCTTAATTCACTTGAGCCTGTCCTACATAACCATCTTCCAGTTCTGGTTAGAATTATGGTAAATCTTGCATAAATAATCCCATATCTCAAATGCATAGTATTTACTAGTCAAATGTGGAATGGCGTGTTCTCTCACCCCATCACAAATAGTCCTTTTCACCTTGTTGTTCTTCTTCCTAAAATCTACCACCATGATGGGAGAATTAACAAGAGGAACAACAACGGGAGCCTCAACTATATACCATAGTTCGAGGTCCTCTAAGATGAAAATAATCTTGGTCTTCCAGTGGGACCAGTTGCTAGCTCCATATAGCCTATCCTCTGCCCACATCTAGGACACCAACATGTTTTTCCAATAAAGCTCACACGGATGCTAAAAAAACACAAGAGTACTGCCTTAATCTTATCAACACCAGTGTGAAAAGAGGTAGTAACACCACAACCTCACTCCTAGCAAATAGGTGTGAAAATAGGTTGTCAAATACAACTTCACTCCTATCCACACAAGTGTGAAAAGAAGTTGTCCAAATCAGTCTCACTCCTATCCAAATAGGTGTGAAAAGAGGATGAAAACACAAGTCCAAAAAACTCCTATAGGATATCCAATAAATCTTCCCATAAGATTTTCACACACACTACCAACAATTTGTCCAAAAATATGCTAACAAGTTGTCCCAAAATTGCCCTGAACTATCCAATAAAATTGTCCACTCAATTGTAAAAATCAGCAAGTCTAAGCCACCATTGGCTCTTATACCTTGTAGATTTTCTAAGGTCCTACGAGGTTGAAAAAATAGGTCTATATTTGACCTTTGTTTGGCTCTAAGTTTCAATCTCGGTGACTATCCTTTGTTGTTGTTTTAGGACAACAAACAGTCAAGTATTTTCATCTCACAATTTTGATGGTTAAGTATGCTTTTAAGGTTCCCTTGTAAGTGTTTTATTATTCCAATGTTAGCGCATGAAATATACTCAAAACAAATAACAATACCTCTATATATTTACAAATCTAAATGTTGATTTACAATTCTAAGCATGCATGAAATGAACACATGTATTTTTGGTCAACACGACCCTAGATAAAACCCCCTTGGGGAAAACCATTTTGGAATGGAACTATATTATGTGGGGAATAGAAGGTGGAATACAAAAAGTACATGAAACAAATGAAATTGATACAATATCAACTTGTCTCAAGCTGCAACACAAGTCCAAGAGTGAAAGATGCGTCCAAGAGTGAAAGATGCACCCAAGCATGGTGCACCCTCCTCAAATTTTGCTCTATCAACTGCAATGAATCTCCCTTTCTCCTTAAAGCTCTGATGGAGAAACCCTTGCACACAACTCTAAATATGTGAGCTACCTCTCCATGGAAATTGTCCTCAAAACAATCTGACCACTACAAGACCTCCCTGCTATAAGTGCTCACTATTCCTCAAGTGTGCCCTCCTCCAAGCAAGAATGACAACCATAAACAAGTTGGGCCCTGAGCCTTCATGATCCATCCATGAAAGAAGGCGATCAAGCTCTCCTCTCCCAATGCTTCCATTCTCATCTCCTTTCCCTTCTCCAAGCTCCTTTGGTGAACATACAAGTGAGGATGAGCCTCTACTTTCCATATGCGCCCCTTTTAAGGAAACATAAGGAAACCTAAAATATGTGTGGATGAGATAATCTCATCCCATCTCTAATCAATGGTTGTGATCTCTCCAAAAGAATCTCAACTCAAAACCCACTTTACTCAAGTTTCCATAGTTTCACTTTATGTCCCTCAATTCACCAAGAAAGTGAATTAATAGTCATTTTACGCTAAAATGACCAAATTTCACTTTTGACTTAAATTTTCTAAATAAAGGCGAAATTAAACATAAAGTATATGGTACATAGTACAAAGTATTTCCCACTTGTGTTTAGAGGCTCACAAACACAAGGGGAACACTTTCTAAGGTACCCAAATCTCAACAAACAAGAAATTAGCTAATTCATTTGCGATGAAGGATTTGGGTGTTGCAAAGAAAATCCAACACAGGAAAACAGGAAAAATCGCAAATTGACATTGTCTCAAGGTGAGTACATAGAGAAGGTGTTGGAGAGGTTTAGAATGCATAATGAAAAACTAATTAGTATACCTTTGGCCATCCATTTCAAATTATCTAAGGAAATGTGTCCCAAGACACAGGAGGAGATATAATACATATCCAGGGTCTCTTATTCATCAACAATTGGTGGCTTGATGTATGTGATGGTTTGCACAAGACCATATATTGCACATGCAGTGGGAGTTGTGAGCAGGTATATGAACAATCTAGGTAAAGAACATTAGGAGATAGTAAAATGGATTCTCAGGTATTTGAGAGGTACTGTTACTCATGCATTATGTTTTGGAGGTTCAAACATTGTTTTATAGGGATATGTTGATTCAGATATGGAAAGTGATAAAGATAGCAGGAGGAGAACCATAGGGTGTGTTTTTACCGTAGGTGGAGTAACAATAAGTTGGATTTCAAAACTACAAAAGGCTGTTGCACTTTCAACAACAAAAATAGAGTATGTTGCTGCTACAAAGGTTAGTAAAGAAATGATTTGGTTAGAGAGGTTTATGGAGGAATTGGGAAAGAAGAAGGATAATAACAGGTTGTAATATGATGGTGAGAGTGTCATTCATCTTGCAAATAACTCAATTTTCCATTCAAATACTATGCATATACAACTCAAGTACCATTTCATACGATCTGTCTTGGAAGATGGACATTTGAAGTTGGAAAAGATACATACTAGCCATAATCCTATAAAAAAGTTAACAAAGGGAGTAACTAAGGAGAAACAAAATTCCTACTCAGTTTTAGTTGGTCATAAAGCATGAAGGTGAAGATGAGAAATTTTCCAGGTCCAAGGTGGAGTATAGTCCAACATGTACAACAACAGTGGAGTTGTTGCGATCAGTCTCCAAGTGGGAGTTTGTTTGTTGTAGAGCCTGATTATCTTCCTATTTCATAGGAATTTGTTTTCAGTTGTGTTTATACCCCATGAATACTATACACTCCTCCTTGCGGGGGGGGGTCTTGGGGCAAGCGGGCACCTGGTGGGGGTTCGAGAGAGAAGCCCTCAAAGGAAAAATTGTCTTGTAAATGTTTATTTTAATTTCATAGTAAATATGGACCGTTCATTATAAGGTCACAGATATGACGATAGAAGTTATGTTAGGGTTTTTTTCCCTAGAAGACAACCCTTTTTTATGAAGGAATTGTATTGTGGCTGTGTATCATTGTGAATATTGTATTCTAAGAGAGAATATTGTGAGAGAAAGAAGAGGAAGTTACAACGGGTGTGTTGTAGGTTGTATCCCTTCATTTGCTGGATAATAAAAAGGAACAACTTGGCAATTTCTCTGGTGGAGGTAGCTCACACTGGGTGAATCACATATATCTATGTCTCTATTGTATTGTGTATCTTATGTTCTTTATTTACTTTTTTTTTTTTAATTGCTCCATGATCATGTTTTTCTAACACTAAGCTATTCTAGAATTACTAACTTGATGCTGCTATTACACTTTTCTACAACCAAATTTAGTAGCACATTAAGGTGTACCTGCTAACTAAAACTACCCAGAAAATTGCACAAGCCTAGGTGCTATCACTTTAAGGCTTTGAACTACTTCTTGTTGTTATTCTAAGTGCATTTCTGAAGTTGTTTCTGGTGTTATAGCTTCTGTTGTAGCCATTGTTTTCAACCCTATTAATCCTATATTAACAAGAGAACTACCCTGAAAATTGTACTAGGTAAGTTACTATCATTTGATGCCAAAATTGTGTGTGTTATTTTCTTAAAGAAGTACTTTTCTGAAGTGGTTTACTATTGTCATCAATAGCAGTTTGCTTCTATTATAAGTGTTTAGATATCCTTTAAACTCATTAATTGACTCATGTTAATCTTGAAATTGTAAGTGACAAAAGTATTATCCTATGTAAAATCTTTATATCTCATTGTTGTCATCATAGCTTGCAATTTTTGGATACATTGCTATTGTTGTAAGTTTATCTTTGTTTATACATATAATTGCTCTGGTAGCATTCTTTAATATTGTAGTCATTGATTGAGAGCATTAAAATTATTGGTTATTGCTAACATTCATTGTTTCATTGGTAAAGGGAAGGTACCATTCACTTTGGTTTCCCCTTGACCCTTTAAACCTTACTAAGTAACTTCTTTCATTTCATTGACTTAGAGAGAGGTGTGGGTTTTTCCCTAGTCTTAGTTTCCCTTCATCAACCAACTAGGTCCTCGGATATCTCCCTTGGAGTGATTTATTCTCGTAAAGAGAAAGATGTTCCATGTTGGGTGCCACTGATAGGGATACCTCTGTATTACGCCAATCTAATCCTACTTTTCCTTAGGCTTTGGGAAAGTACAGATTGCACGATAACACATACATTTTCCATATGAAACTTTCAAAAGAAAAAGTTATCAAAACGTTTCAAGAATTCGCTACTTCAAAATATTTATATATAATTTGAACACACACGTCGAACACTTGACCATTGCAACAATATTCTCGTAAACTAAAGGATCTTTGTATTGTTCAAACTTCAGAAGTTCAAACGAGTGATGATGTAGAATCAAATTCGGTAGGTTGTTAAATCAAATCGTAAATAGACTTCCGTTCTACCTATGCTTATATTCATGTTCCTTTGGCCTCTCTGACTACCCGGATCTGAACTACAATTTCATTAAGACAAGCATATATCCCTACAAGTTCACCTTCTTGTAGAAAAACCCAGAATATTACCTTGATGTGTTGTGATACCACTTTCAACGGATGTTTGAACTTCCATTCTGGAGGTGCTTGTATAAAGTTAATCACTAACCGTTCTGAGTCGCTGCTATCAGATATATGTTATTCAAATCGAGACGCTTCCAACTCATGTATTCAAATGGTCATACTACTTGGATTGGTATTCACACATTTACATCATTGAACTGTGCATGTAAACGTCCACTCTATTCCTGCAATTAAATGCTATAGGTTCCCATATGATAGAATCAAGAGCTTCTAAACTTCCCATCAATAATTTAGCATGAAAAATATCACTACCATCGTCTAATCTGGACAAACTCCACACCAGATCGCTATTCAATCAAGATTTATCCAACGATTAACTTACCATCTATCTCAGGATTGTTTCAAATATTAAACCCAATTCGCCATAGGTTTCAATACAAGAAACATTGATCTATAACAAAGCTACGATATCACCTAGAAAACAATCTCACATGGGGATAAAATGATTGTCTTATGAAGCCATTCCCATATATTACGATAAAAAAACAGTATTTAAACCACAAAAGAAAACTATTATTTAAAACAGAAAATAAAACTATGCCACCAATATGTTATTTCCCTCAACGCATCACAACTTGGTCTCCGAATGGATCTTGTTTCCCAAAGAGATCGAATTTCCTTTATAAATATTTCTTATACGAATTCCCATAATTCGATTTTGCATGAACTGCTAAAATAAACACCAATACTTAAACCCTCTTACCTTTCTGTTGAATATGCCAACTAATTTCTTAAATTTGGTGGATATTGGCAGATTTTGTGGATCCTATTTTGTAGTGGTTTGTTCAACTAAATATACTATTTTGGTATGTACACACTAATTTGGATAAACAGTTTGTAACTAAATGAATTTTGTTCTATATTCATGTAAGCCCCTAGAGGATAGTATGGGAGTGTGGGAATAGTGGACTTGAGTGAAAGGTGGAATGGTTGTCTGTACCATTCGAAGCCTCAACATGATGGTTGTTGTATTCATCTCCCTTGAACAATAATCAAAGACCGATTATCATTACCTCGTGAATGTTTCCCTTACAAGAAGGTTTTACCACGTAAATCTCTATGATTATATCTATGTGTATGTTATTGTCATTGATCTTCTTTATTTCATTTTAGCTATATAATTTGATACTTGTTGATTTAAGCATTAGACAAGTATAACAAATGGTATTAGAGAAGAGTTGGAGGTTGCTGAAAACAAAAAACGTTGAAAGGGTGTCGTCAAGGAGCAACAATGCCATTTTTGTGCCGGGTACGTCGATTACACATCAGCAATGGTCTCTCTTTGCATAGGGAGCATTGATTTCACATCGATGTTGATCTCTCTAGTTAAAGGGAGAGTAGATTCAAAGCTGCACTTGTGGTGTTTTCGAAATTCAAAATCGGTGTTGGTCTCTCCTCTTAAAGGGTGTGTCGATTACAAAGATCTTGCCTGGTAAGCTCAAGATCGAGAAGAATAAAATGTCGAAAACTCAGAGTGCAAAATTTGAAATCAAGAAGTTCAATGGAATTTTTTTTTTTGAGATATGGAAGGTCAAGATGCACGATCTGCTCATATAACAAGGCACGATGAAGGTGCTTGTGGGAAAATTGAAGAAACCCGCATCCATCACAAATGAAGAGTGGGATGAGATCGATGTGAGAGCAATGAGTGCCATACGTCTGTGCTTGGTCGATGATGTTATGTTCACCATTTTTACGGAGAAGACATCAGTCGGTTTATGGTTGAAGATGGAAAGTTTGTATATGATGAAATCTTTGACGAACAGGATCTTCCTGAAAAAACAATTGTACAGTTTGCGCATGAAGGAAGGTACGAAAATAGTTGATCATTTAAATAATTTTAATAATCTTTTAGTCTAGTTGACTAGCATGGGCGTGAAATTCGAATCTGAAGACATGGAAATTACATTATTGTGTTATTTGCCCAAGTCATGGGATCACTTCGTTACCTCGATTAGTTTTAGTTCAATAGAAAGCATTGAGCTTGATGTTATTGTTGCATCTTTATTGTTTGAGGAAATAAGGAAGAAATCCAATTTAGAAACCTCTACATCTGAGGCGATAGTGGTCAGAGGAAGACCTAAAGAAAGAGGATAGGTTAAGAGGGATTTCTCTCGGTCAAATTCGATGGGAAAGAAGAGAAAGATTAAGTGATGGTTTTGTGGAAAATATGGACACATGAAGAAGGACAGCTGGAAGCATCAACAGGCCTCCAAAGAAGACCCTCTAAAAGAGACGAAGGAAGAAAAAACAACTGAAACAAGTTTAGCAACAAGTTCAGGCATGGCTGATGAAGTTTTAGCAATTGGTATTGTTTCACGTTATGATCAACATTAGTTATTAGATTCTGGTGCTTCAAATCACATGTGTCTTCATAGACACTGGTTTATTACTTACCAGTCTATAAATGATGGAATTGTTTACATGGGAAATGATATATCATGTAAAGTTGTGGGAATTGGTAGCATTTGAATTAAGATGTTTGATGGACTTGTTAAGATACTAACTGATGTGAGACATGTACCTGAATTTAGGAAGAACCTAATCTCTTTGGGAGTCTTAGATACTGGAGGATATAAAAGTATTGTTAAAGGTGGATTTATGAAGGTATACAAAGGAATCCTACTGGTTATGAAAGTGAAGAAGGTTGGAAACTTCTTTCTGTTAGAAGGAAGAAGCAAGTGAGATCATGAGATAGTAATGACAATGATTATGTTCGACTGTGGCATCAACGGTTGGGCGATATGGGCGAAAAAGTATTGAAGGTATTATCTGATCGCAAGTTACTTCCTAGTCTAAAGTATTTAAAGTTATATTTCTACAAGCACTGTATTTATGAAAACGGAATAGGAAGAAATTTAAAACCAGACAACACACCAGTGAGGGAATCCTTGATTATATCCATTCTGATGTTTGGGGACCATCCCCTACTATTTTTCATGGAGGATCATCATAATTTGTTACTTTTATAGATGATTTCTCTAGGAAGGTTTGGATCTATATGTTGAAGAGAAAGGCTGATGTATTTATTGTTTTTAAGCAGTTTAGAGATTTAGTGGAAAAGAGCACTGGTAGGTCCATTAAATTTTTAAGAACTCATAATGGTGGTGAATTTACATCAATGGAATTTGAGAACTATTGCAAGGAGTTTGTAATTGATAGGCATAAAGCCACTTCCTATACTCCTCAACAAAACAGAGTTGTTGAACGCATGAACAAGACTCTTCTAGAGAGAGTAAGGAGTATGCTTAGTAATGCCAACTTATAGTAGGAACTGTGGTAGAAGCAATATTTACAACTTGTTATCTAATGAATCGATGACCATCAACAACAATAGAGTGAAAGATTCCAGAAGATGTATGGACAGGTCACCCTTGTAATTATTCTAATATTAAAGTTTTTGGTTGTGAAGCCTATGCTCTAATTCTGAAACATCACTGTTCTAAATTAGATCCAAAATAAAAAAGGCTTGTCTTTGTTGGATATGGTGATGGTATTAAGGGGTACAAGTTGTGGGATCCTATTTCCCACAAGATCACCATTAGCAGAGATGTATTATTGGATGAATCATCTCCCATCAAATCCGATGAAGATGTTCAAATGAAACACGTAGAAGTACCTAGGTATCAGCAGATTCAATTTGAATCTCGTTCAACTACATATGAGAGTGAACATGAACAAGTTTCTGAATATGTTTATGAAGAGGTTCCTACAGAGGAAAAAATGGATGATGATGATACTCAAAAGAATGTGGATGAGCCACAAACTTCCCTAAGGAGGTCTACATGGTTCAGAAATCCTCCAAGAAGGTATGATGATTATGTTTCATCAATTTCTTTAAGTACTAATGATAATGAACCTTCGTGCTATCAGGAAGCTGTGAATGGTTATAATAGTGATAAATGGAAAGAAGCAATGAAGGATGAAATGAATGCATTAGAGAGGAATGTTAAATGGGACTTGGTAGAACATCCAAGAGACAGGAAAATTGTAGGTTGCAAGTGGGTCTACAAGCTGAAGAAGGGTGTTGATGATAAGGTAGAAAGGTACAAAGCAAGGCTGGTTGAAAAAGGGTATTCTCAAAAACAAGGTATTGACTTTCATAAGATTTTTTCCCCAATTGTTAAGATTGTTTCAATTCGAATTGTGTTAGCATTAGTTGCATTACTTGATTTGGAGTTGGAGCAGCTAGATCTTACAACTGTTTTCTTATGTGGAGATTTGGATGAAGAGATTTACATGGAACAACCTAAAGGGTTCATTCAAAATCGCAACAAAAAATGTTTTTGCAGGCTCAAGAAATCATTGTATGGTCTGAGGCAGTCTCCCAAACAATGGTACAAGAAATTTGACTCTTTCATGATGAGCCAGAATTGTACAAGGAGTGAGTATGATCATTGTGTTTACTTTAAGAAATTGAATAATGGCATATTCATTATCTTAGTATTGTATGCTGACGATATGTTTTTAGAAAGAAAAAGCATAATTGAGATCAATAGGGTAAAGGTTCAAATGGCTAGGACGTTTGACATGAAATATCTAGGAGGAGAAAAACATATTTTGGGCACGGAGATATTTAGAGAGAGGAGGAATGATAAGATTTGGTTGTCACAACAGAAGTATGTCGAGAAAATACTTTTGAGGTTTGGTATGAGTAGTGTGAAACTAGTTTCAGTCCCTTTTGCTTCCCATTTTAAGCTTTCTTCAAGTTTATGTCATAGTACAAAAGAAGAAAATGAACATATGTCTCAAATACCGTATGCTAATGCAGTAGGAAGTTTAATGCATACGATGGTTAGTACAAGGCCAAACATTTCACATGCAGTTGGGGTGGTTAGAAATATATGGAAAATCTAGGTAAAGAGCAATCGACAATAGTGAAATGGGTGCTTCGGTATTTGAGGGGCACAAGCGATTACTGTGTCACCTATAATGGTGGTTGTGATTTAGTCTATGGATATGTTGATTCTGATTTTGCAGGTGATTTGGACAAGATGAGGTCAACTTCAGGATATGTCTTTACTCTTGCAGGTGGACCTATTAGTTGGATGTCAAAGATACAGAACATTGTTGCTTTATCCACTACAAAAGTTGAATACATAGTTTCTTTGCATGCTTGCAAAGAGGCAATTTGGTTAAAATATTTGTTTGGTGAGTTTGGAAGGATGCATGACAAAGTAAAGCTATTTTGTGATAGTCAAAGTGCTACTCAATTGGCTAAAAATCCATCCTTCCATAGTAAAACTAAACATATTCCTATTAAGTACCATTTTGTAAGATAGGTCATTGATGAAGATGGAGTTTCCCTTAAAAAGGTTCATAAAAAAGAGAACTACAAAGACATGTTCACAAAACCAATATTTTTAGAGAAGCTACGATAGTGCTTGGCTTCTCTTGGCTTGTAGAATAGGTGATGAATAAATTCGGCATAATAGATCATGTAAATTGTTGTCAAGATGGATATTGTTGAATATGCCAACTAATTTCTTAAATTTGGTGGATATGGAAGATTTCATGGATCCTATTTTGTAGTGGGTTGTTCAACCAAATCTACCAATTTGGTATGTACTCACTAATAAATAGTTTTGTAACTAAATGAATTTTATTCTATATTCATGTAAGCCCATAGAGGCATAGTATGGGAGTGTGGGAATAGTGGATTTGAGTGAAAGGTCCAATGGTTGTCTGTACCATTGGAAGCCTAAACTTGATGGATGTTGTATTCATCTCCCTTGAACAATAATCAAAGACAAGCCTGAACTTGATGGCTGTTGTATTCATCTCCCTTCAACAATAATCAAAACCAATTATCATTGCCCTGTGAAGGTTTCCCTTACACTAAGGGGTTTACCATGTAAATCTCTGTGTTATATCTGTGTGTATGTTATTGCCATTGATCTTCTTTATTTCATTTCAACTGCATAATTTGATACTTGTTGATTTCCACATTAGACAAATATAACACTTTCACATACGGTTTCCATATCTCCAGGTCTCCATGGATCTTCAGTTAACAAAGTTTTGTTTATCTTTCCCATAGAAGGCGATTTATCACAATGATTTGACCATACCTAGGTCACAATCTACTGTTGGACGTATACTTTGGTGTTGTCTCCTTTTGACATTGGCCTAGCAACACAATGTAAAGAAATCGATCTGACATCAATCTTTTGGATGTGTACTCAGGTCTCTATACTAACCATTGTTAAAATGGGAGAGTAGAGTGATATAAACAGATATTCTATTACATACAAAATCAATACAATGAACTCTATTATATAGAGTGTATAGGTTGTTATCAGATCTAATTTATTCTAAAGATAACTGGAGAGGTTGAGAGAATATCTCAACCACACACCAAACTAGGATCTCACCAATCCAACTCTCTAACAACCTCTTAATAATAGGATCACACAACTCACGTAGAGATTAACTCCACCTCTCAATACATTAGCAAGTATATTAGATAAGTAGGAATTATACATTCCAACACTCTCCCTTAATGACTACTTATCTAAATATCTATGTGGTTGTAGCTTCGTGTGCTTCCTCTTGTACCTACATCTGATTATTGACGTCCATATAAAGAGAAATCCATCTACTGGAATACATGGGTCATCAGCCACTGTAACCACCAGTTCTATAGGAATCCTTTTCAGCTACATGGTTCATTCAATCATTCTTCCTCATAGCTCCCCCTTCATCACATCATCATCAACCTGGGTTTTATTTCGGCTTACCCATAACCGTGCTTTGGGTTTTCTCGGATTACCCTCAACCATGCACCAGGTTTTCTCGGATTACCTGTAACCATGCATTAGGTTTTCTCAGATTACCTATAACCATGCTCTGGGTTTTCTCGGATTACCCTCAACCATGCATCAGGTTTTCTCGGATTACCTGTAAACATGCTTTACATAGTGGTTTCTAGATTACCACAAACTTTTCACATTAGGGGGTATACAATGGCTCAGGTACATAGAATTTTCTAGGACCACTACATCAAAATATCCTAGTCTTGCTTTCAATTACATGTCTCACATGACACTATGCACACCTTCAAACCAAAAAATATAAGTAACAATACTTATAAAATCATAACTCAATTACACTTTTCACAATCAACTCTCTGTGAGTCCGACGGAATGGGCACGTACACCTCACTTCGCTATAGCATCTCCATGGAATGATACCTTTGTCCTTTCTGCGTCCTCAGTGAACAATGATAGCACAACCGAAACTCTCTTCCTTTTCAGCTGGCGACTCTTCAAAACACAGTTTCCTTTTTGCCTGCACATATGTTGCAAACGCTTTGCCTCCAAATATGCATACACGAGGGACACACTTTGCTCTCCTCTCCTCTGGAGTCATTTCCTTCATCTTCTTGTATCGATATATAACTCCCAAAATATTTAAGAGTTGACGCTTGTACATCAAACATGGCATCTAGACTAATCATAGAAATGCCCTCACTCCGTGAGTGCTTCGGAGGAGGAAGACCGCCCTAGGGCCCATGTGTTGCCCGAGATGCTTCACCACGTGGGCCTTTTCATCCCTCTCTATCCCCACTAGCACTGCCAGGAACACCACGTCGTACTCCCGGAGCTCTGTCGTCACCTTCTCCACCTCCGCATCGAGGAATGTCATCCGCCTGGCCAGCTCATGGTGGGGGGCGATGAGGAGGCACGCCATGGCATTGGCAGCTGGATCAAAATCGTAGTTTTTGAACCGAGAAGAGAGCAGGAGGTGCAACACCAGCACAATGGAGGTCAGTGACAGTGGCTCGAAACCAAGGAAGGCCACCCACTTCGATGAGGGGATGCCAACGCCATGGAGCGTCTCGAACTCCAGACGTGCCAACTTCAAGTAATTGTTGTAGTAAGGAAAGGCACCGAGGTGATGTAGGGGGAAGGGGCGGCGGCCCAGCCAGGCAGAGTAATGCTTCTCCAACAGCTTCCGCGCTACACACAACTGCGAAAGCTCGCCGTATAGTTGGAAGACATGCGCCATGATTTGAAGCTTCTTCATTGCTAGTATCTGTCGCCGGCATGTAAAATTGATTCAACTACTGCTCAAACATGGATAATACCTTTAGTTGCATTTCTCCTACTGTTCTAACCCTCATATTACAAAGGTGGGAATGTATCAACAATCCTCGATTCCACGCAGCAGATCACTGATGGCCTCGACCGCCTATGGATCTCGGCTCATCGCCTTAAGCTTTTACGCGAATGCAAATCCGAATGAAATACAGTCGAAATTTAGCCGAACTGGTCCAGATCAGACTGTGAATACGATCATCATTCCCATCGGGCGATCTTGGAGCTCCCGAATCAGGCCTCGGAGGGCGAATCCACGGTTTTCGAGCTCAAATGCTTTCTTACAAATTCAGCAAAGAGATAACCTCACGTCACATAGATCCATCATGCTATGCTTCATCATGCTATGCTTCTGTGCCATCTTGTCTTCAAGTCGACCTACCGAAAAACTCTCCACGCACCACATGCCTCTACTCTCCTCATGTGCCTGGGCACTCTCGTGAGGGAGTCACGCCCAGTCCTGAAGCTCTGATACCATGTTAAAATGGGAGAGTATCATAGGAATTCAGAGAGCGCCATTGCACAATAATTCACACACAATAATAACTTGTATATAATTGAATCTCAATTACAACATATATATATAGTTGGAGTCACATCCAACTTATTCTAAACTTAGTTATGGAGGTTGAGAGAATATCTCAACAACTTCAACAAACCAAAACTAACTCCAAACCAATCCCTAAATTAATCATTAATTCTAACACCCTCCCTTGATGATTACATTACAAATACACCACATATTACAATTCTCAAATCACAACATAGATCTCTGTCTGATCTAGTCTTCATCAACTCCTACACCCACTCTGATGCCTTTGGACTGTGCTCTTTCTCTTCCTCTTCTTCGAGCTTACCATTCAAATCATTTAAAGCATAAATGCTTCAGACCATCATTCATGAACTTGTACAATGGACAATTTGACAACTCGGCTCATCAGGGCTTCCGTGATAAAAGATGTCAATTATTGATGCATTCTATGAACATGCCTCCATATGTCGGATTTTTTCTTTCGGCTATCATTCAGTATCTAAAAGAGCAGTTTGGATACGGAATGTCCTCAACATTCAATTATACAAGGTGACTTCCAATAAAAACAGTTGTTCTTGAAACCGGGGCTACCAGCTTATATCAAGATACAAGAGTTCCTACTTTCTTTTACATAAACACGTAAATATATAAAAACCTTTAAGCACACCACACATAACTAAATATATATATATATATATATATATATATATATATATATCAGTATAATAATAATCCTTTTTTTTTTCGTTCATCATGAGGTAATCCTTCAACCACGCCATAGTCTCGGGCCATTCCTTCTCAGTCTTGATGTTCCTCGCAGATATGAACAGGGAGATCGTGATGATTCAAAGAACCCAATTTCGGAGATAATTTCCATTGCAGCCTTCAGGTGCATGTCCAGCAGTAAATGCGCGCTCAGGTGGCGACTCCTCCAATTGTAGCGCGCAGGCAGATGAGGCTGTGATGATTTTGGTTCGATCTTCTTTCACTGGCGGTAACAATGAAACACTCTTTTACGCGGACTTTCCTACAACAAAACTCGCCCACACAGTAGCAATCTTACAATATAAATCACTCAGAAATAATAATACACTCTCGTGCTAACCTACTCCTACAGCGGATTCATCTCACATTGCTCTCATATTCCAGCCCCTCTGGTGAGAGAGTCGGGACTGTCCTAGCTTTGATACCATGTTAAAATGGGAGAGTAGAGTGATATAAACAGATATTCTATTACATACAAAATCAATACAATGAACTCTATTATATAGAGTGTACAGGTTGTTATCAGATGTAATTTATTCTAAAGATAACTGGAGAGTTGAGAGAATATCTCAACCACATACCAAACTAGGATCTCACCAATCCAACTCTCTAACGACCTCTTAATAATAGGATCACACAGCTCACGTAGAGATTAACTCCACCTCTCAATACATTAGCAAGTATATTAGATAAGCAGGAATTATATATTCCAACAACCATCGATTCACCCATTGTTAAAGAAAAATCTCATTTTTCCTTCAGAAATCCAATGATTTCTTTCTGGAGATTTATAGATCCAATGATTTCTTCTCGATTTGCATAGGACCACTTCACTAGAATTTGATCTCGTGTTCTTTTCAAAACATTGTTTCAGTATGGGAACCTATTTACGCTTCTGTGTTCATAATTTAAGACCAAGAACCATTGCTCTTCAAAACGATTCAACTCAGACTCCAATCCAGTGCCAATATTCATATCCCTTAATACACTCCAACAGACATCAATCCATCAAATACAATACAAAGACATTCTATTCACTTCGATTTCAATCCTCCGAAGGGTATTTCAAACCCTACTGCATAAATTTCGTATTCTTGTAGCTATTATTACTGGAAAACTTACTAGCTATCGTATCTCAATCATTCATTCTCCATTACAGAAAACACACAGTTTCCTGAGTAAAAAAATCATTATATACTCATTATAAGCACATAGTCAAAGATAACAAAAACGCATGTAAGTATGCTTTTAATAATCAAATTCTAATACACATAATTTATTGGCATGATAATACACAAATGGGCGTTCTCTACCTTGGCCCCTTTCTTCCTCTCACACTCACCCTTTATCTCTACCTCTCCCTTTTTCAGTAGGATTATAATGATTAATTAAAACTTAGAAACAATAACTCACCCTCTATATTCACTACAACCAACTCTACCCATTCAAATCTTCTAGATTACGACTCATCCTCTACATAATTTATCTAATAACTTAGAAAATATAATTATTTACACTAAGGAATTAGAATTCCTTCTCAAATGTCAAGACCCCTCGTTTGCACTTTGTCTTCCACAAGCTTACTGGTTTGGAAGTTAGTATGTTCTTGCATCAAATGACTATATAACCAATATAGTTGACTAAGGTTCGAAACTGGGCATTGAGTTTCTTAAAAAAATTAAATACAGGGTCTAGGGTTTTAACATAACCTATATTATTACACATTCATAAGAATGCAACTAAAACAAAGTTGCATCAAACAAATTATCTATGTTATGACGCCATTAAACTATGATGGATCATCCTTATATCACCATTGTTCCATATGATAAATATTCTTCTAAAACTCAAACCCTTCCCAAAGAGTTAATCCATAATCTATACCATCAAATTGTTGGCTTCCAAAATGGAGCAAACTATCAAGGGTGTAGTGTGACTACTACATGGAAAGACGGGTTATTACTTTAGGGTAGAGACTAAGTTGTATAAGACTAATACAAGTGTCTTTTCAACAACTTGATCCAGAATTTTTCGGCTAAGCCATACGAAAATTTTATATCTAATATTTGTAGTAAAGACTTATTTAATCCCACATGAACCAAATTCTTTTACCAAATTCTTTCAAAAAGAAGGGTGAAAAACAAATGGAATTCATAGATGGAGGACCGAACTGATTTGATCTTGCAGAGGTAATCGAGACCCATTTTAAAGTGGAAGGAAAGAAAGAGCACAACCAAAAACAAATTTACACATAACCATTCTTAAGATTATTGTTGCAAAATAAACATGAAAAATGAGCTGGCGCAAATGGTTATGGAACTATCAGGGTTTGAGTTGTAATGGTTATGGAACTATAGCTATGTAACCACAACGTTGTCAAAGAAGAGAAATTTTGAATAGCTCAAATGGCAACGCCAAACAAAAACGAGATATGGGTGACAAAACCCACGTAATGGTGAATTAAATGCATGGCAGTGAGCACGTCATTTGCGCTCAACCCTAATGCCAACTCAACTTCATTTTCGAAATATGTGATGTAGCAACCAATCAACAAACAGAAGGAATGACAAACAAGCACAATACCATAATCTATGTCAACCAGTGTTAAATGATAACCAAGTTGGAATAATAATGTCAAAATGCTTAAATTCTAGTATTCTGTTAGATTGTTAGGATACGTGTAAATAGAGATCCGTTCTGATCCTATTTCTAAGGAGTTAGTTAACAACTCTTGGAGATTATAAATGTAATCTTTTTTGATTAATGTATGAGTCGAATCATGAATTCTATCTCACTTTCTAATTTGGTATCAGAGTTTGAAGTTATATACCAGTCAGAGGAACCACAGAGTTGTTGTTGCCATTCTTTGTTCAGAATTTTTGCTAGTGGAGGAGTATACCCGCCACAAGTGAACAAACCGTAGAGCTTTTCGCTGGTGTGAGGGCGCGCACAGGAGCTGAGCCTCTCATGTTATTTGCATGTTGTGTGCTCAAGTTTTGCGTGGAAGTATCTTTCTCTTTCTCTGTGGATGCGTGGAGTGTACGCTGTCCCTTGGTATCGTTGCAGTATCGACCCATGTTGTAGTATCCATCTTTGTGTTGGAGTGTTCGTTACGATCTGCATTATGGAGTGTTTGTTGAGTGTGATCCCTTCTCTAGTATTTGCGTGCTGAAAAGAATTGTCGTCGTCCCCAACTCACTGTTATTGTGTTATTGAATCTCTATTTCTGATTTTAATTTGGTATCAGCGTGAGCGTGAGAAGCTGTCGTTGTATGAAAAGAGAAAAGAGAAACGAAGGCCAAAGTGTTGTTGCGGATGTCTATCAAGGATAGCATAATTCCACACATTAGAGACTGTAAAACATCCAAGGAGACCTAGGAAATATTGAAAGGTTTGTATGAAACTACAAACTCAAATAGAATTTTGTTTTTGAAGACTAAGTTACCGTCCATAAAAATGGAAGCAAATGAAAATATTACCACCTATGTTTCCAGAATTAAAGATTTATGTGACCAGCTAAGTGCAATTGGTGAGAAAGTTTCAAATTCTGACATGGTAACTATTACACTAAAAGGGTTAATTAGATATTATCATGTCTTTATTTCAAGTCTAGGAGGTAGAGTACAGCCACCTACCTTTTTTGAATTGATAGGGATTCTTCTACAAGAAGAAGAAATAATAAAGGTGTTTGAGATGGACTCTCATATTTCAGAATTGACATTAGTAGAAAAGGGAAACAACCATACAGGGGCAAGCCATGGGATAGAAATAGAACAAGCAAGTTTCAACCAAGGAATAAAGGTATGACTCAATCAAAATTTAATGCACATAATAAGAAAAATGATGATTGTTTTTATTGTGGGAAACCTGGTCATCATGCTAAAGATTGTTATAAAAGGAAAGCTAATGAATCCAAACATAAGTTTAGAAGACATAATGGAAATTATGTGAACAGTGACACCTCTATCAATGATGGTTTTAGGAATCTGAAGTTGTTTATTTCCAAAGCTGCATTATCCGTAGAATCTGATGATGAAAGTGCATGGTTCATAGATTCAAGAGCCTCAACTCATATGTCTAGTAACAAATAATGGTTTGATGAATATCATGAGAGCACAAATGATACACACATATATTTAGGAGATAAAAGATCTGATAAGATTCAGGGATATGGAGTAATATGTGTGAATTTACCTAATGGGCAAATGAAACAAATCCACAATGTGTTGTATGTTCCAGGCATAAAAAAGAACTTGATATATGTTTCCACAATAACTGATCAAAATTTGAATGTCGAATTTATGCAGTCTAAATGTTTTGTGAAGGATATTTAGAATCATTATAAAGTCATAGCCACAGGAACAAGAATTGGAGGTTTGTATAAGCTTGATGTAACAAGGGGCACTCATCAAGCATTAACATCTACAACAATGTCAATAGTTGAGATATGGCATCACGGGTATGGACATCTTAATCAAAATGGCTTAGTGTTACTTTAGAAGAAATCGATGGTTGAAGGACTTCCTATTTTGAAAAATGCGCATATAGAATGTGAAGCTTGTGCACTAGGTAAACAATATAGGGAAGAATTTCCAGTGCATAAAGAGAAGAAACAGAGGGAGATAATTGAATTAATACATACTGATGTCTGTGGTCCCATGTAAACTATGTCACTTGGAGGTGCAAGGTATTTTCTTATATTTGTTGATGACAGAACTAGATTTACTTAGGCTTATTTTATAAGGAAAAAGAGTGATGTATTTGAATATTTTAAATAGTTTAAAACTATGGTGGAAAAACAACAAATGCATCAAGTTTCTAAGATCTGATCAAGGTGGAGAATATACCTTAGGAGCTTTTGATAGCTACTGCAAGAACAATGGGATCATTCAACAATTCACTATGTCTCATACACCACAACAAAATGGTGTAGATGGAAGGAAGAACATGACATTAGTGGAATGTGCGCACAACATGTTGAAAGGTAAAAACATTTCTAATGGTTTTTGGGCAGAAGCCATTAACACTGTTGTTTACTTAAAGAATAGAAGTCCAACTAAGATTCTAGATTCACAAACACCTTTTGAAGTTATTTATGGTTATAAACCTGAGGTTGGTCATTTAAAAATATTTGGTTCAAAGGCATTTGCTCATATTCCCAAAGATGAGAGAAGAAAATTGGATGCAAAATCTATTAAGTGTATATTCATTGGTTATTGTGATGATCATAAGGCATACAAGTTATTTGATCTTAGTACCCATAAGTTGATTGCAAGAAGAGATGTGATTTTTCATGAGAATACAGATGATGAGATAAGTAAAAATGATGTTTGGTATACTCCTTATGACAATGATGCTCATGCAAAAGTTGAGATAGATGATGAACATGAATAGGTACAGGAGAAAAGTGGAAGCAGCATGGATACTACAGACACTCTTCAATCACTCAAAAAGGATCTTACGCCACAGAGAAGAAGAAATGAAAGTGGCAGAACTCAAAGGAAGTCATCATGAACAATTCAGGTACCTTCTAGGTATAAAGATTATGCATTGATGACACAAGTAATGAATGTTGTGGAACCTGTTACTTATGAACAAGGTAAAGATCATAAGGAATGGAAAAATGCAATGAATGAAGAATATGAATTGATAATGAAAAATGAAACATGGGAATTAACAAAACTTCCTGAAAACAAAGTTCCCATAGGATGTAAATGGCTATATAAAACCAAATTTAATGCAGATGGAAGTGTTGACAAATACAAGGCTAGATTAGTTGCAAAAGGGTATTCACAAAAGGAAGGAATTGATTATGAGGACAATTTTGAACCTGTACCTAAGTTAAATACAATTAGAGTCATGATTGCATTAGCTACACAACACAATTGGAAAATACATCAGTTAGATGTTAAATTTGCATTTTTGAATGGTGATTTAAAATAAGAAGTTTATTTAGTTTAGCCTGAAGGATTTATAAAGAAAGGACAAGAGGATCTTGTGTGTAAACTAAAGAAAGCTCTATATGGTTTAAAGCAAGCACCCAGATCTTGGTATTTCAAAATTGATTCATTCTTTGCTCACAAAGGTTTTGTGAAAAGAAAAAATGATCCTAATTTATATGTCAAAAAGGATGAAAATGGGAATGTTGGTTTGGTATCTTTATATGTTGATGATTTGATTATAACAGACAATTCTTCTCACTTGATTGAAGATATTAAAATTTAGTTATCACAGATGTTTGAAATGAAGTATCTTGGTGAAATACATTATTGTTTAGGCTTGGAAATATGGAGAGAGGATGGTAAAACAATGGTTACTCAAAGTAAAAACACAAGGGAAATACTGGAAATATTCAATATGAATGAATGCAAGGCAGTGGCAACACCTTTAGAATAAAATGCAAAGTTATCTAGTGTTGATGAAACTAAAGAAGCAAATGGGACGCTGTATCGACAGTTGGTGGGAAGTTTGAACTATCTCACTACTACTAGAACAGACATAGCATATTCAGTCAACACCCTTAGTCAGTTAATGGCTAAGCCACTTGAAAGTCACTGGGTAGCTGCAAATAAAGTCCTTCGATATCTGAAAGGAACTATTAATTTTGGTATTATGTATATTGATAATTGTGATGTTGAGTTGGCAGGTTATTCTGATTCAGATTAGGCCAGAAATCCCGATGAGAGGAAATCAACTTCAGAATATGCATTCAACATTGGTACAGGGGTCGTGTCTTGGAGTAGTAAGAAACAACCAACTGTTTATTTATCATCAACAAAAGATGAATACAAAGCTCTATGTAATGCTACATGCGAAGCTGTTTGGTTAAGGAGAATTCTTGAAGATATTGGCAATAAGAAAATGAAGCCTATTGTTCTCAAATGTGACAATCAAAGCTCTATTAAATTGGCACACAACCCAATTTATCATGATAGAATATATCATATTGAAATCCAACATCATTTTGTAAGAGAAAATATACAAGAGAAGGAAATTGACTTGACTTACTGTAATACCACCGAGAATGTGGTTGACATCTCTACCAAGCCTCTTGGAAAGATGAGTTTTGAAGAATGTAGGAAACAGTTAGGAGTGGTAGAGAATCCATTTATGCATTAAGGGGAAGGGTTGGAATAATAATGCCAAAAGAATTAAATTAGTATTCTGGTAGATTGTTAGGATACGTGTAAGTAGAGATTTGTTCTGACCCTATTTCTAAGGAGTTAGTTAACAACTCTTAGAGCTTATAAATGTAATCCCTTTTTGATTAATGTATGAGTCAAATCGTGAGTTCTATCTCACTTTCTAATTAACCACTCAAATGACAACTTGGGAGGTGGCCACGACTAATATCATTAATAAGAATATCAAATCAAAAGTGTTTGAAAAAATGCTCAATTTAAATATCCATTGTGTAGTTAATCACCATAAATCAAAATTTTCAAATATACCATATGTACCACAAAAATTTAAAACTTTTCCAATATAATCATCCTTACCACCATTGAAATGTAGCTCGTTTATGTGATGTGTGATGAGTATGAACTCGATATTACCATATAGTATGCAACATTTGTGACATGAAATTTCAATTCCCTTTGTCGAACCATAGAATGTTGAACATTGCAATATAATTGAAACCCCTTTTATAAGTGTGGAAGAAAACACTTATATGATTGTAAAAACATTTTGAATTGCCATGATAACATTTATTCAAAAATTTAAAACTTTTATCGTTTATGTGATGTGTGATGAGTATGAACTCGATATCACCATATAGTATGCAACATTTGTGACATGAAATTTTAATGCCCTTTGTCGAACCATGGCATGTCAAACATTGCAATATAATCGAAACCCCTTTTATAAGTGTGGAAGAAAACATCTATATGATTGCAAAAACATTGTATATTGCCATGATAACATTTGTTATTTATAATAAGCATGTAACCATATTTTTTTATAAGTACAAAAAAACCAAAAAACCAATATCTATTAAAAGGTTACAAAATATATGACATAATTTCTCTATCATAACATGATGTGAGCCAAACCTTTTGTGCCCCTTGCAATCCCCATATAAATAACAACCATATGGTGATGATCATAGATGCAAATGTAGAGAGATATTTTGAGTTTGATGAATAGGAATTTATTTTACTAATACAACCAACTCAAGATGAATGTTGTAATCAAACCAAAGATTACACATATTAAAATTTTCAAGCATGAATGCAGATTGGCACTTCTTCTATACTCAACAAGTATTATTCACTAGGGATGATTGAAAAATTAACATTTTTTTGTTTTCCTCTCTAGAGGGTCCCACTTACTAATCATATTTAAAATATAAAAAATTTAATATGCCTTGCAACTATTTGCAGGCTATATAGTTGGTGGCTAGTTTACGAGTCAACATTACACATCTCTCATTCCTATAGGTATATAATAGCATTGATTGACTATTGAAACTTCGAGGAAATCTTCAGTAGGTTCAATGTATTTGAGTCCTTGGTATCGGTCCAAGGGTTGTGCAAACCTAGTCCCTTAGCTTTAGAGAACATCTTCCATTTCTTCAAGTTAATAATAGAATCATTGGAAAACTCCCATTTAATTTATAACAGTGAAGGGTTTACATGTTTTTCATCGTACTCTTAATGAATTTCAAATCAACCACTATCTTTATTCCTAATAGGTCAACCTCCATGTTCTCCAATATTCCAACAATATGGGTCTTGTAATGATTTTGTGGGCTTAATTAGAATATAGGACAACATACCAACCTTTGTTTTCCCATTGTCTCCCAAGAATTTTGGGTAGAATATTTATATTAGAGGCCAAACACATCATGATATCCTTGACATCATATCTTCTTATATGATCATCAATTTGAAATTCATGAATTCTTCTCATCTACTTCATCTTCACCATTATGTGGTTATTTCTTTAAGAAAGAGAGGCATTAATTACATTTGTATCCTCTCCTTCTCGTAACATTTTCTTGAAATGTATACAAAACCACCTTGACAAGCCTTCACTATCTAGTATCTTATCAAAGGTCCTAAGGTGGTCATATCCTTCTATTATAGTAGTCATAGGTTCAATATCTCAATATTTGTTTCTTTGTTTTCTATTGTGAGATAGGCATCTAGGCTATAGCATTTAGACCATGATGTCGACATTGGTTGTACCAAATAATATATAGAGAATCTATACGATATTATTTCTATCCAGGTGCATTGAACCTATGTCCAATTAATCCTAATTTATTAATTTGGATGTTTATATATCAATTCCTACACCAACTCTTATGCATGCTTCGACTTGGGTCACCACATTGATTCTTGGCTCAATTCTAATATCATTAATTTGTGCTTATAATTTTCCAAAATGGTGTCCCTATTCCTTATCCAACCTTCCCACTTTTATATAGGTTAAAATACATCCTTTGTGATATTTCCCAACTTTTTATAGTGTCTACACCTTGGATTTATAGGGTGAGCTAAATTATTTATTATTTTTCCACTCTTATCAAAATTGTAGCATGCAATGTATGTGATCTCCTCCATTTGTTACTCCTTTATAGTTACCTCCCCCATGTCGATCACAAACATCATTACTCCCTTCCACCCTAAAAGTGTTATTTTAAAACTCTCTTCTAGTATATATTGAAGCATTTTGTAATTCTTTGGGCCGTGTGATTGTATCTAAAGAAATCATAGAAAAGTGTGATAGGTGAATACATATATTTATGCACTAGATAACATTGTGTATGGTAATTGCTATATTGTATGCATATTTAATAGTACTCCCATCATGAGAAACCAAGGAATGGAATAGGGTTAGGTTTAGGAACAATTATTCCTCTTAAGAGTGGGCACTTACTTTCTTAAAGGATCCCATTCCTCTAGCTCATGTGACATGCCCGATATCTTTCTTCCTTGACCTTTCTCATCTCTTGGATATATTCAGTTAAATTATTGAATAAATTTTAGAATTAGAAAAACACAAGGCGTTTCCATCAAATGATCCTTATATCCCTACTAAAAATCAAGGAAGACCCTAAATAGACTGTGAATATACTACATGAGAATCACCTCCTCTAATGCTCCCCATTGGGTGCTTAACTTTTATTGCATCAAAAGTATTTGGATCTAAGGTAAGAGTACTCCTACCCACCATTATTTTACATTAGACGTCTTCAATATGATATTTTATTCTACTCATCGTATCAATAAACCTCTGATTGTATTCCTATTTAAACTCTCCCACACTTTCCTTTGTGTCCTTTAGATGAAATATGCATTGTTTCTCAATGTTTGGATTTTGAAAATAGAGACAAAATATTGTTTTATATTATCCAAATTTCTTGACAATTTGAGAGTTATTTTATGTGTATTTCAAGTACCACTTTCCCCTCAACATGATCTAAAATTAAATAAACTAGTTGGATAGATCAATACCATTTTCATTATGAATGGCATCACAAAGGAACCAATGTTTTCCAGCATCCACCTCACCTCTCCTTGAAATATCAAGTAGGTAAAATGTAGAACCCATTTGTACACCAACCATGATTTTAGATAAACTATGTATAAACATAAAGCTTTTCAATCATGGCTAACTAACTAATTTTTTACTTCCTATCCTTACAAATAAATACTTGAATTTCCTAAAATATTCCCACCACTACTTGATAGACTTCCACTTGTTTTTATTGACATAATGACATTATTTCTTGGTAAATATTTAGTATTATTTAGTATACTGAAAATAGGATCAAGTGTAATAACCAGGGTTACATGGTTAGGGATAGAAGGTACAAGTAGTGGCTCTTGCATTAGATTGGATCTAGGATATTTTGGTTCCGCCATGGTTCCACCCTGTCATATTATACCATAACTTTCACCTTGCCAAACAATTGAAATGTATCCACTAATGCCTCCTTGGTTTGTGACTCAGTGGAAACATCATCCAGTATCGGTCTGCTAGAATTGGATGCAATCCATTCTAGTATAAATACCAAACATTTAATTTGTTCACATGTATCTTCCCATTGGATGATTTCATCCTTATGAAATGAGCACATAGAATTTTCTCCACTAGGTATCATTCTTGCTTGTCTTCCTCCCAACTCAAAATCTCTCCCTCTTCACCTAAACTAACATCTTATCCTTGTTATTTCAACTCCTCTAACTCGTTTAATCTCCCTTAATCACTTCCTTCAATGATAAGGTGGTTCTTTCAGATTCATCACATCAGTTTTTTATTTGATGTTTCAGACCAATCAAATGTGGTCCATCTTCCTGATGATGGACCACATTTATTTGGTCTGAATCATCAAATAAAAAACTGATGCGATGAATCCGAAAGAACCACCTTACGATAAAACAATCGAAAAATTCTCATAACTGAAACACTTCCTTCAATACTGATATCTCTCATTGTAACTTCTTTGCACTCTTTAATCACCAATGCATATGATCCATTAGTAGTAGTTCTATGTAGATTTTCTTTAGGCTAGTTAATCTCTTTATTCCATTTATGCATCATCGACGGTGCTTCATTTCCTTTACACTATCATGTTTTTTGATAGTCCACCCCTCAAAACAAGGTTTATGTTGCCATGGTTAGTGTGTCAAAATGCAACATCTCCTTTTCCACAAACGACATGTTTATCCAAGTACAGAACTTATTTTTTCAATCTCCCTCGTGATCCTTTTCTAAATATCTCCTCGACCAAGAAGTAAGATGAGCACAACTCCATGGAAAACTCCACAATTCATCTTTCCAAGATAACTTTAGCCCGTAAATCCATTATTTTCAAGTCTAGCTACAGGGTGGTCACATCATTGCAGTTCTCTCATATTTGAGTTACATGTCATAGAAGAATGAAGCATATTAAGGCTCATGCACAGTATCTTAGGAAATTGGTAGAGGAATGGGTGATATCCTCAAGCATATTGAGGTTCATGCACAACATCTTAGGAAATTGGTAGAGGAATGGGTGATATGCCCAAGCATTGTAGGACATATGATTAAGATGTTGATATGTTCATAAAACTTTTGACAAAGGACAAGTTTGTGAAACATGAGTTTATGCTTGAGGCTAAGAAGTCGTCATTGAGGGGGATGTAGTGGTGATGTGATATTCCCAATACCTCCAAGTCAACTTTAAAGATAGATGTTATAGTATGCATAAACATGACTTGATGAGGACCCTTAGAAATTATTTGAGTCCATGCATTTGGTTAAGGTTTATCACCTTAAATAAAAAATTTAGTTTTATTTGAGTCAACACATTTGGTTAAAGTTGATCAACTTAAATAAACAAAATTAGTTATGTTCATGAATCATTGTCAAGTTAATTACATTATTTACATTATTCGAGGAAATAAGTTAGTATTAAATGAAATACTTCATTTATATGTGATTTATATTCATAAATTGAAACTTTTTCTTCTTAAACAAATTGAATATTTCATACCTCTTAAATTCTCAAGAGTATGAGTTGATGAAAAGTATATGTATACTCAAATAAACTTGATATCTTATAATATAATACATTATTTAAATATTTTCAATATCAAATATGTATACCCGTTAAATGGAATACTTCATTTATATATGATTTATATTCATAGATCGAAACTTTTTCTTCTTAATCAAATTGAATATTTCCTAACTGTTAAATTCTCAAGAGTATCCGTTGATGAAAAAGTATATGTATACTCAAATAAACTTGATATGCTATACTTGGATAATATAATACTTGATATGTATACTGAAATAAATCCTTTGTGATATTTCCCAACTTTCTATAGTGTCTACACCTTGGATTTATAGGCTGTCGTAAAGTCTTTATTATTTTTCCACTCTTATCAAAATTGTAACATGCAATGTATGTGACCTCTTGCATTTGTTACTCCTTTATAGTTACCTCGCCCATGTCGATCACAAACATTATTACTCCCTTCCACCCCAAAAGTGGTATTTTCAAACCCTTTTCTATTCTATATTGAAGCATCTTGTAATTCTTTGGGCCATGTGCTTATATATATAGAAATCATATAAAATTGTGATAGGTGCATAAGTATATTTACTTATGCACTAGAGAAAATTTTGTATGGTAATGTCTATATTATATGCGTATTTAATAGTACTCCCCTGATGAGGCACCGAGGAATAGAATAGGGTTAGGTTTAGGAATAATTATTCATTTTAAGAGTGGGAACTTACTTTTCTATTGGACTTTGTTATCACATGAACTTGTCCGAGTCCTGTGGGTTTGTGGTTTCTACCTAAGTCTGTAATTTTTCCCTGTCTCTCTCCTTTTCTGATGTAGGAGCATCTCTCCACATCAGCTAGCCAGCCACGTCAACGAATTCAAATCAAGTGTTGAAGAGAGGCACAGTCCTCATTTAAAATTTGAATGAATGTAATTAAATGTTTTAGGTTGTTGAGCTGTGAAGCCATGCCTTTGCGTAGGCTCTAGGTAGATAGGCCTTTAATGTTTTGTAAGGCTGAGATCTAGATCCGATTTGCAGACTAGACAACCCTTTCAATTCCATTGAATAGGGCAGGTAGATTGGAGGGAAGAGCTCGAAGAGCCCCCTTAGGTAAAATATCTTTTGGGGTCTCATTTTGTAGTAGTTAGCATAGAGAAGAGAGAGAAGGAGCCGAGACCTTGTTACAGGCCGTGCTCAGGAACACCTTGTACAAATAGGCATTTGCCATTTTAATACGAACAACAGTTTTTCTTGCATATTTCTATGTTAAATGAATGTTTGTGAGTGTTCTTTTATGCTGTAGATGTATGCTAGACATTTGCAGGTTGTTTGATTTCAGGCTTGAGAGGTTCTTTGTGGTTTCATGCTAGGAGGGCATGACAGAGTACTGTGGTCTCTGAATACTAGTGCATAGATGAACTTCTGAACTCTGCGGATTCAGACAAAGGCGTGCCTGGTGGGTACAGAAGCTGAAATCAACAAATCAGAGGAAGACCTCAAGGTTGTTGAATAACTTGGAGGCGAGGCTGTGTATGAGAAAACACAGTTGCAGACAGAATATCTGAGTGAGTTATGTGAAGCTCTTCCAGGAGGGCATTGAGCAGGTGCAAGGAGTGCACAAAAGAAAGAGACTCTGCTAGGAGTTCTGTGAAGCTCTTCCAAGTGGGCATTGAGTATATCCATAGTGATGCATTGATAAGAAATCTACTGTGAGTTCAGATAGGAGAACCAGAATCACTAAGGATTCTGAGAGCTTTGCCAAGGGGGCATTGAGTAGGTGCATAGAGTGCACAGAAGGGGATAGAACTGTTGGATGTTTTGTAAGAATATACTCTGCTAAGTGGGCATTTAGTAGGTGTGAATATAGGCATAGGAGAAAAGAACTCTTTGAGTTCTGAATTTGAAGAAGAGTCCAAGGAAAGGGACCTTCACAAGGTTACTGAACACCCTGAAAGACTCAGCAAGAGGTTTCTTGAGCAGAAGAATAGCCAAGATGTAAGGTAGCTAGAGAGGTAGTGGGGGGGCCCAGAGGGCCCATAGCGATAATAGTGGAGGTCATTCAATGTAAGGTGGACTAGGTCCACTATATTATTAAATAAGGCCCACTATGGTAGTTAGATATAATAAATATAAGAGGACTTCTTAGAAGGTTCTACTTCTAGAAGATTCCTCCTCTAGAATGTTTTTAGGTGATGGTAGCACTATATAAAGGGGTTCAAGAAATGTAATGAGATATGAAAGGAAATATTGTATTGTGGAGCGGTAGATCAATAGGAGGATGCCCCCTCGAAGAGGCAAGTGAACAAGAGAGGATCCCTTCCATAATAGGATCCGTTGTATGGTGTTGCCCTACCTCAAGGGTTTGGTAATAACAAAGTGTGGTTTCTTCTATCTTGCTTTGTGGATCTATTGTGTATTCAGTATTTTTGGTGATTATATTTGTAGATCTATTCAGGTACTTAACAATTGGTATCAGAGCACTTTCCAGGGCCGGAGTTGTGGGCAACTATTTTTTATTTTTGCAGATTTTTTTTTTCAGAGAAGAAAAAAGAGGGCCGCGACATTCCAGACATTTTCAATATATTTCTATGTAAAATTTGCAGAAAAGGGTTGTAGATCTGAGTTCCTCTCAGAAAAACACCCAAGTTCAAAAAAAAATCGTCTGAAACGGAGTCCGGAAGGTCAAGATATTGAGGTTTTAAAATCTGCAATTTTTTAGGGTTTTTTCTGTGGACGGCGGCGCGATTTGTTTTTATTTCTATAGCAGTTGGAGGCTAAATTTGACCAAATAAATTACAAATATGAGTTCTTCTCACAATTTCACCCAATTTAAAAAAAAAATCATCCGAAACGGAATCCGGGAAGTGAAGTTATGAGCATTTTAAGTTCAAAAGTTTTTTAGGGTTTTTCCAGAAAAAGCCGCAATTTTCTGTCGAAACTTCTTG
>ML787143.1:190359-204687 GCA_009831015.1 Picea engelmannii | reverse complement strand
GCAGAGGGCCCATAGTGATAATAGTGGAGGTCATTCAATGTAAGGTGGACTAAGTCCACTATATTATTAAATAAGGCCCACTATGGTAGTTAGATATAATAAAAGGGTAGTTATATATAATAAATGTAAGAGGACTTCTTAGAAGGTTCTACTTTTAGAAGATTCCTCCTCTAGAATGTTCTTAGGTGATGGTAGCACTATATAAAGAGGTTCAAGCAATGTAATGAAACATGAAGAGAAATATTGTATTTGGAGCAGTAGCTGAATAGGAGGATGCCCCCTCGAAGAGGCAAGTGAACAGGAGATGATCCCTTCCATAATGGGATCCATTGTACGGTGTTGTCCTACCTCAAGGGTTTTGATATAATAAAGTGTGGTTTCTTATATCGTGCTTAGTGGATCTATTTTGTATTCAGAATTTGTGGTGATTATATTTGTAGATCTATTTAGGTTCTTAATAGACAACCTCGATGGACCTGAGGAGATGGTTCAGATATGTGAACCAGAGACTGGGAGAATTCTTGGTGAAGAGAATGAAATGGGATCAGCTGAAGATCTCAAGAATTTCTAGGAGGGCAGAGAGGAAATTCCAAATTTCTAGGTGGGCAAGGAGTTGATATCAGCTGAAGATCTCACGGACTGTCAGGAGGACAACCAAGAAATTTCACATTGCTAGCTAAGCAATGAAATGAGGTCGCTGTTGGATCTCGAAGACTGTCAGGAGGGTAGTGGAAGCATCTCAAATTGCTAGGTGGGTAGAGATAAGAATGTGAGACTGTCTGAAAGTCTCATGGACTCAAAGGTGAGTTAAATTCAGCAAGGGGTGTTGATGAAGATGGCTTCGGTTGATCTCATAGTCTGCCAGGGAAGCAGCAAGGAAATCCCAATTTTCCAGGTGAGCAGGGATAAGCAGATGAGGCTAGTTGAGGGCCTCATAAATTCAGAAGTGAGTTTGGATCAGCAGGTGCAACTGACAAGGGAGGAAGATCAGAATAACATTCTGATGATTGGGGAATTGGAATATTCCTACCACTCAACCCAGGGGAGGCAAAATTCTATGGTGTCGATGATGCAGTAGAAGAAAGGCATCCAACTGACACTGTTAGGGAAAAAGAATTGGAGCAGATATCTGAAGCTGCCCAAGAAGAAAAGGAGAATGAGCATTCTAAGGAATGGCTCAACATATTCAGCCAGGAAGCTGAGGAAGATGCAACACTGAAGCTGACAACAGAAGGAGAAGATAAGCATTCTGAGGAGTGGCTCAAAATTTTCAGCCAGGAAGATGAAAGGACTGCAACATGGGAGTTTGCAGAAGGAGAAGAAGAAGAGGCAGAAATCATTAGCTTTGTTGATCTGTGTGAACAGATTGAAGCTCTGGAGAGAAGGGTGATAGTGAAGGGCATGCACATCCAACAAGCAAAGTTGGAAGCAGTTGATGAAGCAGACATGGGAGATCATTGCAATCTGCCGAACTACAGAAAAAAAATTCAGCTGAGGAGACTGATTATGCAGAGCTAGCCACTGGAGCAGCTGGACGAAGTGATCGAGGAGATCCAAGAGCTAATGATCAGGTCAACAAGGACTACCAGTGAGGAGCAACTAAGAAGAAAAGAAGAAACCACAACAGTAGCAGTGTAGAAGCAGCAACAACAGCACAGAGATGGAGCAGATGAACAGCTCCAGAAATTCATCTGGGATCTAAAAGGATTTCCACAGCTGAGGGTGGAAGCTCATGAGCAAGAGCTCATCAATTTTGTAGTTGAGGAGTATGATGCAGGAGCATCTCTCCACCTCAGCCAGCCAGCTAGCCAGCCACATCAGTGAATTCAAATCGCATGTTGAAGAGAGGCGTTGTCCTCATTTAAAATTTGAATGAATGTAATTAAATGTTTTAGGTTGTTGAGCCGTGAAGCTGTGCCTTTGCACAGGTTGTAGGTAGATGGGCCTTTAATTTTTTGTAAGGTTGAGATCTAGATCCAATTTGCGGACTAGACAACCCTTTCAATTCCATTGAATATGGTAGGTAGATTGGAGGGAAGATCTCAAAGAGCCCCCTCAGGTAAAATATCTTTTGGGGTCTCATTTTGTAGTAGTTAGCATAGAGAAGAGAGAGAAGGAGCTGAGACCTTGTTACAAGCCATGCTCAGGAACACCTTGTATAAACAAGCATTTGCCATTTTAATACGAACAACAGTTTTTCCTGCATATTTTTGTGTTAAATGAATGTCTGTGAGTGTTCTTTTATGCTGTAGATGTATGCTAGACATTTGCAGGTTGTTTGATTTCAGGCTTGAGAGGTTCTTTGTGGTTTCATTCCAGGAGGGTGTGACAGAGTACTGCAGTCTCTGAATACCAATGCATAGATGCACTTATGAACTCTACGGATTCAGACAAAGGCGTGCCTGGTGGGTACAGAAGCTGAAATCAACAACTCAGAGGAAGACCTCAAGGTTGTTGAATACCTTGGAGGCGAGGCTGTGTATGAGAAGACACAATTACAGACAGAATCTCTGAGTGAGTTCTGTGAAGCTCTGGCAGGAGGGCATTGAGCAGGTGCAAGGAGTGCACAGAAGACATAGACTCTTTTGGGAGTTTTGTGAAGATCTGCCAAGTGGGCATTGAGCATATGCATAGTGATGCATTGAGAAGAACTCTGTTGTGAGTTTAGACAAGAAAACTAGAATCACTAAGGATTCTGAGAGCTCTGCTAGGGGGGCATTGAGGAGGTGCATAGAGTGCACAGAAGGGGACAAAAATGCTGGATGTTCTGTAAGAAGATACTCTGCTAGGTGGGCATTGAGTAGGTGTGCAGAGAGGCACAGGAGAAAAGAAATCTTTGAGTTCTGAATTTGAAGAAGAGTCCAAGGAAAGGGACCTTCATAGGCTTACTGAACACCCTGAAAGACTCAACAAGAGGTTGCTTGAGTAGAAGAATAGCCAGGAGGCATCACATTCTCCAGTAGGAGGAGTAAGGAGAAGGAACTGTTTCGTTAGAAGTTTGGGAGAGAAGAGAAGCTCAGGACAGATAATGCTTCATGTGCACAGAGACCCTGTAGGGGCACATGATTTGAAGAATCCTTTAAGAGTTAGAAGATAAAAGCTCAGGAGGAGTAGTGCTTTTGGTGCACAGAGCGTAGCTGCAAGGAGTGTAGAGGCGAGAGAAATCTCGAGAAGAGTTCGAGGTTCCCTAAAAGCTCAGGAGGGATGTTGTGTTTTTACAATGCACAGGCGAGACTCAAAGGTAAAGAGCTCGCAGAAACAAGGCAAAGGTTAATGCCTTAGACATTTGGAATTCTTCCAAGTGTTGGAAGAAAGCGCAGAAACTCAGGAGGACGCACAATAGCCATCAGATCAGGCTAAGGAGAAGAGATATGGACCATAGGTTTTCCACATCTAGGAAGTAGCAGAGGAGCGCACGGAGCAAAAAGGATCTGGATCGTCGGATCTTGGTCCAATTACTCGTCAGTCATTGGATCTTACAGGACTTGGGAGGGATTTAAACCCTCATATACCAGAGCAGAGGAGATGGAAGTCTCGAAAGGCATTGGTACATCGGGATATCAACGTTTAGGATATCGGGGGTCCTGACGATGAGAGGTCAGGACATTACAAGTCTCGAAACAACGAAAGAATCGCAATTGTCGATCTAAGGAAGGACGCATGTCACGTGATCATCCATTTCAAAGATTCGGGCACCGAGACTCATAAAGGTGAGCGCCTTCTGACTTTGCATCTGGAAAAGTCCTGAGATTTGATATGGACTGTCCATCCAATTGGGACACCTGGAAAAAATCTAGGCCTTCGGAAAAAAAATCTCGAAAGGGGAGAGTCCATCGGCATTTCGGGATTCAGCGTTTCGCGAATTCTGAAGACAAAACGTTTGGAGCATTACGACATTTGAAATCCTGAAATCCTGAAAGTGGTTTCTTGGCTGAAGTCATATCGAGAAATCGAGAATTAGAAATTTAGGGGTTCTGAGGACAAAGCGTTGAAGTATTTTAGTGTTTTAATACCCAAAATAGCGAAAGGAGGAGAGAAGGCCGTGACAAGCACCATATCGTCATTTCGCGTATCGACACTTCGGGGGTCTAGAGGACAAGAGGTCGAGCGCTTAAGTTGTGAAACCCCGAAATAAGGTCATGGTCATGTGAAGGTTTGTCACTTGGACCAGAGCATAGCCAGGCGGGGCTAAGGCATTGCCAATTCGGAATTTCGCAGATCGGTGGATCGGGAATCGAGAGGAGAAGAGATCGGGCTCTCGCGTCAATAAATCTCGAAGGACATATGGCTACGATCATATGAGAATTGGTCATGTGGGCCCATAGATAGCGCAAGGACTAAATTCTCAAGGTGCGTCTCGAGTAATCGACAACTGGTTGATCGTGAGAACAGAGGTTCTCGACATCAAGAAACAAAAAACTCTGAAGCCCGATCATTGAATTTCTTGTTGTGGAAACACGAACTCCATTTTGGAGGGAAAAGTCACAGGTGCGTGCAGAGGCCATGACAGGGCAAGAAGGACCCATGGATAGTTGTGAATAGCGATTCACGTGGGGATCAAAAGAGTCGCTTCGGCTCAGGAATTGAATGAATGATCCTGTGAGCAGACGTAGAGTGCGTTTGCATCATTTTCGCAGACTAAGTCTTAATTTTTTTCCCCTTTGGCTTGTAAACTCATTTTTATTTCCTCCCCCTCTATGTTTAAAGTGCCCCGGTCTCCTTGTTTTCCCAACCCATAGTCGGTTGTATGAATCCTTGATCATGTAGGCCACATCCATGAACACAAAGCACAACTTTCTTAGTAGTCTGTTTCGGGATTGAAGCATAAGAAAAAGGCATTTTTAATCTTTTAACGATGAAGATTACCATAATAGACTAGATCAACTGTTCACGGGCATTTGGGAGTGCCAACTTATGCGAAGTATAGTGCCAGAGGAAGGGCCCCAAAGTGAGTATGAACCGTTGATATTAAATTCGTCAGGTGGAAATCAATCCAAGACTTAGGTTAAATGAGCTTCAGGAGATTTAAAATGATAAACATTGCAAATTCCCAAAGGGCCGAAGCCCAAAGTGGTTGAAGTGTCGAAGTGCCCGAACTCTCAAAGCGGTCAAAGAGAATCTGAGTCGTCGATCAATAGGATCCATGCATTGCTGGATCCTTCACTCCAGATAAAAGAAGCATAAGACAAATGGAGTTTGAGAATTTAAATTTCCAAAGGCCGATCCACGAAGCAAATATCGATCGTTGTTTTGAAGGGGAAGATCTGATATGTCAATCTAAAAAGTGCCAAAGTTGAGTTTTTGATTAGAGGTCCTAATCTAAGATCGCAAGATCAACGATCATGCCAAATTCTGGGGTCGGAAGGTGTGCACGTTTTAAAATAACAGGGGTGGGTTGCAATCAGAACTGTGGTTTTTAGAAAGGTACACGTGGTGGTTCATGGTGAATTGTGGGGACAAAAGGGGTTTTCTTTCAAGCCACCCTTGGTCATGCAATCACGCAATTGTGGAGGGTCATGGCCCTAGGTCACATTGAAGATGGAGTGATGGAGAGGAGTTGTGCCAAATATCAAAAGCGTCCGTATCGGTCACAAAAGAAGATCTGCTTGGCCTTGAGACGTCCGGATTGACTCGAAAAATTCATATGGCACTGCCTGGAAACATTCATGAGTGTCAGTCCCTGTCCTGATCCCATGAAGGTAGTTATTGAATATTGGGGGCGGAAGTTGAGACCTCGTCTCACCACATAAATGGAAAACATGCAGAGAGTTTCCGTGAAGGAGGATTGCCCATCTAAAGCTTCCTTATGGACAAATTTTCCTGTAAAGCACATAACTGTGCCTGCATGGAATCTAACATGAGGAGGCATGCACAATCTAACAGAGAAGGCACTGACTAGAAACTTTGAATGCGGGGGTCCGATCACACTCCTAGTGGTTGCAACATTGTTGGGTATTTATAGACAGTTTTGATATTTTGTTAAGGTCGATGGTTGAGCAGTGCTCCCGTATTGTAAAATTTTGATGAAGAACATTGGTTCTCTGGTTATGTATTTGTTTTTGAGACATCTGGGTTAATCTAAGTCAGCTTTCTTACTCCATCTTATTTGCCTCTGATACTGAGAGAGTTCATGGATGACTGATTCATATGGATTGTTGTAACTGTATTATGATGAATGTTTGATTATAGTGTTGTTATAATTTCTTTTAGTTTCTTTGAGATTTGAATTCAAGAGGATCTTATGTTTAAATTTTTCCTCCTTAGGCTGCTAGAAGACCCAATGTCCATGATAGACCTCTACACTCTCTTCACCAAATTCTTCCCTCTATTCATAGTTAATCCAACTTACTGACTGAATTTGATTCGAGACCTCAATTGCTTACACATGCTAGTCCAGTTTTCTGAGTTAAAACGATATCATCTTGAGTCTACGCCCATTTGACCTCTTTAAAACCAACCTGTGAAATAGAACTCGGATGGGTATTGGGCTTACCTTATATACAATCTGAGAGTGACTTCTAGTGCTAATAGACCCCAATCCTCTAGCTCCTGTGACATGCCTGATATCTTTCTTCCTTAACCTTTCTCATCTCTTGGATATATTCAATTAAATTATTGAATAAATTTTGGAATTAGAAAAATACAAGTTGTTTCCATCAAATGGTCCTTATATCCCTACTAAAAATCTGGGAAGACCCTAAATAGACTTTGAATATACTACATGAGCATCACCTCCTCTAATGCTCCCCATTGGGTGCTTAAATTTTATTGCATCAAAAGTATTTGGGTCTAAGGTAGGAGTACTCCTACCCACCATCATTTTACATTTCACATATTCAATATGATATTTTATTCTACTCATCGTATCAATCAACCTCTGGTTGTATTCCTAGGTAAACTCTCCCACACTTTGCTTTGTGTCCTTTAGATAAACTATGCTTTGTTTCTCAATGTTTGGTTTTTGAAAATAAAGATGAAATATTGTTTTATATTATTCAAATTTATTGAAAATTTGAGAGTTATTTTATGTGTATTTCAAGTACCACTTTCCCTTCAACATGGTCTAAAATTAAATCAACTAGTTGGCTAGATCAATACCATTTTCATTATGAATGGCATCACAAAGGAACCAATGTTTTCCATCATCCACCTCACCTCTCCTTGAAATATCAAGTAGGTAAAATGTAGAACCCATTTGTACACCAACCATGATGGTATATAAACTATGTATAAACACAAAGAATTTCAATCATGGCTAACTCACTAATTTTTTACATCCTATCCTTACAAATAAATTCCTGCATTTCCTAAAATATTCTCGCCACTACTTGATAGATTTCCACTTGTTTTTATTGACATAATGACACTATTTCTTGGTAAATATTCACTATTGTTTAGTATACTCAAAATAGGATCAAGTGTAACAACCATAGTTACTTGGTTAGGGATATAAGGTACACATAGTGTCTCTTGCATTAAATTGGATCTAGGATATTTTGGTTACACCATGGTTCCACCTTGCCAAAGAATTGAAATGTATCCAGTAATGCCTCCTTGGTTTGTGACTTAGTGGCAACATCATCCAGTACCTATCTACTAGAATTGGATGCAATCCATTTTAGTATTAATACAAAAAATTTAATTTGTGCACATGCATCTTCTTGTTGGGTGATTTCATCCTTATGAAATGAGCACATAGAGGTTTCTCCACTAGGTATCCTTCTTGCTTGTCTTCTTCCCAACTCAAAATCTCTCCCTCTTCACCATAAAATAACATCTTCTCCTTTTTATTTCGAATCCTCTAACTCATTTAATCTCCCTTCATCACTTCCTTTGATACTGATATCTCTCATTGTAACTTCTCTGCACTCTTTAATCACCAATGCATATGATCCATTAGTAGTAGTTCTATGTAGATTTTGTTTAGGATAGTTAATCTCTTTATTTCATTTATGCATCATCGACGATGTTTCATTTCCTTTACACTATCATGCTTGTTGATAGTCCACCCCTTAGAACAAGGTTTATGTTTTATGGTTAGTGTGTCAAAATAAAACATCTCCTTTTCCACCAACAGTTGTTTGTCCAAGTATGGATCTAATTTTCCCAATGTCCCTCATGATCCTTTTCTAAATATCTCCTCAACCAAGAAGTAAGATTAGCACAACTCCATGGAAAACTCCACAATTCATCTTTCCAAGATAACCTTAGCCCATAAATCCATTATTTTCAAGTCTATCTACGGGGTGGTCACATCATAGTATTGCTCTCATATTCAAGTTACATGTCATAGAAGAACCAAGCATATTGAGGTTCATGCACAATATATTCAAAAATTGGTAGAGGAATGGGTGATATCGCCAAGCATATTGAGGTTCATGCACAATATCTTAGGAAATGTTTAGATGAATGGGTGATATCCCCAAGCATTGTAGAACATATGATCAAGATGTTGATATGTTCATAAAGCTTTTGACAAAGGACAAGTTTCTGAAACATGGGTTTATGCTTGAGCCTAATAAGTCGTTATCAAGGGGGATGTAATGGTGATGTGATATTCCCAATGCCTCCAAGTCATTTTTAAGAATAAATGTTAGAGTATACATAAACATGACTTGAGGAGGACCCTTAGAACTTATTTGAGTCAACACATTTGGTCAAAGTTGATCACCTTAAATCAACAAAATTAGTCTTATTTAAGTCAACACATTTGGTTAATGTTGATCATCTTAAATCAACAAAATTAGTTATGCCCATTGATCATTGTCAAGTTAATTACATTATTTACATTATTTGAGGGAATAAGTTAAAGCCAAGTATTAAATGAAATACTTCATTTATATCTGATATTTATTTATAAATTGAAACTTTTTCTTCTTAAGCAAATGGAATATTTCCTACCTCTTAAATTCTCAAGAGTATCCGTTGATGACAAAGTATATGTATACTCAGATAAACTTGATATCTTATACTTTGATGATATAATACATTATTTTAAGTATCAAATATGTATACCCTTTAAATGAAATACTTCATTTATTTGTGATTTATATTCAGAGATTGAAACTTTTTCTTCTTAAGCAAATTGAATATTTCCTACCTCTTAAATTCTCAAGAGTATCCGTTGATGAAAAAGTATATGTATACTCAAATACACTTGATGTATTATACTTTGATAATATAATGGATTATTTTCAGTATCAAATATGTATACCCGTTATCTCCTTATCTCATTTGTTTGTGCCAAGTAATTCGGTTTATCATAAACCCTAACATTAAGTTTTAATAAAAATAAATTTCAATGCAACATAAGTTTTATAAAATTATATGTCACTAAACAACCGAGATATTGAGAAATACATTAAACTTTTTAAAACAATCTAAGCAAAATAAAAGTTAAAAAAATATTACAACTTATGTTTGACCGGAGTCGTAAAATAATTAAAATAACTAGTATATATTCTTATTCTTTCTTTTTTCTTTTCACAAAGATTGTGCCGATGCAACCATTACAATCCCATCCTTACATTCTAAACTTTATATAAAGTGATAGATGGTGTAATAATTGAGTTGAACTTACCCATACAAAATATTAGGATCACACGTCTCTTGGTGATAACCGCATAAATTCAATATAAATTTCATATAGTCTTTTTCGCATTTTGTACAAGAATAAGCTTTCTTTACAGCTTGACATCGCTTATTCTTTACAGCTTGGCATCCTTGTTGATGGATGATGGGTGAAGGAATAAGTTAATTATCTAATAAAGTGATTTTATTTTTATTTTTAAATCAAATATGAAATTGAATTTTGAATTTTGTCATTTTAAAGGTAATTTGAATTTTACACCATCTGAGTTTTATGTATGATAAAACTTTATTTATAAAGGTTGGGATCCTTTTTAAACTGAGTGAATTGTTTAACAAATTGATTAAAGTTTTAAATTGATTAAAATTTAAATTTGTTGGATCTTCAAAATTTCAATAAGAAGGAAAAAAAAAAGATTGCTATAAAATTAAGGTATTCCTTGAATCAGCAATAAGAAGGAAAGAAAGAAGATTGCTACAAAATTAACGTATTTTTTGAATGAGCACTAACTGTCTAATACAATAACATTAATCATTTAATTAACATTGGTATATGATGGGACAACATTATATATATAAATATATATGTTAAGATATGCATTATTAAATATAAAATGATGTTTAACATTGGTATATGATGGGACAACATTATATATATAAATATATATGTTAAGATATGCATTATTAAATATAAAATGATGTTTATATAGAAACAATTTGTATTTTGTAATGTAATTTAGTTTAAGGGGTCCTGCAATAATTGAGTTTTTATAATGAGTAGTTAATAGTAAAAACTTAGTATAGATGAAGTTTGTAAAATCAATGTTTAAAAAAATCAATAAAGTAAATAATAAAAATGATGAACAAGTTTGAATGAATATAATAATTAAGAAAATGATTCAAATCCAATTTGGAGTTTAATTTGATCATGTTTTTAAAATTAAATTATTATTATTAATATTATTATTCTTTATATATATATATAAATTTTCTTCATTAATGAAAATCTATAACTTATATAACTTTTATTAATATTCAAATAAATTCATCCAAATCCTATATTTATACTTATCATCAATGTTTTATGTATTTGATTTTTAATATTAATTTTGTTTTTAAAATTTATAATGTTGAATAAATATGTTTGAAAAAATATTGATAAGATCTATATAATATTTTAAGTTTTTCTAATTAACTACTTCATTGTCTTTTCACATTTTGTTTTAAACAAATTTAATTTTATTATTAATTTAGAAGTTTTTGTTTATATCAAAATAATCAAGCAAATCACATTGTTTTTATCTCATTTTTATTTTCTTTTAACCTATCTTTTCAATAAGTAGTGACTATATCTCATGATACAAGCAATAAGATATTTATAGTATTTCATTGTTTTTATCTCATTTTTATTTTCTTTTAACCTATCTTTTCAATAAGTAGTGACTATATCTCATGATACAAGCAATAAGATATTTATAGTATTTCAACTTCTTTTAGTTAATAATTTCATTGTCAATCATTGCCTTATTGCACATCAATATGTGAAAATGCATAATGTGTATGCTCAAAATGATGTGTGACATTATAATAATAATTAAACTTTATGTATGTAGTGATGAGAGGTAACTTGAGAAATAACTTGATTGGTCTACAAGCAAGACATAAGGCCTCCCAATTTTGAATTGAAGGAAAAAAATGATAACATGTATGTAGTGATGAGAGGTAGCATGATTGGTTTAGAAGCAAGACTTAAGCCCTCCCAATTTTGAGAGGTCGATAATGTAATGTCCATAATATATTATTTGTTTATTCTTTTTAACAGCTTCTCACTTAATAAGTTAAATGTTAACTTAAAATATTTGTTGATTTTCTATATAATGGGTTGTTAAGTGGTTGGTCTTCATGGATCTTGTGGTTGTAATTGTAGTTTCCTCCTGATATGTAGGGAATTCGAGTAGCTACAAGAAAAGGAATGTTGCAGAAAATTATAGATTTTGAAGGGTTAGGGTTTTGTAGAGATTATAGGTTATGGAGATAATGGTTGCAGTCGAGACAGGGTTCGGGGACTAGGTCTGAGCTGGGGTAGGAGGTTTAATCATGGCGGGGGAAGAGGAATGGGTTGACTATTCCTCCCACCCACCTGATGAGACAAACATCTTCACAAAATATTCAAGTGTGGTGTCGATAAAGGCTATCAAAGAAGCAATGGAGACTGGTGTGGGTTAGGGGAATCTTATGGCAGAGATAAAAACGTCTCTTGTCAATGAACCCTAGGTGGTTTTGGAAGGTGGTATTATGGATTTAGAGGCTTTGTTGTTAGATGATAATGGCTCGAGGTATCCACCCAAGACTAACATGATGATTTCAGAAGGGTTGGTGTTCACTTCGGGTTTGGTTGGTGGATTATCTAGGGGTCCATTTGGTGATGTGGGGTTTGGCTTGAGATTATTCCCAACTCTAGGGGAGGCTGGCTTGGGATGTGGTGGCCCTAGTATTGGGGAACTTTTCAAGGGGGAAATTGGGGCTTGATACCGAATGTATCTTTAGGGTTTGGTATCAAAATCTCATTTTCAATCTCAGATTTGCTCATTGATGTCAATAGTGAACTAGGGAAGTGGTGAAGAGCGTGGGCACCATTTTAAGGGAAGAAGTGAAAGATAGGGGGGGGCGGGGTTGAAGGACCCTCACTAGGAAAAACTATTTCACACAAGCCGAACAAGGAAGTAATATCAAAAGGACAAAAGGGTGCTAGAGATAGGAAGACTACTAATATCCTAGTGTTTGGGGGTAGATATAGCTATGGATAGGGTGGTGGAGTTCTCTGAACAAACAGTGGTTGGAAGAGCGAGGGGGGAAATATTGGGTGCGGATTTTCTGAGGAATTGTGTTGCTACAAATTGGAAAAACAATATTTCAAATGAGCCACTGATTCATCTTATGGCAAGAGGTTGGTTCTCTTTTATTTTTTCTACCAAGCAAGATGGTAAGTGGGTTATGCAGAAAATTTGGAGTATGTGTTGGACGCCTATTGTTCTCAAACATTGGACTACAAATTTTGATGCCAAGAAAGAGAGGGTGGAAATGACTGTCAAGATTTCCTATGCAATACTGGAACCCTATTCCATTTGCAGCAATTGGAAACAAGTTGGGAAACTACATAGAAGAAAACATATCTTTTGAAGAGATTGGTCTTATGTCGGTGGCGAGAGTTTTGGTGCGGTTGGACCTTGAGTTGAGATTATTACAGAAGTTGGTGATTGAAACGATATCTTGGTCTTTCATCTAGACACTGAACTATGAAGATATATCCTTTAGATGTTACATGTGTCATGTCTATGGACATGGGGTAGCAGATTGCACCTTACCTTTCAAAGGGAAATCCCGGTATAACAAGGCAGAAGATCAACTAGTCGAGAAGGTGTAGTCGGCTATAGAGGAACCTAGTGTAGGGGGGTTGAAAGAGGCGGAGGCAAAGGCTCGATGTGTTGAAAAGGGGCGACCGGGGTCTTCTTATACACCAGAGGGACACGAATCAGATTCACCTTCTATAAAAAAAGACAAAGGACCTGTTCACAACAAAGAAGGTGATTCATCGGGTGTTGGATTTGTCGGGGAGCAGAATCAGTTGGTGGACAGGCTATCCAAAGAAGCCTCGCAGCTAAAGTATGTTCATTGGCATATTGAAAAACTGTCAGCGGAGGGAACCAGGTGTTACTATCACATGCCTTTTCAAGAAAATCAGATCATTTGAATTCACAATGATTCAACATAATATTTTTGGACATTTTGTAAAAATTTTGTATGCTTATGATAGGATTTTTCAACTCTACAGTTCATCCTTTGTTACTTATGTTGATAAAGATAGTATATCTGGCTTCATGGGAGTCTCGGATATGCAGTTATAAGGTGCTGAAAATGTAATGATGCTTAAAAGCATTGACAATATATGTTAGTGTTCCATATGATAATATATATAAGGCTATTCTATAACCTATATATAAGTGAATGTAATTCTTTTATGAACTTAATGGAATTAAGAGTTTTAGTGGGGAAAAAAATAATAAATTGTTAATTAAATTTAATTTGGATGGTTCCAAAAAAATAATAACTTAATTGAGTTTACTTTTAATTGAGTTTACTTTTGATGATTAAAAAGAATAATAAAAAAATATAATTTTGAAAACTTAATTATATAATTTCCATAATATATAATTTTTTCCTTTCTTTTTCACACCTCTCTTTACTTAATTTAACAGATTAAAATCTAATACATTATACAACAATGATCTTGATAATACTTCCTATACGTGCTACACTAAAAGCTCTGGCCATTTAAAGTCAGTCCATATAAAATGCGGTGTTATCCTCATGTAACTTTTAAAGATTCCCAAAGATAACCAGACAATATTCTTCAAGAATCGAACCTCAGTATATTGGACCACAGTCACGATACCACTCAACAGAAAAGCATAAGCCATCGTTCCCACCTTCCACCATTAATTCACAAGTATTTCCTGCATCTGCCTTCGCCCAGTGGCTCGTCCTCCTCTGCCTTCTGCTTGTCTCTGCTTCAAGCAACGCTATGGAATCATTAACAGGAATAGCAGCCAACGGAATAAACAACGTTGTTATCGCGATCATTAAACTGATAGACGGTGTTGTTCACTTGGAGCGACGCCATCGGCTTCTGCAAGCTACGCTACAGCGTATGAAGGACCTCTTACGAGGAATTGGCAATCG
>ML787143.1:178036-190309 GCA_009831015.1 Picea engelmannii | reverse complement strand
CATTGTTTTTATCTCATTTTTATTTTCTTTTAACCTATCTTTTCAATAAGTAGTGACTATATCTCATGATACAAGCAATAAGATATTTATAGTATTTCAACTTCTTTTAGTTAATAATTTCATTGTCAATCATTGCCTTATTGCACATCAATATGTGAAAATGCATAATGTGTATGCTCAAAATGATGTGTGACATTATAATAATAATTAAACTTTATGTATGTAGTGATGAGAGGTAACTTGAGAAATAACTTGATTGGTCTACAAGCAAGACATAAGGCCTCCCAATTTTGAATTGAAGGAAAAAAATGATAACATGTATGTAGTGATGAGAGGTAGCATGATTGGTTTAGAAGCAAGACTTAAGCCCTCCCAATTTTGAGAGGTCGATAATGTAATGTCCATAATATATTATTTGTTTATTCTTTTTAACAGCTTCTCACTTAATAAGTTAAATGTTAACTTAAAATATTTGTTGATTTTCTATATAATGGGTTGTTAAGTGGTTGGTCTTCATGGATCTTGTGGTTGTAATTGTAGTTTCCTCCTGATATGTAGGGAATTCGAGTAGCTACAAGAAAAGGAATGTTGCAGAAAATTATAGATTTTGAAGGGTTAGGGTTTTGTAGAGATTATAGGTTATGGAGATAATGGTTGCAGTCGAGACAGGGTTCGGGGACTAGGTCTGAGCTGGGGTAGGAGGTTTAATCATGGCGGGGGAAGAGGAATGGGTTGACTATTCCTCCCACCCACCTGATGAGACAAACATCTTCACAAAATATTCAAGTGTGGTGTCGATAAAGGCTATCAAAGAAGCAATGGAGACTGGTGTGGGTTAGGGGAATCTTATGGCAGAGATAAAAACGTCTCTTGTCAATGAACCCTAGGTGGTTTTGGAAGGTGGTATTATGGATTTAGAGGCTTTGTTGTTAGATGATAATGGCTCGAGGTATCCACCCAAGACTAACATGATGATTTCAGAAGGGTTGGTGTTCACTTCGGGTTTGGTTGGTGGATTATCTAGGGGTCCATTTGGTGATGTGGGGTTTGGCTTGAGATTATTCCCAACTCTAGGGGAGGCTGGCTTGGGATGTGGTGGCCCTAGTATTGGGGAACTTTTCAAGGGGGAAATTGGGGCTTGATACCGAATGTATCTTTAGGGTTTGGTATCAAAATCTCATTTTCAATCTCAGATTTGCTCATTGATGTCAATAGTGAACTAGGGAAGTGGTGAAGAGCGTGGGCACCATTTTAAGGGAAGAAGTGAAAGATAGGGGGGGGCGGGGTTGAAGGACCCTCACTAGGAAAAACTATTTCACACAAGCCGAACAAGGAAGTAATATCAAAAGGACAAAAGGGTGCTAGAGATAGGAAGACTACTAATATCCTAGTGTTTGGGGGTAGATATAGCTATGGATAGGGTGGTGGAGTTCTCTGAACAAACAGTGGTTGGAAGAGCGAGGGGGGAAATATTGGGTGCGGATTTTCTGAGGAATTGTGTTGCTACAAATTGGAAAAACAATATTTCAAATGAGCCACTGATTCATCTTATGGCAAGAGGTTGGTTCTCTTTTATTTTTTCTACCAAGCAAGATGGTAAGTGGGTTATGCAGAAAATTTGGAGTATGTGTTGGACGCCTATTGTTCTCAAACATTGGACTACAAATTTTGATGCCAAGAAAGAGAGGGTGGAAATGACTGTCAAGATTTCCTATGCAATACTGGAACCCTATTCCATTTGCAGCAATTGGAAACAAGTTGGGAAACTACATAGAAGAAAACATATCTTTTGAAGAGATTGGTCTTATGTCGGTGGCGAGAGTTTTGGTGCGGTTGGACCTTGAGTTGAGATTATTACAGAAGTTGGTGATTGAAACGATATCTTGGTCTTTCATCTAGACACTGAACTATGAAGATATATCCTTTAGATGTTACATGTGTCATGTCTATGGACATGGGGTAGCAGATTGCACCTTACCTTTCAAAGGGAAATCCCGGTATAACAAGGCAGAAGATCAACTAGTCGAGAAGGTGTAGTCGGCTATAGAGGAACCTAGTGTAGGGGGGTTGAAAGAGGCGGAGGCAAAGGCTCGATGTGTTGAAAAGGGGCGACCGGGGTCTTCTTATACACCAGAGGGACACGAATCAGATTCACCTTCTATAAAAAAAGACAAAGGACCTGTTCACAACAAAGAAGGTGATTCATCGGGTGTTGGATTTGTCGGGGAGCAGAATCAGTTGGTGGACAGGCTATCCAAAGAAGCCTCGCAGCTAAAGTATGTTCATTGGCATATTGAAAAACTGTCAGCGGAGGGAACCAGGTGTTACTATCACATGCCTTTTCAAGAAAATCAGATCATTTGAATTCACAATGATTCAACATAATATTTTTGGACATTTTGTAAAAATTTTGTATGCTTATGATAGGATTTTTCAACTCTACAGTTCATCCTTTGTTACTTATGTTGATAAAGATAGTATATCTGGCTTCATGGGAGTCTCGGATATGCAGTTATAAGGTGCTGAAAATGTAATGATGCTTAAAAGCATTGACAATATATGTTAGTGTTCCATATGATAATATATATAAGGCTATTCTATAACCTATATATAAGTGAATGTAATTCTTTTATGAACTTAATGGAATTAAGAGTTTTAGTGGGGAAAAAAATAATAAATTGTTAATTAAATTTAATTTGGATGGTTCCAAAAAAATAATAACTTAATTGAGTTTACTTTTAATTGAGTTTACTTTTGATGATTAAAAAGAATAATAAAAAAATATAATTTTGAAAACTTAATTATATAATTTCCATAATATATAATTTTTTCCTTTCTTTTTCACACCTCTCTTTACTTAATTTAACAGATTAAAATCTAATACATTATACAACAATGATCTTGATAATACTTCCTATACGTGCTACACTAAAAGCTCTGGCCATTTAAAGTCAGTCCATATAAAATGCGGTGTTATCCTCATGTAACTTTTAAAGATTCCCAAAGATAACCAGACAATATTCTTCAAGAATCGAACCTCAGTATATTGGACCACAGTCACGATACCACTCAACAGAAAAGCATAAGCCATCGTTCCCACCTTCCACCATTAATTCACAAGTATTTCCTGCATCTGCCTTCGCCCAGTGGCTCGTCCTCCTCTGCCTTCTGCTTGTCTCTGCTTCAAGCAACGCTATGGAATCATTAACAGGAATAGCAGCCAACGGAATAAACAACGTTGTTATCGCGATCATTAAACTGATAGACGGTGTTGTTCACTTGGAGCGACGCCATCGGCTTCTGCAAGCTACGCTACAGCGTATGAAGGACCTCTTACGAGGAATTGGCAATCGCCTCTTACAGGAAGTTTGGTATCGCCTTGGATATGATCAGCGTAGAACCCCTCAGGAGGAGACCAGTGAGCAAATCACGCCACCGGAGACGATCAGAGACTGTTTGCTGAGAACACAGGACATTATTGAAGATGCAAGACACATCATCTATCGGTCCCAACCACAGCAGCGATGTCTGGATTGCCTATTTTTCAGGCCCACAATTTGTAGCGAAATTAGGGAATGGAACACAAGATCTGAGCAGCTCCTTCAAGACCTTCAAACCCAGTTTTCAACATTTCCCAGGGATGATCACCACACTGACTGGTCCGCCATGGCTACAACAGACAGATGTGTAGACCCGGGCTGTGTAGATTCAAGGGATTAAACATGTGTAGATCATTGTAGGGAACAGATCGTCCACGTATTGATTATTTTGATAGGTCTGTTTTTTTCATAAAACAGAAAATATATAATATTGTTTCAATATATTGAATAAAGAACTTTTATCGTTTTCTATCAAAGATGTTAATAAGTGTATGTTTTAAAAATTATGTATCTACAAAAATTATCAGTGGTTATGATGGAAACGGGTAAATAGTGGTGAGAATTACAGAGTTTTTTTTTAACCTTTTTTTCATTTATATGGCATTTGTCAATGGATTTATAGTCTTGTCAATTGTTTTTAAAATGTTATTATGATGATGGTTAACATTTAATTAAAATTGTTAGTAGGGATGTAGATCAATTGTAGGGATGTAGCCCAATTAGCAAGTGCCATGTAAATGGAAGGAAAAATATGTAAAAAAAGGTCTCAAGGTAGAGCATGGAATATTGCCTTTGTTACCAATTCCCCTAATTATAATAAAAATATTGAAAAAAACTTTACAAAATCACTATAAATTTGATGATTTAAAAAATTGAAAAGATAAATATTATGAAAGATATTTTGAAACTGAAATTGAAATTTAATTTGAGAAAGTGTAGTAATATTAGTAATTTAATTTGAGAAAGTGTAGCAATATTAATATTTATGATAAAACTTTATTTAAAAAAAATAAATCATAAATCAATTATAATAATTATTACAATATTAATTTTAATTTATTAAATTTATAAAATTAAATTGATTTTTTTGTTTTTCTACTATAAAATAATTTGAAAATGGTTAATTAAGTTTATGATAAGTAATTGTTTAAATATTAAATTTAATTTATAAAATTTATAAAATTAAATTGAATTTTTTTGTAATTTGAAAATGGTTAATTAAGTTTATGCCAAGTAATTGTTTAAAAGAAAAATAATTTGAAACTGAGTTTTTTTTTTTTTATTTTTATGGATTATTGGGTTGTATAATTTAATTTTTATTATAATTAAAAATAAATATAATGTTCTTTATTTTATTATTCTTCCATATTTTAAAGGTTTTTTTTATAAAAGTGTTTTAGATTTTGTTTAATTTTTAATTTGTTGTTTATGTAAATTTGTTTTTAATTTTACAGTTTTTTTAAATTTATAATAATAAAAAATAAAATAAAAATATAGTTTGATCTTTTAATTTAAATTTAACAATTTCATTATAATAATTCATTTTTATATATGTGTGATTAGTAATGGTGATGATTTTAAAATCACTCAAACATTATTTTAAAATGATGATGATGATGATTAACGTCCACTAAGACCGAATTGGTCTATGTGACCTTAAGAGGGTAAATGATTACTTGTGATTCTATAGAATTTTGTTTCTGTGCTCGAAAAGCATTAAGAGAAGCTTTCCAAGATCACCATACTTTTGTTGAGTTAAGAGGTTAGGAAGGTTGTTAGTGTGATAAATATTTTGAAAATGAAATCTAATATGGGTATAGGCTGGACAATTTAAGAGAAAGTGCTTTTCATCTTCAACCTTCTTATTTTCACAAAGGTGACACACTCTTTCATCCCATGGCGTTTTAGGAATTGACCAACGCCTAGTTTCACTATGGAGCTCGTAAGAATTTTTTCTTATCTTAGCAATGCTTATTTTTTTCTTTACACTTGACAAAACAGATAGATAATTTTGATCTTCTAGATTAGGGTTGATTACATCTTTATAATACCTTAATTTTCTTTTTTCCTCTAACTCTTTATCACACCACATTTTTTCCTTAAATTTTCATTGGACGTTTTTTTTAATAGTATCTTTATTCTGCAAAATGGTTTCTTCCATGATTCCCCAATAGTTTAGCCAAGACTGGGCATCTTTATGCCATCCTCGCTCGAGTCGATGGTGGTTATGACTTGATTTTGAAGCAATTTTAGGTAGCCTCTTGTATTCCATGTTCTTTAACTTGTTATTATACTTTAGGTATCTAGTCATATCCATGCTCTCAATGGGGGAGAGGCTTGTTTCTAAGAGGAGGATGGGATAGGGTGTATTTCCTTTAATTTTGAGATTATATGTTATAAAATTCTTTTGTAGTTGCTCTATCTTTCTCCAGGATTCACGAGAGATACTACAGCCCCAGACTTCACATCCATAAAGAATAACAGGTGTAACAAGAGTTTCAAAGAGGAGTTTCTTCTTATCCCAACTCCAAAGATCAACTAATTTACAATTGTTTTCAAGCCCATAATAAGCTTTCCATCCCCCAATAATCCTTTTCTCAATGCTATTATTCCAATTGAGCTTATGGTGAATATCAATTCCAAGATATTTGTATGAAGTCACTTCCTCCAAGTTATTTTTATCATATACAAAGGTATCATAAGGGATCTTATTGGATTTAATAATCATGACCTTAGTCTTATTAGTATTAACAGTCATACCCATATTGGAGCAAAAATCTTTGAGGATTCTTAGTTGGTTTTCAAGATCATGGGGATTCCTTGCCATAACAATGATATCATTGGCATAAAGAAGAAGATTGATGACTATACCAGTGAGAGTAAGGCCGGCACAACCTGTTTTTTCCAAGTATTCTTCTAACTTATCAATGTATATGCCAAAAAGGGTAGGGGACAAGGGACAACCTTGTTTGACTCCAATATTGCAGTTAATATCTTTTGACCAGCCCTCGATGTTTTTAAACTTTGAAATAACATTCTCATACATCTTTATTGCAGTAGCCCTCAACTTGAGAGACACTTTTATCTCTTCCAACCTATTCCAAAGGTTTTTCCTAGGAATCATGTCAAAAGTTTTTCTAAAGTCAACAAAACAACAAAAAAGATTGGTTTTAGTATTGCAGAACTCCTCTGCAATGATCCTAAAGGTAACAAGATGGTCCACAGTTGAATGATATCTCCTAAACCCGGCCTCACCTTTAGCTCTTTTACCATGACTTTATAGCCAAATATTAATCTTATTTTCCAAAATAATTATAATAAAGCTTGGCTAAAATTGGACTAATCATAATGGTCCTATAATTAAAGATAATTTTTCCGCTCTATTATATCCTATATATATATGAAATTTACTTTAAAAATTATTAAATTAAAAAAATAAAAATTTAACAAAAAATTAAAATGACTTCTAAATTAAATTTATATATATTTATAATAATCAAAAGTTCAAAAAATTTGTTATAAAATCTAATTTTATTAATAAACTAAATTTGATTTTTTTTAAATTTAAAAATATTTTTTTATTTAAATTTAACTTTTCTCATTTTCAAATACATATATAATAAAACCTTCGAGTGAAGTGCCCGGCAGCTAAGTCGGTATGGAAGAATGGCCTAAAGCACATAAGTGGTGGGATATTTTGCTCTATTCTATCCAATAGTACGAGTTGAAAGAACCTCACTTTTAATAAAAAGTTATTTTAACATATATTAAATTAATTTATTAAAATCTACTAAAACATTAATACAAATTTTGTTGTAAATTTATGAGTTTCCTACATATCCATATTAACAAATTACATTACTTGATATTTAAGATCAATATTTTTAATATTTAAAAGTTGGATTAAGAATGATGGTTGTGATTTTTGAATCTTGTACATGTTAGGTATGGTTTTACCTTAGATGTTAACCACTATTAATGTCTTCCTCAACCTTCAACTAGAGATTCCCTTCCCATTTTCTCGAGCAAAAGCTTTAGTATGAGAGCTTCTTTACCATGCTTCCCTCTACATGATTTTTATATCTAGATTTGATAATAGCCTCAACCTTTATGACCATGATGGTTCCCTTGGTGCTTCCAATCCTAAATTGATATCTGTACTAGAGGTGGGAAAAACAATATTCCCATCTTTTCACTCAAGTAAGTAGGATCTTCTGAGGATCAAAGAATCATCACCCTCTTTGGGATATGGTGTGTTTCGTTACGCTTAAATGGAAACATCCTTTAGGATGCAATCCTGCAAGGGAATAGAGGGCCCTCACCCCCATTCTCTCAAATCAAAATGGTTGATGAAGCCTTGTCCCCATCCATAGTTGTAGCTTAAGATGTAGTAGACTAATTCACTTTCTTTAAGGAAAGTGAGTCAATATGTTGATCTAATGGTATTTGACCAGACTAGTAGATCTCCACCAATGGATGATTCATATTTTATGAGAAGAACGAAATGAATACAGATCTATATTATTAACATAGAGATATAATGAAAAATAATAGATATGCAATAAAACTTGGCTTCTATTCAATAAAAAAATATGTTGAAACTGCAAAATGCAGACTCAAACAAGCTTGATATAATGGTGGTATCTGATCTCTGAGAAGAAATTTGACGACTGCACTCATTTGCAAGAAGATGAGTACAATGAGGCTCCAAAATCCCTTTTACATAAAACATGAATTCCAAAGCCCTAGACATCCAAAAACCTAATCCTAGGAGATGAAGTGCCAAAAGTCATTTGGGCCCCATTAGGGTAAATTGGTGCATCAACTTTCTGGGGTCGTAACTTTTACATATGATCTTCGTTTTAGGCACACAATAACCTGTTGGAAAGGTCTATCCGAGGAATACACATTATGTTGTCACACTTTGGGTTCAATTATAGTGTGATCGTGGCAAGCCCAAAAAATGTTGTTTAGGGCCTCAAAACAATCCCGAAAGTTCAAGACCAAAAAATCTAGGAAAATAACTGCCAAAATGAAAATTGCATGTGAGCTAGTTGGAATAGGTAGGTGGCCACTGATATCCACCTAGATCAATCCTTCCCCCTTAGGAAGAAATGGTATCCATTTCATTAAGTTCCCCCATCAGATGAGAAAATTTTTGTTGAATTTGGCCATGGGTGAACCATTTTCTTTGTTGCAAGAGTTTCCCTGCTTCGATAACCCAAGAAAGCTAGATCCTCTATTTGCAAGTTCCCTTGACCTGTGTGTCCAGGATATGATTAGTGGATGAATGTTCCATGCAATCAAGGTTGAGCTCTGCTGGTGTCAATTGTTCTGCTATCTCAGAGGTGTCCAATAATGGTGGAAAATATGGCCGAAGGTGGTCCACATTAAATACTGGGTTTAAGCCAAGGAAAAGGGGAATGTTGAGCTCAAAAGTATTGGCACCCACATCCTTGGTGATGGTGTAAGGTCCATATTGGAGTGGACGAATCTTTTGATGTGGCCCCATAAGGTGTTCTTTCTACAAGTGAAACCAAAATTTATCTCCCACCTGAAACTTGTGTGGCACCCGATGTTGATCATGGCATTGCTTGTACTTGGCATTGAACTTATGTAAAATATCCTGAACCTATTGGAGGATGTGTCATATCCTCTCAATAAAACGAGTATATTTTTTTGCTTCATTTTGAGCATGGTATGAGTCTTCTTGGGTAGCCGAAAGGGGTAGTGCAACATCCATTGGACCCAATGGTTGAAATCCCAACCCCACTTAAAAGGGGTTGTGGTCGGTCGAGCTATGAATGGCCCTATTGTAGCTGTGTTGAGCATAGGGAAGACTCTTATACCATGTGCATGGATGCTTGGAATTTTACATACACATGATATGAAGGATCATCCATTTGATGACCTTGGTTTGGCTATCCATCTGGGGTGGAAGGCAATGCATTTGGTAAGCTTCGTGTCAAACAATGACTAGAGGCTTGAACAAAATGTATTGAGGAACCGACTTTCCTGATATGAGATGATGATTTGTGGTATCCCAAAATTTACCCACACTCATTCAGAGAAAATCTTGGGAGTGGCCTCTGTTGTGATGCTCTTCTTGCAGGCGACCAGAATCACCATTTTAGAAAAATGATTAACCACCACAAAAACACAATCATTTCCCTGCTTGGTTGATGGAAGGCCCGATGTGTAGTCCATCGAGATGGATTCATAGGGCCTTTCAGGAGTATGCAGAGGGTTTTACATGCCTTTTTTTTAATGGATGGTTTGGCATTAGTGCAGGAAATGCAGGACCATATATACTTGTTCACATCCTGTTGAAGTTTTGGCTAATAGAAATTTTGTTGCAGCACTGCCACTTTCTTTTCTATGCCTAAGTGTCCTATCACCCAACTGTAGTGGGCTTCCAAAATAATATTCACTCGATCGGTTGCTGGAATGCAAAGATGGCCCAAATTGCCTAGCATCTCGTCCTAAATATGGAAATCAGTGAAAGTTGTGTTTGTGCCCAACATCTGGTAGGTGGCAGTGAATTCAGGATCTCTCTCATAGAGTTGGGGCCATTCATAGGTATCGTGTTCACAATAGTTTAGCACTATGGTGAGTGCTACAATTGGAGGGAGGTTCAGGAAATCGACGATCCGGTTGGTACTTCTTGTCTTATACTTGATGTTGAGATGGAACTGTTGCAAGTAGGTGGGACACTTATTATGGTGATCATTCTGCAATTTTTGTTGTGTCTGCATGAACTATAATGACTTATGATCGATGTGTATGACTCTCTCCTTCTCGAGGATGTAATGACTCCACTGGTGGTAGGATTGCATAATGGAGTACATTTCTTTGTCATAAGTAGGATACTTATGGATGACATTTGATAGTTTCTCACTATGATAGAACAAAAGGTGTCTGTGTTGAGTGAGAACTACGCCCACAACATAGTTTGAAGCATCTGTCTCAATCTCAAAGGGTTGTTGTAGGTCAGGTAATGAGAGAACCCGGGTTGAGCACAAGATCTACTTGAAAACATCAAAGACTTGTTGTTGTTACATGCCCCACATGAATTTTTTCTTACCACCACCCCTAGTTACTTGGTTGAGGGCCCATGCAATATGCGAGAATCCCAACATGAACTTGTGATAGAAATTGGCAAGGCCTAAAAAGATTCAAATTTCAGTGAGTGTGGTTGGGGCTATTAAGTCAAAAATGACATGGATCTTGGTTGGATCCACATGCACCTCTTTCTCATCAACAATTTACCCTAGGTACTAGACATTGTCCATGTTGAAGGAGCATTTTTCCAAATTTGTATATATTTTGTGTTGTCGTAGTGTGTGAAGAAATGGTTGAATATGTTGCAAGTGTTCCTCCCAATTCTTGTTGTACATGAGGATGTCATCCATATACACCACCACAAAAGAATTGGTGAAATTCCTCAATATATCATCCATCATCCTCATGAAATTTGTTGGGGCATTCTTCAAACCAAAAGGCATGAACAACCATTCAAAAAGACCTTCATTGGACTTGAAGGAAAAATTTCATACATCTATCTGCTCTATTGATACCTGATGGTAGCCAGACTTTAGATCAATCTTACCAAAGTATTTGACCCCCTTTAGTTGTTCAAGGAGATTGTCGATTCAAGAAATCGAGAACCGATTCCTAACTATGATTTTATTTAGGGCTTAGTAATCGATGCAGAGTCACCAGGTCCCATATTTCTTATGTACAATCACGATTAGGCTTCCACGTGGTGATGAGTTGGGTTGGATGTGCCCCTTTTGGAGTATTTATTGGATATGATGCTCTACCTCCTCATTTTCTAATAGAGAGCAGTGATAGACTAGCCCATTGGGTAGCGGTATGCCAGGGGTCATATCGATTGAATGCTCGACCTGAAAGTGCAAAGGTACCCCAATGGGTGAGGAAAAAATGTCATTGTATTATTCCACGACCTTATCCACCTTCTTCTACTGCATGGAGAGATCGACCACGGAGGTCATGGATGTGGATGCAACCTTCCACTCACTTTGAGAGTGAATCACAAAGAAGACAAACTTTATGGTCTAAGAGATGACCTTCCTGCATTTCTTGGTAGAGATCAAGGAAATGGAAGTAGGAAAGACTACCTTAGGTATCCCAAATAATTTCCTGTCGAAAGTAATAATCACATTGTGAGGCATAGAATCATATACAACATGATGTTTCCATAAATAATATATGCACAAAATAACATCACAAACTTCAAGGGGAGTTAAATCACACAATACCTCATATTTGAAGGGCTTGATGTCGTAGGATAGGAAACACTGTTGGTTGATGAGAATATTTCTTCCTTAGCGGAGACATTCCATGGTGTATGGTTGCGGGTGCATTGTTTTTGGCAAGGCCAACTGTTACACATCAAAATTACTCACTTTGATAGTGTCGCAAGTGTCGTCATTACAAAGGTTACAATGTCGCATTTTGCTCACAAGGTCGCAAGTGTCATATGTCGCTCACAAGTGTCACAAGAAAGCATGTTTCCATGATGCCTATGTCGTTCCCATAACGACATGAGAAGGACACTTGAAACACCTCAAACATCTGATTTGGAAGAGGAGAAATGAGTCAACAAGCTTGCAAACCTTTTGCCATATGAAAGCACCTTAAAAACTGAGTTTTGGAGAGGAGCGCTCCCCCTTACACTATCTCGGAGCTTCGACGCTCCTCATACACTGTCAGGGAGCGTTATAACACTTCCAGGCCCTTTTGAAGGAGCGTTATAGATTTTGAGGGCGCCAACGCCCCCTGAAGCTTACCAGGGAGCGCTACAACGCTCTGATGGCCCTTTTGAGGGAGCGCTACCTATTCTGGGCGGTTGTTAAGCTGTTGAGATGAA
>ML787143.1:151592-167920 GCA_009831015.1 Picea engelmannii | reverse complement strand
CTCCATGAGAACTCCTCTCCTTTTATAATTTGAAGAGGATAAGGTGAGGAGGTTAGGATGATCCCACTAAATCATGAAAGCGAGTAAGATCCAAACCATTCGGATGCCACCTCACCATAGAAGTTTCTCCTTCTAGAAGATTCTAGAAAACACTTGTTTTTCCCACATGTAGGCATTCTTGCACCCTGCCTATATAGCAACCTGCGAACTTCCTTTTTTACAGGGTTTTTACAAGGGAAAATGCAAATTATTTTCTCAGGAAAAGTTCTTCTCCCTTCTCTCTTTAGGAACTTAGGCCACTGACTCCTCTGAAGGCAATAGATAGGTTTACATCATTAACGATCATAGGGATGATGAAAATAATGTGTAACAATCTATACCATGAAAATTATATTGGTAACACATGGAAAAATATGTAGAAACAATATAGACAAAAGGATAAAATAATGACATACAATTTGATGCAAGAGCATCTTGCCTCCAAAATCAATTATGTTTGATTAGGCCTAGGGGGTCTTTTGTTTTACTAAGGGAGTGGGTTTTGTAAGCATGAATTATTGTAAATTCCATGTTTAATGAGTTCTAGAAGCATTCCTTAAGATAGGGTTTGTTGAATTGGTAATGATCATATGTAATCTAATTTGCCTTTGTTGAGAAGAACTCGAGAGTGTGAGATCTAGAGGGAGATCCCAAGAGAAATTTGTGAACTTATAGAGTGATTTTATGATCTAAAGGATTCTAGGGATTTGTGTGAGAGTTTTCAAATTTGAAACAGATTATAGTTTTAGGATATTTTGTTTAAATTATTTTAAGCATTCGGTCAAGAGGCAACCAATTGAATAGAGAATCAAGGAAAGAGTTTAGAGTGTAAAGGGTGTTAAAGGAGAGAGTTATTCTATAAATCATATGTACAATATTGTATGATTAAGTCATGAAATCACTCCATTTCGAGTGTTTTGATGGACTGATGTATTGACCTCTCTTAATTGTCTGTGTGTTGAATGGTGGGAGTCCAGATCATACTATATAAATCATTTGTACATGTATCTAGTGGAATGTGCATGCAAGGAGTCATGATACATTTTTGATCACGATAGGATCAACAATGATTCTTTAAATAGAGAAAAATTGAGGTGAAATGGAGTCGAAATTCAAACTCTGTGCACAAATGAGTCAAATAACAATAGACAAAACCCTTGGCAAGAAAGGTGAAACAATAGTCATTTAATCGAGATCAATAGTTGATCATGACCGTCAATTATGTGCTCAGAATTTCCCATTCATGTGTTAAGAATGGATGTTCGAGATTAGATATTTGATTTAGATCAATAGTCAGAAGCACTCAATAACTTGGGATCTAAAGTAGTGGTGTAAAGTGTTTCAAATTCTAACTAGAGAAAACACTTCGATGAAGGTAGTGTGATCGAAGGTCTGGATGAGTTTTAAGTGATCTATATCGAAGCCATGAAAATGACGCATGGAGTCATCCTAATTTTCATCAAAGTAGGGCCATTAGAGTCAAAAAGTAGGAGGAATTTTGACAAAGTGGTATCGATAGATGATGAAGATATATTCAAAGTTGAATAGATCAATGACTTAGGAAGATACATGTGGTAGGTCACCAAAGTGACATGTGGCAGTTGACAAAGACCAGGACATGGCATCAACAAATGATAAGAGTACATGTGGTAGTGAAGTCAATGAATGAAAAGTGGAAAAGGATCATTTGGATCCACGAATAGGAAAGTGACATGTGGCATTCATGTGTAAGTCCCTTTGATGAAGACATGGTGCAGTGGAAGAAAAGACGGATGATCGATGACCACAAATATTACAACAGATCAACGGTGGAGAGTGTTTGGATCTCCAGAGTCTTAGAGGTTAAGGAATGTCAGAGAGACCGTTTCGAAGTGTGGCGGATGGAAGGAGTCTGATAGAGGAACTCCCATACAAAGTAGAGAAGATTTAATCATGACCGTCCATCGGGACATACCTAGGGAAGAGATCAATTGTCCATCGAAGTCAATTCTCGAAGGTCATTCCATAGTTCAACTCGGATCGTAGGACTCTGAGGAATGATATGTGTTGGATTTTTTTTACCACTTGGGTGAGAAAAAAAAGGTCCATTAACTATATAGTTAGGATAGAAAGACAACACATTAGTTTGTTAGTTTATTAGTGGCTCAACTAAGTAGAAAACAAGAAACAAACAACAAAGAAATAAAACTAAACTAAGTATGTAACAACTAAAATTGATGCAAGAAAGAGACACAAGGAATAGCTACCAAATGAGACTGATTTTCGAATTGATAACACCTTGGAGAAATATGGGAAGTTATGAGTCCACTCTTCCTCCTTGGGAAGGCTCTTGAGTCCCCAAAGAAAAAGCTTTTTCCTTTCTAACAATTGTTGAAAATGAAAATACAATGGTGAATAATTGATAGTTGAACTTCTCAAGAGGATATAAGTGAAACACTTGCTATGAATGCTCAAAGAGTTCTAGGATAAAGATGGATTCTCAAAGAAAAATTCAACAACATAACAATACTAAAATTGCTTCTTCTTTTTTGCATACAATGGCCCTTCAACAATGGAAAGTTTTTTCCAAGCTGGTTTTCAATGTGAATGTGGGGCCTTTAGAGGTACCTCCCATCCATTTCAGTGATCCCAAGGTGGAATTTGGGGGTGATTTTTGGTATGGGGGAAATCCACTCCATCCCAGAAGTAGTTGAGGCCAGAGCAAAATCATCAATGTGTTGTTTCGACATCCGTGTGGGTTTTCCATCTGTCAGTGGTGCACTGTGCACGTCGTACACTGTGCTATACCATGCAAATTTGCACTCACTAGAAGTGTTGAATACACACAGACTTTCAGACCCACTTTTCCATAGTTTTGTGCTTATCTTTTGAAACTAAGTGTAATCCTTCCATATTTATCAGGAGTATGTTATTCTTGTGCTGACTATTTATTCATCCATTGTCTGTGCTTGTGGTCAACAATTTTTTGATGATAATAGATGCTCCCTGTTGTGTGATTTTAGGAGCATACATATAGCCTAAATTCATCATCATTTATTTTGGTGATGACGTCATTTTATAAAATCATGAGAGAAATTTGTAGTGAGGGATGGTGAGAGAAATCCTTTGGAGGGAGAGGGGACAAAAATATATCTAGCAGGTATTCTCCAAAAACTATTTTTTTTGTACAAATGAGGCAGGCATACCCCATGCTCGTGTCATGAAACCATAAAGGGATAGAATTAACTGAACCTGCTAACGAAGTAGATATCTTTAGTGACCTTAGGGGGGTAAACAAAAATATATGACAGTTTTGATGACTGATTTGGCTCTGAATTGATGTATGAACAAATCATAGGCATTGATGGCCTATCAAATTCATAGGTCTTTGGTTGTGACTGAAAAATGCAACGGTTGCATAGTAAGACCCACCATAACATGAAACCTATTGGAGTCGAATTTTACGGGGTTAAACGACATCAAAAAACAATGAGGACTCTTTATGTGTCATTCAAGACTACTCATTAATGTTGGGATCAAAGCCAAGATACTTCCACCTTCCTGGAACCTTGTGTTGATGTCAACAGGGATGATGGCTCGAATGAAAGAAGCAAAGAGCTTCTTGACGTCGATTTATCAAAATGGTGTCAAAAATTGTATTGGTAAAAGTGTATGGGATGATAATCATGAATGATGTCTGGAATATATGGAATTCAATAACTACCCTTGGTTAGGGGTGTTATCACTCCAAGAAATAACTCCCTGAATGTGGAAGGGTGTAATATTGGTAACTTCAATAGATCAATAAACTTTAGAGGAAAAAGGATCAAATCGGATGACATTATAGACTCACATCCATTTAGAAACACATGGGTCACTTGAAAGACCAAGGCTTTCAACTATGTTGCTCAGAAGGTTTTAATCAATGTGTGAAAACATGAAGAAGACTCATTATGCTAGCAAGAAATACCTACACAAATGCATATGTGAATGGCCAGTAATGATAGGTAATATACTTCTTCATACCAACAGAAACATATATAAGATTTGTATATAATAGATGGCCAGACATAATAAGTAAATACTTGCAGCTTAAGCTTATGAGTGCACTGATAGGATGATAACTATCTGGCACTAAAACAGAGATAAGAAGCAATGTATACAAGTATAATATACCAACGAAGAGATGGTATGACAACCTTCTGTCATTGAGTATACATAAACTTGGAAAGAAAAGAGATGAAAACTAAACAAACAAAGTGAAAGAAGCTCGATGTCAAAATATATTCATGGACATCTCCAAAGGATGAAATGTACAAGTATTCAAGAATAGAACCACAGTCCTNTACAAATCAGTTTCAAGATCCTCAAAAGATGGATCTGATAACCTCTTTTCTTATCTCAAATTCGAATTTGTGAGGTGGCTGGAAAAGATAGAAATTTTTGGAAATATGTTTTTCAAAGATTGACCTATATATCTCAAATAAAAACAGTTGTGTACAAAGTGGAAGAGGCTTTTGTATATTGGCTTGTTTTGAGAAACTCTCTCTCAGTTCTTTGAGATTCGTTTTCATTTTCCTGGGATCTGTATTTCAAAAACATGTGTCAAACAGAAAAATTGTGAGATCTAAAAATTAGGGATTAGAGGTGAATTCAATTCTCCCAATATATGATACCTCTAGGAAAATTGAGAGAGGTTATTTTTCTTTGACATGTTATTAACAAAATACTCTGACTATTTCTCAAAATGATTCTCCAGTCACTTAGAAACACCATTTGAAAATTATGACTCAACACGGTAAAAACAGACTCTTCTGCACTTTTGGTGGCTCATTTGCCCTTGAAAATCTGATTTAGCTGCCAAAAAGGAAAGATTTTGGCAACTCATTACACTGTGAAAAATCCATTTAGCCACTGAAAGATAAAATTTATTTTTGGTTTTTTTCGAGATAGGAATTGATTTATTCATTTGAATAATATATTTAAATGTCTGTCTCAAAGCTGTTAAGATTTATAAATAAATCTTCTACCTTATAATGATTTATCATGTGATATGAAAATAATTAGCAAATCATTTTTGATTGCTAATGTCTGGCTCCAACTGGGATGGAGACCTCCCTGTGAGGTTTCCAAGAACCACAGATCTAATGCCTTTCTTGAAAAAATAAAATCCATAACTTAGTCTCTAGTGTTGCATTGGGCATGGAGTCAACATTTCATTGAGCATGGAATCAACATTCCATTGGGAATAGAGTCATCCATTCACCTCTTTCTGAACATATTTCATGACTTGTGTAAATATCTTTGTACATCTTCAAAACTTCCTTTATTCACACAAGGTAATTGTTGCATCTGCTGAAAAAAAATGGAAGTAAAGAAATGCTTGGGCAACAAGATTATTTACTACCCTACTCTACCCTAACCAACTCTACAATTTGGTTAGGTAAAGGCATATTTCCATAGCATCCAACCAAGAAATTTCAATACTGTAATGATCTCATCATTCTCATTGATCAACAACTTATGTTTGAAATGCAACAATAGTGAATAAAATTCATTCACACAACCAAACTCAACAAGAAACATGTGCAAAGTAAAGAAATCTGAAACTTTCAAGCCTTCTTAAATGTATGATTCTATGAAGGATGCTACTGGATCTTTGAAACTGAGATCAAACATCTCTTGATCCACAAAAAAATCTTGCTCAGCCATGATTGTTCCTCTACTAGAAGACTGATCACTTTTTGGTTCTCTTGATCTCAACTTGTTATCATAAAAAACTACAATTTCCTCATCAGAATAATGCTCAGAAGATAATGATAGAACAATGTTTAAATGACAAGGACTATGATCAGCTAGGAACATGTAGTTGCCTATGCAATCATTAGTTAGCATAGGCTCATTATGATTTACAAACTGATCATAATCTTCAGACTCATACCTGTCCCTGTAATGCTCTGCCAATTTTGAAGAATCTGATTTACAATCTGAAAAAATTTCAGCTACCTGTTGGTGTTCTAAATCTGCCAGATAATCATTACCTTCCTTTTCAAAAAATGAAATGTTCTGACATTCTGTTGGCTCAGATAGATGATGGTTTTCAAAATCAACTTGCTCTGGTATTCTCCTTGAAGAAAAAATGTTTTCCTCCACCTCTAAAGCATCTTCAAACAAAATGTTTAATGACAAATATTTCCTTTCTAACATAAGAAGGGCAAGTTTTGACTGCAGTCCCATCACATAATATATGACGGAAGTTGTCTATGTAGGCCTGATCTCCAAAGTCATACCATGGTATATGCTGCAAAATCTTCGATTGAAAGAAGGCAAAGTTTCATTCTGTTCTCTTTTCATAGCATAGAAATCAGCAAGGAAAGAATCTAGTGATTTATGTTTGCCCCAATGTTTCATAAAAACATCAGTGAATTCTATTCAAGAGCCAATGGAGTCATCTCTCAAACCCTTAAACCAAACAAAAACATCTTTGATCAAATATTTAGAGAAAAATACCATGATCACATCTTCATGAACAATCTGAAAACGATCAATAAAATCCTCAAAGGATTCTAAGTGCCTCTCAGTTGAAACTTGGTTCTCTCCAGAAAACTAGGGAAGATATTCAAAGCAGTCAAGAGGGTAAGGATGAAGGACATAGGGAAGCCTCAAGGGTTTGAACATCTTCATCCTGATCTTAATTTGAAAGGAAGTGGGCTGATCATGAAATTTAACAGGTTGATGAAAAGGTTTAGTAGTAATGCCAAAAGGTGTTGAGCTCTGGATAGGTTTTGAATCAATTACAATATTTACAAAGTCAGAAGAGTGATCAAATTCAAGAGGAATTGGAATACATAACTCATCTTTATGAATGGGTTGAGGTAAAGCTGTTGAATCTAAATCTACAATGCAAACATGTTGCAAGCATTCCTCTTCTAAGGATATACAAGAAGGATGATGATTTTCTAAATATACAAAACATAAAATGATTCTCTTTACATGAAAAGGGAACAACATGAAAGCGATAATAAATAAAAACAAAAGTTCATGAAGCAGACTAATGAACTGATACCTAGTTTTGAAATTCAGCCTCTTCATCTTCTATCAAACGGATCCTCCCCAGTGGAGTCGCCAGGAAAATTATTATAGTTGAATTTTATGTCTGTCTCTTGTCTTCCATAAAGAAACAGATCTATGTTGCTCTCCTAGGGAAACTCTGCTTTCACTTTCGTTCCCCAACAACGATGCCATTTTGTTATCACTCCAAGAAATCACTCCCTGACTGTAGAAGGGTGTAAGATTGGTAACTTCAATAGATCAATAAACTTTGGAGGAAAAAGGATCAAATCGAATGACATTATAAACTCACATCCATTTCGAAAGACATGGGTCACTTGAAAGACCAAGGCTTTCAACTATGTTGTTCATAAGGTTTTAATCAATGTGTGAAAACATGAAGAAGACTCATTATGCTAGCAGGAAATACCTACACAAATGCATATGTGAATGGCTAGTAATGATAGGTAAGATGATTCTTCATACCAGCAGAAACATATATAAGATTTGTATATAATAGATGGCCAGACATAATAAGTAAATACTTGTAGCTTAAGCTTATGAGTGCACTGATAGGATGAAAACTATCTGGCACTAAGACATAAATAAGAAGCAATGTATACAAGTATAATATACCAATGAAGATATGGGATGACAACCTTCTGTCATTGAGTGTACATAAACTTGGAAAGAAAAGAGATGAAAACTAAACAAACAAAGTGAAAGAAGCTCGATGTCAAAATATATTCATGGACATCTCCAAAGGATGAAATGTACAAGTCTTCAAGAATAGAAACACAGTCCTAAGACTTCCCCCCCCCCCTTTTGGCATTGTGTCTCTGTGGGATTTAAATAATCTTTACAAATCAATTTCAAGATCCTCAAAATATGGATCTTATAAGCTCTTTTCCTATCTCAAATTCAAATTTGTGAGGTGGCTAGAAAAGATAGAAATTTCAGAAAATATGTTGCTCAAAGATTGACCTATATATCTCAAATCAAAATATCTCTGTACAAAATGGAAGAGGATTTTGTATACTGGTTTGTTTTGAGAAAAAAACTCTCTCATTTATTTGAGATTCATTTTCATTTTCTCGGTATCTGCATTTCAAAAACATGTGTCAAACAGGGAAATTCTAAGATCTGAAAATTAGGTCTTAGAGATGAATTAGATTCTCCCAATATATGACACCGGTAGGAAAATTGAGAGACATTATTGGTCTTTGACATGTTAGTAATAAAATCCTCTATCCGTTTATCAAAATGATTCTCCAGTTGCTCAGAATCATCATTTGAAAATGATGACTCAGCATAGTAAAAACAAACTCTTATGCACTTTCAGCGGCTCATTTGCCCTTGAAAATATGATTTAGCCGCTAAAAAGGAAAGATTTCGGCAACTCATTACACTGTGAAAAACCCTTTTAGACGCCAAAATATAAACTTTATTTTTGGTTTTTTTCGAGATAGGAATTGATTTATTCATTTGAATAATATATTTAAATGACTGTTTCAAAGCTTGTAAGATTTATAAATAAATGTTCTACCTTATAATGATTTATCATGTGATATAAAAATAATTAGCAAATCATTTTTATCTCCAACAGGGGGTTGTTGATGGATGGAAGAAACCATAAAATATTGTTTGGTGTCAAGGGGATGACCATATATGGGGTAAAACTGTGCTAAATGGGTGGGACTACAAGGAGATGTAATATAGGTCAAACTATGGGGTATGGATGTCTATAATGGGTAGGAATTTGGCCACGGTAGAAATATCTTGCAGAGATGGGGATAAAAGTGAAATTACCCAACCAAGGGTGACATGGGTTGTTGTGTGACAAGGAAAAAATGTCGTTGGCTGAGATGACCAAAATCTATTATACTTGTTAGAATTAGAAAATGATTTACACAATTACCAAATAAATAAAGAATAATTGGTTTGAAAGTACATGTACACAAACAAGTGCCCCAATGAAGTATGTCTTAGCCTTGTGGGGCACAAGTAGGGGATTGTAACTGATAAAGGGTGGGTGCCCCATGGATGGGTTTGTGTCCAGGTAGATTGATGGAGGATGAAATTGCATATGGGCAATTGATGTTGAATGATATGGAGGTTAATGATAATGTGGAGGTGCATTTAATGTAACCAAGAACATGATGTGGTAGTCCATAATGGGGTGGTTAACATGATGATGAGGAAGAAGTATGAGGTTCTTATTAAGGGGTGTGACACTACCATGACTCCCAATCCTAATGGATAGAACAACATGAGTGTCAATATGCCGAGTAAATATATGTGGGACAACTCATGGAGGTGAGAATGCTATTGGTTGAGAGTAAGATTATGCAATGGAGGTGATGGTACCTCAACACCAGGTGTGGGGATCCTAAGGAAAATTTTAAGGGGTGTAACTGCGATATGCCACTATTGGTAGGGGACGTGAGTGCATGCCAGTTTTGAACATATACCTAAAGGGGCCATAAGGTGGCCAAGATTGAGTAGGTTGTGTATTGTTGTATTGAGTACCTGCACATGAAAACATAAAATACCCTAAGTGAACAATATATAATGATAAAATATACATGATAGTTGCTTGATAATGAAATGTGGGAAAGGGATGTGTACTTGTTCCTGGGGTGCCAAAAGGGGTCCCTAGGGATCTGGGATGAAATGAGTATCTGAGAGTACCATTGTGAAGGTGATCGAGTCTGGATCTCGTAGGTGTGAATGGTGTGATAAACAAAGATCGAATGCTATGGAACATATGTGAGGAAGTTTTGCAAAAGGGCATATATAAGGGCATGGGGCCCACATGACCACCTCATTTGCATTTGTTTCTGTGGAGAGTTGTGAGTTGGGAGATTGGATGTTGGTGAGCCTTGTGAGAGAAAAAAAGTCCAGATTCAGGTAGCGAGAGAGCCAGGTAAGATGTCAAAACCTCCTACATAGGTTAGATGTGATTTGGGAGGGGGTTATTCTAAATGATGAAAACTAATAGAACCCTATTGGATTGGATGCATGTTGTCGATCAATGTCAGAGGATACCCGTTCAGTGGCATGAGAGAGTTGGGAGTCTCTATGGAGGATGGTCGGGGAGGATTCCTGCATCCGGTGGCATCTAACTCGATTCGAGATATTGAAATTTTTTTACTATGCAATGATTCGGTCACAGGAGGTGCTTCTGGACTTCATTGTGCAGATGTGGTAGCTGGATTAGGAGGTTTATGTGGTGCGAGGATGGGAGATCCACATATTAGTGGAGATCGATATCTACTTTCTGATGGGACTCCCGTTTTAGGGAGCGGAGTTGGTCGCACAACCTAGGATCCCTGCAGGGGTGAGTGTGGGGGATCTATCCAACTGTTATTTCTCAGGGAAAGAGGTGATGAGTTGTGGTTCACCGAGTATAGCCACTATAAAATACTTTGAGATGAAGGTGTTATGTGATATGATGGTATGATTGTATGAGTCCTTTGTGACCCAACGCATCTCAGGCATTCATATGGTGATCGTCTAGCTGGCGATGCGGGGATGGATGTTTTCTTGGACTCACGTGATGTGTGAGTGTATGGTATCCTAGTTAGACAGGAGTGTGCAGTGAGGGGCGATTACTTCACCTTTGGTTCCATCTTATGTGCCTTTATATTTCAGCGGGTGGTACCGCTATGCCCACAGGCGATTTTGGACCCGCTTGGGGTGCATGAGCCTAGGATGGTGAGTTGGGCACAATTGTTGGTGCATTAGGGAGGGGTCATGTGGGAAATTATTCTAGGACCCTATTTGAGTGGGCCTGGTGGTATATGCCACAAGTTTTCTATGAATTCATGTATCATGGGATTGATTTTCGATGACACCCTGATATGCACTTACCACCGGGTGAGGAGTGGGGTGACAGAGGTGAGTATTATGTACTTTCGCATCTTTTCATATGCTTTGATTTCATATTTTTGTATGTCATGAGTATTGATTCTTATTTTTTTTTTTGAATATGCAGATGTGGGGCCTAGTGATCGAGAGGTTGACATGGCTCAGGGCTTAGAGGACGAGCAGGATATAGAAGGGCGGGTGAGGATGCCTCACAAATATGTAGATCATAGGAAAGTTACATCCCATGCAACGATGGTGGGGCCAATAGCTGGGCAAGGTAGAGATCAGGAGGGAGTCCAGGAGCAGGATATGGAGGATTTTAGATAGGGGTTCGAGGTCGTACTAGATGGGGTACTGGAGGACATATGGTTGCAGATTCGAGACAAACGAGTACTAAATCAGTGCGTTGGTGGGGATCTGCATTGGTGGTCCTTGGTTCGACGTGCAGAACTAGTAGGGGCCTCTATCACTAGGCATATTCATGCGAGCAAGATTCCTCCAGGGGGGACCCCTCGACTGATGGGGATGTACCGAAGTTAGGTTCACCCTAGATGATAGAGAGACATGTCACAGGCTGAGCCTAATTTTGTACGATGTATAGGAGTCTTATGAACTCCCATTTTCTATATAATGATGGATTAATAGGGCCTAGCCAGTGGATCTTAGACATGTTATATTTTTGTATCAAACACATATTTGACATTTGATGATCTATATATGAGTAGACCTTTTGGTTACGTTTATGTGTTTGATGTTTTGATGATATGGTTGGTGTACTTGATTTTATTAGATGATGGATGAATGTGATGTGTATGTTTAATGTGATAAATATCAATCTAGTACTTGATTTTCCATGTGATCTGTCATTTGATTGAGGTTTCTAGAAATATGAGTAAATGTGATGGAATCAAAATTTCATAACAAAATTTTGAATTGTAGGTACTTGTGATATAGACATGGATCATGAACACAATACACATTATTGATCTGATGGAATATGAGATGAGAATCTAATAGAATGATAAGGTGACGAATATGAAGGTGACTAGCCTCGGAGAGGAGACCAATGATGACAACATATTCTACTTGGTTATTGGTGGCGAGACCGAGGAACATGTTGTTGGTATGGAGCAACACATGCATGGGGTTGTAAATGACCCAAGCTACCAAATAAATATTTCAGGTCTAGCGGTTGGCTCCGTTCATGTACCCGATGTGATAAGTGAACAAAGCATTCATATGTTGAAAAAAAGGACACAGGATTAGGCTCAGATATTGAGAGAGTTAAATCCATAAAAAAAAAGGCTAAAAACAACTAGGAAAGCTAGAATACCTAAGGTAAGTTGCTTACGCTCAGGGATAAAATATATTCAAGTATAACCTCTTGCTCAGGTCCTTGAGGGTATCCCCTTCTGGGTGAGCAAGAATGTAGGATCCCTTAGTAAGGAAATGGTGGATTACATATGGTCCCTGCCAAAGGGATTCAAATTTTCCATGTCCAAGAGTATCGTGGGTGATATCATAGGCCAACACAAGGTCGCCTTTGATAAAAGATATAAGGTTGACTTCATGGTAAAAAGTGCCTTTGGACCACTTCTTATCTTCTTCATTGTTTTGTAATGAGGCCCGGTGATATTCATTGATGGATTCGAGGGAGAACAATTGTTGTTCAAGCGGTGGTGTGTTGGGAAGGAGCTCAATCATCGTACGTAGCATGGGGATTTCACACTCAATGGGGAGTACATATTTGATGTTGTGAACTAAGTGAAAGGGTGGAAAACCGATGGTCATTTTGACAGTTGTCTGATATACCCATAAGGATGAGAAAAGAATGTGATGCCAATTTCTCTTATATTTGTCAACCATGCATTGAAGCATAGTTTTGAGAACCTTGTTGATGACCTCGACTTGCCCATTAGATTAAGGGTAATAGGGTGATATGAATTCATGGATGAATCTCAATTTGCCAGATAGATCCATGAAGACTTCATTTTCTAAGTGATTATTGTGGTCAGAGACTAGTTGTAGTGGGACCCCAAAGTGGGAGATGACGTGGTTGAAGAAAAAATGCACCGATGTGTTAGTCGTATTGTTGAATATGAGCATAGCTTCAGCCCACTTGGTGAAGTATTCAACGACGACTATGATGTATTCACGTCCATTGTTGGATGGAGGGTTACATGCCATGAAATCGATGCCCCATTTACAAAAGGGGCCCACTGTGATGACTGGGTGCAAGAGGGCATGGAGTGCCCGAGCCTTATGTGCATATAACTGAAATTTATCGCACCGCTTGATTGCATGGATGTAGTCATCGAACATCATGGGATAAACATATCCCATCCAGATGATATTTTATGTAGTGTTCATGCCAGATAAGTGACTGTTGCATGCACCACTATGGAAATCATTCAAAATTGTCTCGGCCTCTTCTAGGGTGAGGCATCATTGTAACAACCCAAATCAATTAATTTTTATCACAGTTTTTCTTTATTATTTAAATTTAATTAATTATTAAAATATATTAAATCAGACTTTATTTTATTATTATTAAAGGGTGGGTGAAGAAATTAATGGGGGGATAAGGCTATTGGGAGAATTAATGGGGGGACAAAGCTATTGAAGGAATTAATGGGGGGATAAGGTTGTTGGGAAATTAATGAGGGGGACTTGAGAGCAGGGGATTTGAGAGAGGAGGATAAGGAAGAGAGGAGGCAACTCAGAGAGGGGTCTCATTTTGCATTGGAAATTCCTGGAAGAGATGAACGAGGAGGAGGAGGAAAATTGGGAGAATAGATCATTTTGGAAACTCTCACAGGGAATTGTTGTTGCTTGGAATTTTGGGCTCGGGGGATAGGAAACCTCAAGGATTCTCAGAGCTATGGAGCTGGAGAGGTTGTTCCTAATTGGATGGGAGGTTAATATTCAGTTTGGGTAGTTGGGAAGGATTATCAACAATGAGGAAAGGGGCTAAATCAACTAAACTACAGGTTGAGGTAGATACTTTATGAATGTTACTAGTGATCTGTTGTCATTATATTGTTGTTATTATGTTGTTCTTATGCTTTTGTTATTATCTTGTTGTATATTATCATGCTATTGTCGGTTATTATGGTAGTAGAAAGAAAATCAAGAAAGGAAAACAATGAACTAAATTGAAATTAAGGTCTTACAAATGGTATCAGAGCCCGATTTCAAAATTAAAATCTAGGCTTGAACACCCATATAATTGTACAATATGTCCCCAAACCCCTAACCGAAAACCCATAAACCCATTATTTACAGGCCATAAAACCTATGAAGAATACCCAAACAGTCTTGAAAACATAAAAAAATAGTCTTGCATGTAAACTATTTACATATTCCTAAAATAGCTTTCCAAGTCCAAATTCTAACTAATAAAAGGAGGAGGAATTCTAAAATCATGTACTTTAGAATGACATAACTAAAATCTGTTTCTGTATATTTAACTTGTTGTTGCATGATGGCCTTCTTAAGCATGATAACTTTCCCTTCATAAATTGTAATATATATATATATGAAAAAACAATAATATGTATAAAAAAAATTAACAAAAGAAATAATAATAAGATAAATTATTTCCCTGAGGCCCATCTCCAACTCACATAAAGAAACTAGCCATTGAAAGTCATCCACGACCTGCCTTCAAACACTACACACATCTACAACACCTAAGCACCAAGTATATGCTAGAAAGAGTGGAATCCTACACAGAGTCAGAATTCTTGCACTAAGCCTCAGAATAAGATAAAAATTGGGCTCCTCTCCTAATATCCAAATATATGAGACGCAAACTCATTTACAATTCCAATCACCCAAGACCAAGAGCCAAGCAAACACCATAGGCATTAAAGTGTTCCTACATGCCAAGAGAAAGTGCCCATGAGGGAAGCCCATGATGGAGCATAATGTGTAGAACCCTAAGTCCGAGCTATCAATCATCATCGATATCGACCTCCATAGCATAGAGCCAAGGGAGAAAACATTCAACTAAGCGCACAAGTGCCAAGCCACAAGGAGCATGAGCCCACAAGGGGGCTTTTGTTTTCTCAACGCGTCAACAACAAGGTTCGAACCTGCGCAGGCAGAGCCAATGCAAAATACAAGCCCAACACTTGATTTTAGTGCCATGCCATGGTCAAGGGAGGATCACACAAGGAACACCATTTGCGCCAAATCCACGAGGATACCTTTGAGATCCCAATGTGATCATGCTCCTTTAGAGTCAAGGTCGTGATGCTGGAAGAATTAGAACGACTAGATCCCACGCCAAAATTCCTTTTAGAGATAGCCAACCCGATTATGTCGATGATTTCCTTGTTCAAGTGACCCTGCCCGATCTAACCCGAGACCATGAAACTACAAAGCGATCCAGATGCCTCATTCAGAATCGAATACCAAAGTTCAATGCCCAAGACCAAGCCCATGGTCAAGGAGCAGCCACGTTCGCAGAGCGCATGCCAAAAACCAATGCACCAAGCCTATAAGCCACGAGGTAGGTTTTTAGTGCACTACCAGGAAAGGGAGAGCCCATGAAGCAATGTTGTGAGACCAAGAGCCAAGCCACAAAGAGTGAGAAATATGCACAACGCATTTAAAACCCCCACGACCATCAGCTTAAACCACCATTGCCACCATCAAGACTAAGATATTTTTTCTGATTAGAGTGCCCACCTATTCATTTATCTGGTGGTCAAGTCCCCCTCCTCCAATGGTCGCGTCGCTCACACCAAGTAGTTGTGCTCAAACCAGCTACGTCTCTCACACCCAGAAGTCACGTAGAAATGAGACAATACCCACCCATCAGAAACAAATGAAGGTCGAAAAGCTGAGAACATAGGGAGATGCATCATAATGGTAGGGGGGGTAGGTCGACCATGGTGTCCATGGCCATGTTCTTCTAGCGGCTAGTCATGGAACTTGAGCGACACGTTTGAGTAGAAGAGAAACCCTAACAATGACAAGATAGGGTCAGGAGACCATAAACTAGCACATCAGCTAAATAGCTGCTGATGAATGTTGAAAGTCTGATAAGATGAAACAAATCCTTAAAAGAATATATTAAATTTTATTATTGATTAACAAATAAACGGTTGAGCTTCATTTATCTGGTGTTAATATTTTAATTTATGTTAATCACTTATGTGGCAATCGGTTAGCTATCAAAGTAATTTTTAAATATGATTAGGTAAATGTAAAAAAAGTAAACACATAAACGGATGTCTTTATAATAGCTAGGAAGTTAATGATTGAAATCACAACCATTTATTTTGTATGACTACTAAAAATATTCCAGCCATATTTAATCTTGTCCATAGAAAACTTATTAAGCACTAAACCCCTATAGAGAAGAAAAGTATATATATATA
>ML787143.1:141423-151477 GCA_009831015.1 Picea engelmannii | reverse complement strand
TATAAGGGGCCTTAGTATTCAATGGGGTTTAATATTTCCCCCTCGTAGCCACAACTTGTCTCGATCATCTCATCCAAACGTTAATATATTGGAAGGAGGGATTGTACCTCCGACCTTGTGGTTAAAAGCCACATATTCTAACCAACTAAGCTATTTCAAGGGTTCAAAGTATTATAACAGACTTTATGACCGATTATAAGAGACTGATTACACAAAGATATGAACTCTATAAGAGTATAATGTGATTTATGGAAGGATTAGACACTTAGATAAGAAATCCAATTAGAGTAAGGGGCGAGGATACCATAGTACTAGTGCAACTATCAAGGTAAGAAAGATAGAAGGATACCTACCAAGATACCAAGATTAGATTCTTTAAACATGAACTAAGCCTCTTACCCTAAAGAGAGTAATGTCTTTTTATAGATAAGTAAAAAAAAAACTTACACCTAACCCTAGGTTTGCAGGTATAAGTTGAGAAAATGTGGAATGCCTTAAACTCTTTCCTAATAAGCATTTGGTTGATGCAGTTTCAATAATTTAAAATGGTTAGGACTCGGGGAAATCTATACCGAGAGAAATTTTCATAAGGACCGTCAATGTCGACGTTTCCACCACCATTGCCTGAATTAGCTCTCATTTTGCGCTCTTTGGAGGCTATTAATGAGACATTAAAAGGACGCTAATTAGCAGATGTTGAAGTGGAACCCCCACCATCTGGAGTGGGTAACCCTAAAGCATCAAGGGACTCAGAGAGGGCCTCCACTAGGGAACATCACCAGAGAACTATAGAATATCAAACTCCTAGAGTTTGTTGGGGGTCGTGAAAGTGAATGTGCAGAGGCATGGTTGGAAGGAATGACACGATGTTTCTCCTTAAGAGAATATGCTTCCACATCAAATGCAAACATAGCGATCTTTTAGTTGAGGGACAATTCCTTGAACTGGTGGGGTAACTTGGAGAGGAAGTTACACGTTACCCTAGACACCGTCTCATGGGATATTTTTGAGGAAAGGTTCCGGATGAAATATTTTCTTGCATACTACGAGGAAAAACAAGTAGGAGAATTTCATGCTCTAGGTCAAGGAAACGGGACTGTGGAAGAGTATGAGATCAGGATCATGGAGTTGGTAAAATATGTCTCATACATGGACACCGATCAACGACAAGAAGAGCGTTTTGTGTACATTTTAAACCATAGTATGGATGTGGAAACTTTCGTCGGTAGCTAAAGAAGTTGAAAATGCATGTTACGTGGAGGAGCATATGAGATTAAACATAGGTATGAGATCAAACTTTCCATGACATCCTAGATTCGTGGGGAAGACCCCTAAGACCTTCTCTAGGGGAGGAAGCTCTAGGCCACCTCCTTATGTCAATAGAGTCACACCTAGAGAAGTTTCTACAGGTATTTCAATGGAAACGAGTTCAACATCCCACTCATCACCAATGACGCAGGAAGGTCCATGATCTTCTAATGGAGCAACAAGTAGGGGTAGGGACTCGAAGGGAAGGAACTGATTTTAGAGACTATCACAGGGTAGTGCACAAGTTCCATCTTGTGTTACTTTTTGGGGGTGTTAAGGACGCCATTACCAGTGTGACTACCTGACGTAGACCCCCTTTTCCTCAGGCTGAGATCCGCGCAGGATCTTCACTAAAACCATGCCAATGGTTAATCCAACCCTTTTTTTAAGCCATAAAGGACTTCAAGTTTCAGTAGTTGGAAAGTCACAATGTATTTCCACAACTCTTGGCAAATGCCAAAATGCGAAACGTCAAAGAAGGTTGACTGCTCCGACATGACGAGCACATGCCACCTGTTACCCACTAGTTTCGGCTTTCGAGACTTTGAGCGAACAACCAACAATCATTCCTCTTATCTTATGATTCCCCGAACTCTGAAATGTCGGAATGTCAAAATGGGCTCAACGTCCCATGGAATGCGAGATCGATGGCCTTTCACGATTTTCACCGAAGCTTGACCCCTCCTTTGACTTCCGCCTCACATATCCTCTGACTGATACTTGGGACCCACCTTTTGGTGTTTCTCTCTTCACGATTTCAGGAGTTGTGTTGACCATGCAACTCCACTTCTTAAGTCCCGAAACCTCGAAATCCGATTGGTACCCAATGGCTATTGTACCTCAACCTTTTCAGGAATTTTTCCTTTCCCTCTTCAGGATTTCGTGAACCGGGAGTTTGAAACTCTCGATTCCAAAGTCATTGCCTCCTCTACTTCCCGAACCCCGAAAAGTCGAAATGCCAAAATTCCACTCCAAAGACACGCCACATTTCATGAATTAGGGATTTTCAATGCAAAGGGCCCCGACTCCTTGTCATCAAAATTTTCGGAATGTTGAACCCCGAAATACCGAAATGTTGAAATTTCACACCTAGAAATCCCTTTCGCGATTCGGGAATTAGAGTGACCAATGATCTTGGCCTGTGCTAGAAACTTACAAACCCCAAATTCTCGAAATGATCTGTTGGCTCAAACTGACCACGATCAACAGTTCATGTTGACTCTTGATGTCATGGTGGTGGATTCATCCAAATCCTAACCACCTTATAGCTCCTCTGGATCCTACAGTCCTCATGGTTTCGCGAGTTCTCCACGGAGATTTCTGACCACCAGATGCACTCCTCAATGACTTCTACCCAAACGAATCGGTGTTCTCCCTCCTAAACTTGACTTCTATGAGACGATTTTGATCTCCGTCTCCCTTTGAGCACTTCAAACGTGTTATCCTTCTTGATCTTTCACTTGTAAACTCAATATTCCCAAAAGGATCCCTTATCGCAATCCTTGTGGAAAGTCTTCAAATAACCCCTGGTTATTTGAGTCTCTGACCCTGTGCACTCTTTGCAATAGAAATCTCTCAATTTTCTTTCTGGATTTATAAAATCCAAAGATTCAATTGGACTGCGCACACCTTGCACTACTCTTTTCTTCACCTACACTTCAGCTGGTATGAGAACAATGGTATCTCTCCTAAGCTTTTTTAGATAAAACTCAGACCCTCATCAACACACACCTTGTAGACGTTCACTACACTCCTTGCAGGAATTCTTAGGGAGAGAAACAATTGAAACTCATTCTTCTCCTTTCTCAAACTTCATACATTCAAGATGAAATGATACACACAATACAACATTGAAATAAATGCATCATAGAGAAACAAAACAACTGTAAACGTAGCATATAACTAATGTAAATAGTAAGCATCATAACACCATGAAAAATGAGTCAAAGTTTCATATATTAACTCAAGTGCTCATGTACATGGGTTCTTCTCTACAACTCTCTGCTATAGCTCTACAACTTATGAATTCTGAATGATCATAAAAAAATTACAATGATACAAGGGTGAGGGTGTCTATATCTGTTTTCCCTCCTATACTTCTAAACTGTCTAATCTATTAAATTAAATCTACCTACTTGCATTCATTACGCATAAATGCCTCTACATTCTACAGATGAGAGCAACGCTCAAGATCTGTTTACAATATCTAGATATAAATGTAAGCACACTTCCCTTAGATATTACATTAATGTCCATTCATTAATCTCAAAACACTTCAAAATGTGCATTGGTGATTTTCCAACTGTCTCCCGCGTTTATGCTTTCTTGGCTAGTTGTGTATGATGCTCCTGCATCACTACCTAGAGTCACATGCAAGATTTTTTCATAGAGAAGGAAAGGCCCCGATGGGAAGAGAAAGCAGTAGCCACCAAATTTATGCAACGGTTAATAATCACCAGGAAGAACATCAATCCATGGTGGTGGAGTCATTAGGTATGCTAAATCATGTCAATGTTAAAATTTTATTTGATTCTGGTGCTACAGATAGTTTCATTTCACCTTGTGCATTAGAAAAGTGTGGGCTGGAATCCTATGAGCACAATGACTTTAAACAAGTGGTAGGACCTAGCATCGATAATTTTCTAGTAGACCTGGGAGTGTGTACTACTAGGTTGAAGGTGTACATCACTGTTATGGGGATGTATGACCTAATCATTGGAATGAAATGGTTAGAAGCCCAACGAGCTTTGGTAGATTTTTTCACGAAGAGGGTTCTTTGTGTTGATGATGAAGGGAGGTTAGTATAGATCCATGGTGTACGGAGGAAAGTGTCTCTACACTTTATCTCGATGATGAAGGTTAAACATTTCATGAGGCAAGGTTGTCGATTATATGTAGTGGAAGTAGTCAATGAAGGAAAAGGACCCTCCTTGGATCAATATCTAGTATTGTCGGAGTTTAAGGATGTTTTTCTAAAAGAATTGTCAGGGTTACCTCCTGAGAGGGATCTTGATTTTACTATTGAGCTAAAACCTGGTGCATAGACAAGTTCCAAGACTCTGTATAGGATGATAATGCCAAAAATTTGTGAGTTGTATATGTAGTTTAAGGAACTACTTGAATAAGGCCTAGTGTCTCACCTTGGGGTGCACCAGTAATTTTTGTGAAGAAGAAGGATGGTTACTTACAAATGTGTATAGATTACAGAGGACTTGAACCATGCTATAGTGAAAAATAGGTACCCAATTCCACAGATAGATGATATATTTGATCAGATGAAAGGAGTAGTAGTGTTCTAAAAAATTGATCTATGATTAGGGTATCACCAATTAAGGATTAAGGAAGGAAATATTCCTAAAACTTCATTTTGAACTTGGTTTGGGAATTATGTGTATGTTGTAGTACCTTTTGGTTTGAACAATGTGCCAGCAATATTCATGAGCCTCATGAATGGTTTATTCCGAAAGTACTTAGACCGCTTTGTACAAGTCTTTCTCGATGATATCCTCATCTATTCCAAGAATGAAAGAGAACATGAAGAATACTTGCGAGTGTTTTTGTCATTCCTTAGAGAGGAAAAAAATGTATGGAAAGTTTTTGAAGTGTTCTTTATTCTAGAAATAAATTCACTATTTAAGTCATATCATTTCCAGTGAAGGAATCTTTGTAGACCCAGAAAAGGTAAAGGCCATTATGGAATGGCCAGTGCCGAAAAATGCTCATGAGGTAAGAAGCTTCATGGGGATGATGGGTTATTATCGAATATTTGTGGAAGGGTTCTCTAAAATAGCGAAACCCATCACCACTTTGTAGCACAAGGGGGTCAGGTATGAATGGACAGAAGAATACGATATTTCATTCATCGAGCTTAAGAGGTTACTAACTAGTGCACCAATTCTATGAGTGTCGAGTATGTAAAAAGACTTTAAAGTCTGCATGGATGCCTCGAAGCAAGGGTTGGGGGCCGTGCTAATCCAGGATGGAGGAGTGATAGCGTATACATAAAAGAAGTTGAAGAAACAAGAGGAGCTTTACGCTACTCATGATTTAGAGTTGGCAACTGTAATGCTAGCTCTGAAACTTTGGAGGCACTATCTAGTGGGGAGAAACTTTGAGCTCAAAATGAAATATGAAAGATTAAAGAATCTCTTCACTCAAATGGATCTCAGTGTCAGGCAGAGGCTATCGAGTGAGTTTATGAGTGAGTACGATTTTGGAATTTTGTACATCAAGGGAAAGGAGAATGTGGTCACAGATACCTTGAGCAGGAGACCATGTGTCTTCTCCTTGGTACCCTTAAAAGTTAATCTGAGGGAGCATGTGTTGGGGAAACTTCTTGGAGATAGATGGTATTTAAATGTTACTTCAACCCTTCAGAGTGGAAGGAAATTATATCAAAATTATGAAGTATATATCCTGGAAGCAGATGGATTATTAAGATATCAACTAAGTATGTACATCCTCAAAGGTGGGGATATTTGAAGAGTCATACTCAAGGAAGCCCATATATCACTTTATTCTGCACATCCGGGTGTGAAGAAAATGTACACAGACATGAAGAATATTTTCTTTTGTCTAGGCATGAAGTGTGATGTAGTCCATTTCTTCGCCAAGTGCCTAGAGTGTCAACAAGTGAAGGTTGACCACCACCACCCAACAGGTCTCCTATAACCACATGATGTTCCTATGTCCAAATGGGAAGTCATTTCTATGGATTTTGTTGTGGGATTTCTTCTCACATTTCATAGACACAATGCCATTCTTGTGATAGTTGATAAGTTAACCAAGAGTGTTCATTTTATTCTAGTTAAAGACACTTATGATGTCACTGATGTGGCATGTGTGTTTATAAGTGAGGTCATCCATTTTCATGGGTTAACCAAGAAGATCATTTTAAATAGTGACTCTCGATTCACTTCTAGGTTTTGGACAAGTTTGCAGTCAGTGGTGGGAAATAAGTTGAAATTAAGCACAACTTATCATCCTGAAATAGATGGGAAAACTGAGAGAGTAAATAAGGTTATGGAAAACATGCTTAGGATGTATGTTATGGATAATCAAACCCATTGCGAGAAGTACCTACCTTTGGTAGAGTTTGACTACAATAACATTTTTCATAGCTCTATCGGAATGCCACCCTACAAAGCTCTCTATGGAAGGCCATGCAGGACACTGTTGATTTTGGAAAGGTTAGAAGACTGAGTAACAGTTGGTCTAGAATTGATTCAAGAGATGGAAGAACAGGTGATTCAGATTAGGAAGTGACTAAAGGAAGCACAAGACAGACCGAAAATTTATGTTGATGCACATAGGACTGGTCGAAGTTATAAAGTGGGAGATCAAGTTTTCATTTGTATCAGGCCTAATAAGAGTACCATTCGGTTCAATAAGGGGACAAAGTTGTCACCTCGATTTATAGGACTGCTCAAAATCTAAGAGAGAATTGGATCCATTGCATATCATCTCATACTACCACCCCACTTGCATAAAAATCATAATGTTTTTCATGTATATGTTCTACATCATTATGTTGCTGACGAATTTCATAAAATGAATTGGAAGGAATTGTAGGTATCGAATGCGGGAACCCTCATGGTAGAACCGTTACGCATATTGGACCATAGGGTCCAACAACTCAAGAACCGTCTCCTAGACCAAGTTAAGGTCTAGTGGGACAAGTATATCCCAGGATCTGCTACTTGGGAGGATGCTGAGAACTTATGATGAGAACATCCCTCACTTTTTTAACCACCTCAGGAATATGTTTTCTCGAGGGTTGGGTGTATGTAATGCCACCTTTTGAATTAGACAACTAGAATTACTTAAGGCCTAATCATATTTATTTTCTATTCATTGTGAAACTATTAATGATACACTTGAACTTTTAAGATGTATGCATCTATCTGAATGTCAAATCCTATGAATATTTAACATTATTTGAATTATCATGGATATTATGCAGTCTATTTCTAACTTGAAAATTTTGACATTTAAAGTTGTTGGTACGTGGATACCGAATTGAGATTATGTTTAGATGCATTTACATGATGATAATGTATAGATATGTATGAGTTTGTGTTATAGACTAATTTGCAGGTCAATGGGCGATGAAATAGCCAAAGGATAATAATAATAATAAAAGGTTAATGTCGTGAACACTAACCGAGAAACAATATGGTATGAATCTTTGTATGCAAAATTATATTGGTTCGAATGCATTGCTATGATATGTGGACCACTGCAGGATTTTTTTTAGGTGGTGAGACTGCCTAAAACAGAATATACGATGACAAAATTCCCAACAACAAAGTGCCATTGTATGTTCCATGGTAGGGTGTTGACCCTAGTTCTATTAGGAGGGGTGGAGGCATTTCTCACTGTGTATCCTTTGAAACCTGGAGTCATGGGAGGATGGTATTATCTTACGCTCCCCTTGACGTGCGATGATGACTGTCAGTTGCATGTTGGGGAAGCTTGGTCAAGAGAGTTGACACTTCCTCTTATGGGTTATGTTTGGAGTTAGGTCAATATAGTTGACACTCCAAGATAGTCTAGAAGAGGAAGGATAGGGATGGAAGATGGAAGTAAGTTAGGGAGGAAGGATGAATAGAAGTAGTTGAGAGTGTGTGGGGATTTCACCTTATAGAACAATTTCTTGATTTCCTCTTTTTGAAATATATATATATATATATATATATATATATATNTATGTATGTATGTATGTATGTATGTATGTATGTATGTATGTATGTATGTATATTTATATTTACTTAACTAAACTACAATTATCTAAGTGAATGTTGTTTGTACTAAATTATTGTAATTGAGGAATTTCGTGAACATTTTAAATAGTTTACTATGTTTTATGAAATGAATGTTCTTGTTGATTGGATTTGACGCATACAAGAATTACTTTAGCTATGATATTTATTTTCATTAGTACATGCACAAGTCATGTATGTTCTAGCTACACATGTATGCCTTGCACATGTACACTAGTATGTGTAAGTGTTTTAAATTGATGATGTTGCTTATTTGATGTGGATGTATGAATCATGTGTCATTACCCTTGTATTGTAAATTACTCTAACTTCGGGACGAAGTTTCTTGAAGGGTGGTTGTATGTAACAACCCAAATCAATTAATTTTTATCATAGTTTTTTTTTTTTTTTAATTTAATTAATTATAAAAATATATTAAATCAGACTTTATTATTTTATTATCAAAGGGTTGGTGAAGTAATTAATGGGGGGATAAGGTTGTTGGGCAAATTAATGGGGGGATAAGGCTATTGGGGGAATTAATAGGGGGATAAGGTTGTTGTGAAATTAATGAGGAGGATTTGAGAGAGGAGGATAAAGAAGAGAGGAGGGGACTTGGAGAGGGGTCTCATTTTTCATTGAAAATTTCTGGAAGAGGTGAAGGAGGAGGAGGAGGAGGAAAATTGAGAGAAAAGAGCATTTTGGAAACTCTCACAGGGCACTGTTGTTGTTGGTAATTTTGGGCTCAGGGGCTGGGAAACCACAAGGATTCCTAGAGCTAGGGAGATGGAGAGGTTGTTCCTTGTTGGATGGGAGCTTAATATTCAGTTTGGGTAGTTGGGAAGGATCATCAACAACCAGAAAAAGGGCTAAATCAACTAAGCTATAGGTTGAGGTAGATACTTTATGAATTTTACCAGTGATCTGTTGTCATTATATTTTTGTTGATTATTATGTTGTTATTATGTTGTTGTTATTTTGTTGTTAGTATGTTTTTGTTATTATGTTGTTATGTTGTTAGTATGATGTTGTTATTAACTTGTTGTTGATTATCATGTTGTTGTCGATTATTATGCCAGTAGAAAGAAAATAAAGAAAGGAAAACAATGAACTAAATTGAAATTTGGGTCTTACAATCATTGAAGGAGCATGTCAATGACTCAACAATAGAGATAAACATCTACTATGAGGAGGTACCATGAGGCTTGTTGTTGGATATGACGACGGTCATCCTGAGAAAGGTGAGAACTAAATTTTTACATTAGGATATAGAAGAAAATATCATCGTGCCATGAGTCTGTGGAGGATATGAGGAATAAATTCTCATAAGGGAAATTGTCATTGAACGGGTATGAAGATTTAGATGGAAAATATACGAGGAGTTCGACGAGGAAAAGGGATTTTTTTCTCTTTGGGGTGGTAAACTCTAGGTCGTATTCTTGGAGAATGACAATCCAGCGAGTGAATTTTCTATTGATATGGTTGTTGAGTCCATTTTTGTGCTTCCACAAACCATACTTTTGCCTCTTTATTTGCCCATTTTTCCTTCATTTTATTCCACATTTCTCATAAAATAGCCTATCCAAGGTATATTTGTCATCCTTTAACTTCAGAATTGAATTTTCTAAATTTTTGCATTAAAATTGGAAATTTAGCAGAAATTACAGGATTTGAAAAAATCCCGTAAAAGCTCCGTCGTTTGTATACTTGTAGGACACCTGGGAGAAATCCAACACTTGGGTCGTGTTCCCATATGTACAAGGATGGTGAATAAGCTATCATATTCGAAATCTGAGACTGCTAGATGCCCGGTCAACGCTGGTCAAACAGGGCTAGTTCAGTAGAAATTGCCCTGTTTTAGCATTAAATCTAGGACAGTTTTTGATTTCGTGGGATTTTGGCCATATTTTGAGGATCTAGAGGAGGAATTCGACCCTCCTAGGATATTGTGGATCTACTTATGATATTTAGGAGACATTTTAGCA
>ML787143.1:85525-135039 GCA_009831015.1 Picea engelmannii | reverse complement strand
TTATTTTTCAAGTACATGTTTTAGATCTTGTTTGCTGTAGATGAGTTTTATCTTGCTGTAGGTAAATGAATTTCATAGTTCAGTTACATGCTTAATGTTTTCAAGACTTACTCATCATTGTGAATGGATTCTTGAATGAGAACACAATGTGCAGTTAGACTTCAAGCATTAAGATAGTTTTGAATGCTTTTGAGTTATTTTATGCTTTCAGTATTTTGATTTGATTTGATGTTAATGAATGAATGAAAGAAGACAATGAATGCATCTCTTGAATAAGAGTTTTGTTCTTCCAACATTTGATAGGTCTTAAACTTTATCTTGAATGCTTACTGTTTTCACTCTTCAGAAAAACAAGTGCTGATCACTGTTATGAGGACTATGAAGATGACTTCTGAATAGAAGCTTAGTTTCTCTTTCACATTCAGCCTTAGAATAGGTTTTATGCTTATTATTTTTACCATTTAGAAAAAGAAGTGCTGATTACTGTCATGAGATCTATGAAGATGACTTCTGAATAGGAGCTTAGCATCTCTTTCACATTCAGCCTTAGAAGAGATCTTTGGTTTATCTCCATAAAAGATAAAAACTATCTCTAAAATCCATATACTTTGGACATGCCTCTAAGTCTTACAAACACCGAATTGATAATAAATGCACTCTAATTTACTTGGGTAGATTTGGAGCTCAACAATGGTGATGACTCAAGAGAAAATGCATGGGGTTGGAGTCTGTGACTACTTTGGTAGTACGAGGCAAGATGTAGTGGTGTGGCTTATGAACTATGAGGAAGACTGTTAGGGATAGCTTCTCCTCATGGTTTTATTTGAGTGGTGGCCTAGAGAGGTTCTTGCTAATGTAGTAGATAACATGTTTGTGTTGATCATCGTCAACCTGGATGAGGAATCTAGTCGCGGAAACCTCTGAGGACGATAGCTAGAGTATGTAATCCCTATCATAGTATGAAGGAATAATTAAGGGGGATTTGTTGAGTGCATATTTGAGTGAATAAAAGGATTCTTTGGCGTGGTGGTCCCAGTGAAATGGGATGCCTCATCGAAGTAATCGTAGGAATCCATGGGTGCAAATGGCATAGTTTGGTATGAAATGCCACAAGAAATTGGCTTTGCCTTGGAGGCTTTGCAATTGGCATAAGTTCCTGGCTGGGGAATGTTACCCATGATTTTGGTCGTCATGATGATGTATTGATGATGGTGTACTCAGGCTCTTCATTAGAACTTTCTCTTGAGAAAAGTTACCTTCATCTTTTTCCAGAAATCACATTTTTGAGGACTGTTCGCAGGCTGCTAGTATATTTGCCTGCGAGAATGGATGATTCTCACAGGCTGTCTTAAGCCAGGGTGCAAGAAGTTCGCACTGTGTTGAACTTCTAGGCTGCAAACTCTTTCTAAAGCAAGGAAAAAGATGAATTCTCGAAGCTTCTAGAAGGGAATCTTCTAGAAGGATGAGATGGCATTCGAATGGTTATCCTAGTACTGGATTCCTTGATATTTTGGGATCATTATTATCCAAGTAATCAATTCATTCTCTCCTATATATTGAGTGAATTCTCATGAACAAGGTTAAGCAAACAAGGTTAAGCAAGATTCATTAGAGAAATTGGTGAAAAGATTGTGTGAAGGACTGATGCTACAACAGCTAAGAACTCTAGCAAGTTTATCAAAGGTGGTTGATCTTCTTCATGAAAGTGAGAAAGTGTGTGTGTCGGAGCCAAGGGCCATTGAAAGGAATTTTGCAACATCAAGGCTCAGGTTGTAATATTTACTTTCCATTAATATGATACAATAATATGTCCCTTTCCCATAAAGCTAGTTCCACTTTATTGTATAACTCCTTGATCATATACATAGATTCATTGTTGAATAGATTGTGCTTTCTTCACTTTGGTTGGTTTGTACTGTTTTGGTCTTGACTGTATGAGAGCATTGGAGTGAAGTGGGAGCAACAAAGACCAAACGAAACGATAATAAGGTATGTTCTTTAATCTTGCCTTCTATTTAATTCAATGGTTAGAATCTAGGGAAAGAGTCATGTTCTGTTTTGCTTTGTTCTAGATCCAGGTGAATCTAGGGAGATTAGTTTGTGTCCGCACTTATGGATTTATCCAATAACAAAATTGGCGACTCCACTGGGGATCAATCCTATTTTCTTTGTGGCTTTTGATATTTTTATGTGGCCATTTTCTCTGGTTTCACTTTTCTCCTGTCTTATCAGTCTCTGAGTCTTCAGGATATTCTGATAGACCTTCTGGGTCCAGAATCCTTTTTGAATTTTGCTTCATTTTTCAAATTTTTGATTATGTTCAGGAATTCTCGCACTGTACTGCATTGCATCCTGCGAGAATAGGTAGAGTTTGCACTCTGCCCATAGGTTTCATTGCAAGGTTCTCGCACCCTGCTCAAGGTTCACCTGTGAGAATCAGTGATTCTCGCACTGTGTTATATTGTCTGCCTGCGAACATCATTTTTCACAAAGTTGGATTTGAGTTTTGGTATTTCTCACTACCCAGATCAGTTTGATTGCTTCTTATGAGTTTCCTGGACTTCTGATTGGTATCTTTCTTGTCTTTGTTTGTGCGCATGAACATTCTTAGGGTTTCAAAGATTTTATTGTCATTTGTGGCTTGACTTTCATTTCTTGGATTTTCTTGGAAAAACCATTCTTTCTGACTTCAGAATCTGAGTGTGTTTGATTAGTTGAGATCCAATGATTAGTTGAAAGTTAAGTTTGCCTGGTTTTCTCATTTTCTTATGGTTTGAAAGATCATTTTCTTTTGCACTTGAAAAGACTAAATTGGTTTGCTCTTTATTTTTTCTTTCATTGAAAGAGTGGATTGGGTTATTTGCTTGTTCGTTGATTTGATTTTTTGTTCTCTCATTGACATAGTGAGGGTCCTTTTTGGAATGTGAACAAAGGTTTTTTCTTTCAAAAAACTTGTTTTTGTTTTTAGAAAACATTGAAAAATCAAATTATTGAGATTATTGAAGTATTTGAAAAAGACACAATAGAGTGTTTTCATTTGATAAATGATTGTTTGTATTGGCATTTGAAAGGAAATTTTTCATTGTAGTTCAAGGTTGATCTGGAAAACTTTCTCTCTCTCCCATACATAGGATTCATTGAACGAAAAGTGATACATTTCATTCTCATCCTTGCATTGTTGGGTCAGAGTCATACACCATAAGTTTCATTTCCGTTACCTTTGAGTAAACAACAACCTTTAATAACACTGTGTAATCATAAAATTTATCTAGTAACTCTTTTCTAGGGATCTTTTACACCAACATTTAGCTAGGCTAGTGCTTTGGAGTAGGAAGAGAGATACACTCTCCAAAAGCATAAAACACACAATAGAATCTTGTGTTAGGGATTGTTAAATTCCATTTGCAACATCTTGTCCTGGGAAGCCCTTCTCACACAAGGGTCAAGCATAAGGTCACATTGGTATTGGCAGAGTTACTTACCCTGCTTTGTTGGTATCAGTGTATAGATTGCACGTATTACGGGGATCACTCAGAGGTATACCCACAATGATGAGTGGAAGCCTTTTGAGTTGATTTCGGGCTAGATACCCTGCCCTTGCATGTGGATCGGACTGTCGACTGTTCCCCCAAGATTTATTGTTGTTGGTGGTGACCTTAGTGGCCTATCTTTCTAGGTTCTTACCCAAGGTGACTATAGAGGGGAAAGTCTTCATGGTACCTGGAATTGACGTTGACCAAACTCACTCATGCTCCTTGGAGGGTATACCCACGATTATGTGTGGGAGCTTGCACCAGGGTGTAAGTCCATTAAGCAGTTTGTCAACGTAACTTTTCCACCCTAGCCCCGCCCCTTCTCGTCTCGTTGTTGCAATGTTGGATTTCATCACCAACTAGTGGCTTCGAAATTAGAAGGTCTTGTTTGCCTGGTGATTGCTTCCTAGATTTTGTTTACAAGCACGTGTTGTTTGTTTCTCGAAGTTGACCATAGGATTTTCTTCACGAAGTTTGTCACTTGTTTACAATAGCTCCCCCACGTCGTTCACGTAGAATGCAAGGTTTATCTCCAGAGCATCTGGATGGTTCTCAACCCTTTCCTACCAGTACACCCGAGGGCTCTCCTCAGTAGAGTGAAGTCCCAGTTGTCACCACACCACAAGTGGAATCAACAGACTCTCTAGAACCTTTTCGAATTACCAATACTAGAGAGGATTTTCAAATTCGTTGTGGTTCTGAATGACTCTTTATGTGACTGAATTCTTCCGGAGAACTAGTTGTTACCACTTCTGGATCACCCATTGGGCCTTTTCCCGGTGTAGAAGGCCAAGATCCTTTTTCGTCAGGTGATTTCCGAAGGACCCTTTTTGGTCCTGGTTCGCCTACAGTCTCCGAAATCAACCCTCCGGTGTTTTTTTAGACAAAGATTGTACCAGCGAATACCACTTATCACTTTATTGTTCCCGCCGAGATGGCCCATCTCACGAATACTACAAGTGTCCCAACTGGGGTCACTGTGGCTGGTCTTGCCCCTATCAACACACAACGAATGCCCAATGTCACACTACCACCTGGATACCATGCGTTGAATGCTTTGTTGAATGCTTCTGTTCCAACATCTCTGCAAACCCCAGCAAGTTCTCCAGGTGGTCCTTCTTTTCCTGGGCACCCTATTCCTGGTTTTATTCTGACACTCCATCAATTTCCTTCTGGCAATCCTAATCCTAGTGGCACTATACCGTCCATTACATCAAACTTGCAAGTTCCCATTTGTGAACAAGGTGGTACAACTCAACTTCCTCTTACCGGCCATATTCCAATTACTACACAACCTTTGCTTGGGACACAACTTTCGGTTGGAACACCACCTACGATAGGGGGACCAAACCCACCTTTTGGAAAAAATATACCTCCTTCTTTGGCCCAGTATTGGAATCAGATGATACAAAATCTTCCTCAAATGACTGGGGGGTAGTAGATTGTCCCTACTATAGGCCAACCATATCCAGGTATACCCAATCCTATTTGGGGTCAGGGTCACAATGCTCAAACTCAGGTCCCTAATCAAACTCAAGGTTACAATCCTTGGAACTACTATCCTCTCCAACCACTACCGAATCTGTCTGGGTCTTCCCATTATGGGCAGACTTCTTACGGTCCTACTGGTTTGCCGACAGGGCTTCCACCCCAAAGCCATCAGTACCCGTAGGTGAATCGACAGTTACCTTTTCTTGCTACTTTAGATTTGTTGTATTTGTCTAGGATTTTAAATGATCCTATTCGTCACTCTCCCCAATGGCCTGTTATTCTAGCCAAGATTCCATCGAACATTCCTAAATTTGACGGTAAAGTGGGAGAGGACCCAAAAAATCACGTTATGACTTTTCACCTATGGTGTTCATCCAACTCGTTGATGGATGACTCTATTCGTTTATGTCTTTTTCAACGAACCCTTACCGGTTCTGCTACAAAGTGGTATATTGAATTGCCGCGAGGTTTCTTCTCTGATTTCAACACCCTAGCTATGGATTTCCTTACACATTACCAGTTACCGATCCATTATGATATTGTGACTGATATTTTGACTTCCTCCAAACAAACTAAAGGAACTCATATATCTGATCATATCCATGAGTGGTGAAGACATCGACATCTCATTAAACTTGAACTCCTCGATCAATTACTGGCAGAATGGTTAACGAAATCCTTTGTGAATGAAATTGGTAAAGACATTGCCATGGGTGACATTGTTACGGAGGAGCAGGCTATAAGTCGTGCTCAATATATTGATCTTGTTTATTTGCAAATGGGAACACTATACGATTTTCTACCTGAATTACCTCGTCCTGGTACTTCCAGCACTTCAACTACTCTAGCTTCCTCGCATGCAACTGATGGTGTGATTGGTACTGCCCGAGCCCACTCACATTTTGTTTCAAGTACAACCCCTAAATTTTCTTCTTCTAATGTTCAAAATGCTCCGTCTCTTGCCACTCCCGCCGGTAAAACTTCTGAGATCAATGCTGTCCAATCTACCCCAGTCGGTAAAAGAAAATCTAAAAAGGGGAGATGCAAGAATAAGGAGGGAAAAAATAATAATCAAGCAGAGCAAACTAAAACCACTCCTGTTGAAGATCGGGATAAGTGCAAACCCCACTACCCTTGCCTTATCTGTGGTGACGATCACTACACGAAGGATTGTCCACGATGTGACGAGGTTACTAAGTTCCTTCAAGGGACCCCAAAACCTTCTACCTCAACAGTCTTGTCCCCACCCTTCCCGTCTCAACAACAGGCTCAGTTGGTCATTCAAGACCAACCCTCCTCTTCTACGACATCATATGTTTTGATGTGTACTGGTGATTCTAAGAAAAACAATGTTGCACTAATGACTAGAGCCAAAGATTATACTCCATCTAAGGAGAAGGTTGACGATTTACCTCCCGCTTTGGTACAACCCTCTCCCGCAACTCCACCTACTAACGATCCTTTTCATCTCGAACGACCGAGTCTAGATACATTTCTGTGACCACCCCCAAAAAGTGTCGTTAGGAAATCAACTTTCAATCCTCATGCTCATGCGGCCCAAAACTACAGTATTGTGGAAGATCTAGCCCAGGCACCTTCAGTGATGTCAGCCCTTGAAGTCCTTCAGTCTTGTCCAACACAACGGAAGGCCCTGTTAAAAGCTGTAGGTGGAATTGACCCAACAAATACAAATTTAATAGTATTTGACTTGGATGATCACATTCCAAGGTTACCCCCTTAACTCGCATTCCAGATACAAGTTGTTGTCTCTGACAAGAACATTTGTCGAACTGTTATCGACGAGGGTGCCTCCACATGTGTAATGTCTTTTTCTTGTTGGAAATCCATTGGCTCTCCTCCCTTGAATGAATCACAAAACACTCTTAAAGCTTTTAATGGCTCTGGTTTTAAGCCTTACAGTGTTCTTCCTTCGTTGCCTATCACACTAGGAGGTAAGACGGTCCAAGTTGAAGTGGATGTCTTTGACGCTCCCCTTGATTATAATCTTTTACTTGGTCGTAGCTGGATCGATTCCATGCACGCCGTTGTGTCAACAATTTTCCGTTTAGTATGTTTCCCTCATCAAGGAAAGTTTGTTACCATTGACCAACTTGCCTTCTTCAATTCTGATACCTGTACTGGAAACGTGTTGTTTATTGCTAAAACCCCACCGGGTTATGAAAACGTCAGTGTAGGCATTTTAAAGGACTCCTCGTTAATGGGTACTTTTCCCATTCCACCACCCGATGTTCCACGCCCGTCAGTTGCTTCTATCAACATGATCTCCATCGTGCCTCATGAACTTCTTGTGTCACACGACCCTTGGATTGTCCCTGACCCTGGAGATCATTTTCGGTTCGGCGACGTCATGCTGTTAAGTCTGGTTGAATCAACATATCAGGCCATTCAATCGGCAACACCTTCTACCCCCTCTCTTGATGAGTTGTCTCCCGATCCTTTTCGTGTTATTTTTCCCACTAATGAGATGATCATGTCTGTCATGGAAGACACCCCTTGGGATGATGGGCATCATCGTTCCATACTTTTTCTGGAGCAACATACTCTTGAGAACTACCAACGGATTTTGACTCCGTCGACCATTGTTGTCATTTCGACAGTTCCCTTGACTTCACACGATGTGTTTGCTGAAGGGAACTTAAGTAACATCGCACCCACGATTCCCATTGACATATCCATTAAACTTGGGATTGTTGAACATGTGCATATTGGAGCTTCGTGTTCTTTAGATGAAATCGTCACCTATACATCTCTGTTCAAAGAATTTCGTGACATCTTCACCTAGAGCTACGAAGAGATGCCAGGTATCGACCCTACAATTGTTGTACATGAGATAAAGACATACCCCGGAGCTAAACCAGTCCAGAAACGCCTTCGTTGAGTCCACCCCCGTAAAGCGGCAGCTATCAAGCTCGAAGTTAAAAAGCTTCTAAAAGTTGGCTTTATTTATCCGGTGGCTCTTACAGAATGGGTTTCCAATCCTGTCCCAATTGACAAGAAAGGAGGTAGTATTCGTGTTTTTGTTGATTATAGGGATATTAACAAAGCTTGTCCCAAAGACAACTTTCCTACCCCCTTCGTCGATCAGATTGTCGATGATTGTGCTGGAAGTTAAATATTCTCTCTCATGGATGGTTTCTCTGACTATAATCAAATTAACATTGCTCCTGAGGACCAACATAAAACTGGTTTTATTTGTACTTGGGGTACTTTTTCCTATAGGAAATTTCCTTTCGGTCTTAAGAACGTTGGCACAACGTTTCAACGTGCTATCTCTTATGCTTTTCATGACATTAAGCATATCGTTCAACTCTATTTGGACGATTTACCCGCTCATTCTATGCGCAGAGTCGATCACCGTACCCACCTTCGGTCTATTTTTGTTCGCTGTCGGTTCTATCGTATACGTTTAAATCCTCATAAATGCGTTTTTTGCGTAGAATCCGGCCGTCTTCTAGGTTTTATCGTTTCGCGTCAAGGGATCTGGGTGCATCCTATTAAGGTTGAGGCGATTCTTAATCTTCCTCCTCCTTCTACATTGCGCCAGTTGCAAAGTTTGCAGGGGAAAGAAAAATTTCTTCGTCGCTTTATCTCTAATTACGCAGAGATAACTCGTGGTTTTATGCGGCTACTAAAGAAAGATTCAGAGTTCATTTAGGATACAGTTGCCAAAAATGCTTTTTAAGCTTTGAAGTTGTCCCTAACGCGAGCTCCACTTATCTTTCCTCCCGATTATAGTCGTGATTATTTCCTTTATCTTGCTGCATCGGAGTACACTATTGGAATGGTTCTCGTCCAAGAGGATGATGCGCATGACGAGCATGTTGTTTACTACTTGAGTCGAAGTCTCACACCAACTGAAATAAAGTATCAACATGTCAAAAAACTGGCCTTGGCTGCCGTTCAAGCTGTCCAATGCTTTCGGCACCATATCATCTCACGTAAGACTACGGTGATTTCTCATTGCAACCCTATGCAACATATTTTGACACGTCAATTGCTTGGAGGAAAGTACTCCAAATGGATTGTCATACTCCAGGAGTTTGACTTGGAATTCAATTGTGCCAAGTCCAAGAAGTCATTAGTTTTTGTTGAGTTGATATGTGATTTTCCTCATTCTGCAATGGAAAATGTAGCAGTAGATTCATTACCTGATGAATCTCTTTTCCTTATTAGCACTGATGATCTTTGGTATGGGGATATCATTATCTATCTCCAAACCCAGATTTTCCGGTCTACTTTGTCTAGTACTGAACGACGTCGCATACTCTATCAAGCTCGTCAATAGATTATCCTCGGGGATACTCTTTACCGTCGGGGAATTGACTCTGTTTTTCGACATTGTCTAACGTTTGACGAAGCTGAGAAAGCTCTGAATGATACCATTCTGGAGCATGTGGTGGTCATATGTCTGGGTATGCTATTGCCCAGAAGATCTTACGCGCAAGATATTTTTGGCCTTCTTTGTTTAATGACTGCATTACTGTTGTTCAGAAATGCCATGCCTACCAGACCTACAATCAGAAAAATTGGTCACATCCTGCTCCTCTTCCTCTTGTGGTCCTAGTTGGTCCTTTTGCAAAATGGGGCATTGATTTCATGACATGTCACCCTCACTCGGCCGAGGGGGCATGGTTACATTATTGTAGCTGTTGATTACTTTACAAAATGGGCAGAGGCGATGTCGACATTCAATAATACTGGAAAGACCACAACGTTGTTTATTTTTAATCACGTCATAGCTTGTTTTGGTGTTCCCCAAGCTATCGTCACTGATCATGGTAGTCATTTTAGGAATTTTATGATGTCTGAACTTACGAAAAAGTTGGGTCTTCGCCATGATAACTCAACGCCCTATTATCCGCGAGCTAATGGCCAGGTCGAAGCAATCAAAAAAGTTCTTATAACTATGCTCCGACGGATGATAGGAATTCATAAAACAAGTTGGCACACAATGTTGTTTTCAGCATTATGGGCATACCGGACATCTGTCAAATCCGCTACTGGGTTTACACCTTTTCGACTAGTCTATGGTGTGGAAGCCATTCTTCCTATAGAATGCAAGATACCCTCTCTGAAGCTAATTTTCGAACTCTTTCCCAACACTTTTGCTGAAGAAGAACATCTATTGTATCTGATGCGATTAGATGAAACTCGACATGATACCACTCTAGTAATAGAAGCCCAGAAAAAACATGTCAAGGCACAATATGACAAGCATGTCAAGCCTCGCATTTTCTCCGAAGGTGATCTTGTTCTTCTCTATGAACAGGATCGAGATGTGTTAGGAGCTAGGAAATTCGAACCCATGTGGCGAGGTCCTTATATTGTTCACCGAGTTTTGGAAAAAGGAGCATATGAGTTGGTTGATTATGATGGTATCCCTTTGAGTGAACCTAGGAATGGGTTGTACTTGAAGAAGTACTATGCATAAATTATCTGTGCATAAGTACTTGTATTTTATGTATCATAATTTGTGTGTGTTACTATGGTTTGCTTTTGACGTTATCTGGTCTCTTCCCTTATGTGATTTTGTGTTTGATTTCCAGATGTCGGAGTCTTCACTACACGATATTGGCTTCGCTGATGGCGCTAGCCATAGTACTCTGAACCTTGCTTCCACTGTGTGGGAAATCTATGCCCCAAAAAATGAACTTGTATCTTTACGAGGTGTGTGCCTCGGTCGTGTGACCAACAACATTGCAGCATATAGCGTCGTTATTGAATTATTGGTTGATGCTATCTCACTCAGAATTCATCATTTGGCTGTGCAACTTGACTCGCAACTTGCAGTACTACAACTAAGTAATATCTACTCTATTCAAAGTCCTACTTTGTTATGGGTGTATTTGTGAATTCGCCTCTTGAAACGTTATTTTGATCACATTGAATATCATCATATTCCTAGATGTCTTAATACATTAACAGATGCATTGGCTAATTATGTATTGGATAGACATTTGAACCATTTATAAATCAAACACATTGAAATTCACACAATATAAAGTAAACCGGTAGAAGCCATCTGTATATATAACGATCAAAAGAGTTTTTACAAAAAAAAAATTCTGAAGACCAAAATATCAAAATTTGAAGCTTATAGATTCTACAAAGTGACGTCATGGATGACGTTCACGGTAACACATGACTGCCCTAGCAAACCTACGGAGAATTCAACTCATAGTTGTTGATACCCCTATAGTGTGACGCTGATCGCATCATGGAACCTCTTCCAGAGTCATATCTGGAATGTCTGTAGTAAGGCCCTCTAGATTCTGTTCCACTACTTGATAATCCTCAGCATACTATGGTGCTGCTGCTACCTCTCCTCGCCACTGGATGGGAGAAGTGCCGGGAGTTCTATACAATCCAACATCTATGTTATCAACAAACAATTTTGTATTAGTCTTTGGATGAATATATAAACCAAAAACATTTGAATATGATAAAAAATTCAAAAACATTTAAAAAGAGAAAACGCATGTACTTCTTACCAAGGTCACCCCACTGAGTATCCTTTGGCAGTGCTAAGTCCGGATCTCCTCAGAAATCCAACCCGACATAAGCATAGTCATCAACCATCAACATCTGGGTTTGAAGCCAGTCAAAGAATATATCATCGTACTTGACGATCAGTCCTGCTATGTGTCGGGCCATGAGCCGACACCATCTCAACATCCTTGGATCCCTGAGACCTGGTATGTTCTACTCAACCTGTAGTCTAAATACAGGGACCCTCTCAAGGAAGAAGGACACTAATAAATATCCATACCTGAATTGCTTCAGGTCACCTCGCCTACATTTGGTCAATTGCTTTTTGATACTGTCAAGCACAGCATCTGCCCAGTTGAATACTCGAGGCTCAGTACACTCGATGGCATATTGGAAGTAGCTCTGTAATGCCATATGAGGAGCAGAACTTCCAGCCATTCAAGCTATAGTGAAAAGGATAGTATGAAGGGTCAAGTCTTGTACCCCCCAGGTAGCCACTTTTCTTTTTTTCCTTTCAGCCTCGAGTACACAGTATTGATTGCAGTACTCACTCATCTTTAGCCCACCACCTCTACTACTGGTCAGGCTGACATAGTATCCGTGTCGAAACAATCCAGTTAAAAAGTATATGTCCTCAATGTCTATGGACAGTGTGTGAGCTCCCACATGAAAAACCTACTGATCTGGGTCCCACATACGCACCAGATACTCTAATAGTTTGACTTGGGCCCTCATGCCTAGGATACGAAAGTACTTTAAGAGCCCAGAATCTCTCAAAGTTGCTATGGTAGGTAGATGATTTTCGGCCATTACATTATCCTCTTCATGTTCCCTTTCACGCCGATCAAGTACCATGGTGATGGCCAATTATCTGCACAAGGAACAAAGTAAGAGGATTAATAACTTTTTTTCATGCTTTGAATATTTTTCATTGGCTAAAAATTTAAAAAAAAATTGGGCTTTGCGGTTCTCGCAAATGCCCCATGGGCACAGTGTGAGAACCTCGCAGGTGGCTTAAGTCTCACCTACGAGAAAGCCTCATTCTCGCAGGCCCCATATGGCCCACCTGCGAGAATTACAGCGTGCATGTAGGGCTTAAAACTTAACTTAAAACTAAACATTTAACCAATGAAATCACAAATTTAAACCATGAAAATGTCAAGGAAGAAGAGCTTACCTTAATGTCGCATATGGCTCGCTGAATGGTCTCTCATAGCTCCCGCAAATTAACGTCGAACTTGGAGGGTAAAAGAGGGTAAAAGAGGGGTTTTTGAAGCTCAATAGTGGAAATATAAAATGATGTGGTAAAAAAGAGTATTTACTCCTTTTATTGATTTTTACTATATCATTTTGGATTTTATGATTATTTGTTAATTAAACCCTAATCCCTAATGTTATGTTGAGTGTAAAATCTTGCAGGTGTGATGACTTGAATGATCAAATGTCGGGATATGGACATAGTTTTTCATTTTACATCATGTGTTTCGATTGTTTTTTATGGTTTTTACATAAAACCTCGAGCGTCGTTTTTGTCCGTTCTTGCGCTCGTAAATACATGAGAACGTGATCGAGCATACTTTTATCTCTTTTTCAGGCTCAACAAGATTATACAAAAAAGGAACCCCCATAGAGTCCTCTTTAAGCTCTTTTCAGACTCTCTAAACATGAAAAGATCGTCGAGCGACCTTGCTATTTTCACGCTCGATAAAGTATTTGAAATAAGCATCTGGTGAGCGATAATTTATCTCTTTTTCGGTCTCGTCCAGACTATATTACGAAAAAGGAACTGAGAGAGTTCTCTTTTAAGTGTTTTTTCCAAACTCTATAATCTTGAAAAACCTTCGAGTTTTCTGTCTCTGGACTTGTTAAACAAACATTGACAGACCCTTGATGGGACAGAACCACTCCTTCTTAGGGTTCGTTAAAAATACTCCGAGGGACTCATCCAAAGGATGAGTTTACATCAACAAGCATATGTTATCCTCCTCAAGCTTGTATAAAAATAAAGAGGTACTCGCCAGAAATGGTGGGGGGGAATTTGGGAAAGGGATATGCTTCATTTTCGTATTAATTGGCAGTAAGTGTCGCTCTTGAACATGACACCCCCTATTCATCACATTTGAAGCTGGTTTGGGAAATCCATTTGTCTCTCATTCAATTTGGTACAAGGTCATTCCCTGTGTCATCTTTGAGTCAATGCTGCCAAATCATTGGTCGTGTCATTCATATGTTCAAGAGAAGTCCATTTGAAACCTATATTGAGTCGGCCATCTGCAGTTATCCATTCTCTCTGTGTCAGCCTTCCTTGTGTCCAGTCCAATTTTCAAAATGCTTTGTTTCACCTTCAAACTCTGTTACTCATTTCGTGTCATTGATGGGGGATACATCAAGGCCCTCCTGTGACGAGTTTTGTTCTGTCGACTTCAGCACATTATCCGGAATCAAGACTTAGAAATTACTTGGTACCTTGGAACTTGCATGCCTCAATGGCAGGTTTCCTCACTTTCAACAGTGGGTTTACATTATTGACCCCTGATCGAAAGATTCCATCGGCTGTTCAACATCAACTCATTTATTCACACACAATGGATTGTACTATGGTACCTTGGGAGTCATTCACATCAATGGTGATTTCCCTCCCACTTGTTAATGGTTTTATCATTGACCGGTAATCAAGTGGTTTCTACCATGTTCGACTTCAACACATGTAATCACATGGTTAGATTCGTACTTTGGGTGACGAGATTGAAGACCCTGGATATTATATTTGTGATCCAGGTTGCGATGGAGTCTGTATAATCTGTGACACATAGATCCACTGTGTATGTTTCATGGCTATGTCGACTTGATTTGAAATTTCTCGCATAGATCCACAGTGTATTCCAGTGGCTATGTTATATTTTGACAGTATGGATCCACAATGTATGGTTGGTGGCCATGACCCATGTGTATAATGTTAGCAGTCTGTGATCTGAGTATGGGAATGCCTACCTCAGAATTGGTATATATGATATTCTGCAGATGCTTGGTTGTTCGCAGGTTTCTAATTAGATGTGCTCCTGGTTCCTGACACACACATACAACTTACAAAGTCTATTGGCCATCACTGGTTCCAACCTCAACTTTGGGGGGCATTCTGTTACCCATGATTTTGGTTTTCATGATGATGTATTGATGATGGTGTACTCAGGATCTTCATTAGAACTTTCTCCTGAGAAAAGCTACCTTCATCTTTTTCCAAAAATCACATTTTTGAGGACTGTTCGCAAGCTGCTAGTATATTTGCCTGCGAGAATGCATGATTCTCACAGGCTTCCTTAAGCCAGGGTGCGAGAAGTTTGCATTGTGTTGAACTGCTAGGCTGCGAACTCTTTCTAAAGCAAGGAAAAATATGAATTCTCGAAGCTTCTATAAGGGAATCTTCTAGAAGGATGAGATGGCATTCGAATGGTTATCCTAGTACTGGATTCCCTGATATTTTGGGATCATTCTTATCCAAGTAACCAATTCATTCTCTCCTATATATTGAGTGAATTATCATGAAAAAGGTTAAGAAAACAAGCTTAAGCAAGATTCATTGGAGAAATTGGTGAAAAGATTGTGTGAAGGACTGATGCTACAGTAGCTAAGAACTCCAGCAAGTTTATCAAAGGTGGTTGATCTTCTTCATGAAAGTGAGAAAGTGTGTGTGTCGGAGCCAAGGGCCATTGAAAGGAAGTTTGCAACATCAAGGCTCAGGTTGTAATCTTTACTTTCCATTAATATGAGACAGTAATATGTCCCTTTCCCATAAAGCTAGTTCCACTTTATTGTATAACTCCTTGATCATATACATAGATTCACTGTTGAATAGATTGTGCTTTCTTCACTTCGGTTGGTTTGTATTGTTTTGGTCTTGACTGTATGAGAGCACTGGAGTGAAGAGGGAGCAACAAAGACCAAAGGAAGTGATAATAAGGTATGTTCTTTAATCTTGCCTTCTATTTAATTCAATGTTTAGAATCTAGGGAAAGAGTCATGTTCTGTTTTGCTTTGTTCTAGATCCAAGTGGATCTAGGGAGATCGGTTTGTGTCTGCACTTATGGATTTATCCAATAACAGGGGATTTCATTGGTTTCCTAAAATTTAAGGGGATCTACAGTGATTCCCCGCTGGGATACTATGAAACCCAACAAGTGGCCTATAGTGATGCAAAAAACACATTTAATCAAGTTTAGCCATATGTTGTACCTTCGACAATGCTCAAAGATGATCTATAAATCCTCTATATGTTGGGAATGTTTCTTGCAGTGAGCTATGAGGTCATTCAGGTAGGAAAGAATGATGTGAGCAAGGTCATGAAAGGTGTATGTCATCATGCATTGGATAGTTGTTGTGATGTTTTTGAGGTCGAAGGGCATGACATGATAGGTGAAAGTACCCCAAGGGGTTGTGAAGGAAATTCTGTCTTGATCTGCATGGAAGATTAGAATCTAGTTATAGCCTAAAAATCCATCCTTGAGGGAGAGGGCTTCGTGACTGGCACATGAATCGATGACTTGATCGATAAAGAGAGTAGGGAAGTTGTCTTTGGGACAAGAAAATTCAAATGGTACCCTATTTTTCATTGACAGGGACGAGATTGGAGAGCCAGGATGTGTATGCAATGGGGTATATGAAGACAATTGTACGTATTTTTTGATCTCGGCTTGGATCTCCATGGCTTTGGAAGGGTGAATGGGACATTTATTTTAGATAATAGGGGCAACGTCAGGCCAAGTGTCAATGCAATGTTCAACAATTGCTAGGTCTAACCATGGAATTTTGATTTATGACTAGGAAAACATATCCTGATATTCTTGGAAGAGGGCTTTGTATGCTATAAATTCCTTTGTGGAGCATGCTTCCCCCAGGGTGATTTATTCCACTACATTGGGTTTGACCGATATGTAATTCTTGATTGTGGGTACGATATTGGCCATATTACCTTCTTCAAACACATAAGGTGCGGCTATTATATTATTGAACCAATATACATGGCCAGGAGGGATGAAATATTTATCTTCAATGGTATAGTCAAGGGCCTCTGTGGGTGCCCAAAAGGCGTTCTGTGCTAGAAAAAGGGATCGATGATGAAAATCATCCCATGGGTAATCGGGTCTGCATAAGACCTCTAAAATGTCTTCATTAGATTGAAAGGTGATGGATTACATGAAGTATGTCACAAGAGAGAGTGGGGTGTCGAGATTCATGGGAGTAGCAGGTGAAGATTGGATATCATCATTTATCCCTAAGGTATATGGACCTAGGGAGGGGAATGGAGATAATATATAGATGTCATGAACCAAATATCCATATATAAATTGGATGTACGGTCGTATAGGGGAGGGGGAATCTCATAAAACGGTGTTAGAGGATATTTGGGGGGGTTCTCGCAACATGGTGGAATGGAAAGAGGCATCAACAAATGGGGGTTTAGTTATGGGGGGTATGCCCTGGATGCTTGGATGATGATTTTTCACAACCTAGTTCACCGGGGTTGGTAAGATTGGTAGAATGGGTGGGATGAAGGTCCTCTGGCAAGCACGTCCCTTGATGATAAGTGAGAATTGATATGTGTAGTTTTCTATTTGGTAACATAATGCACAAGGGCATCACATGTGCTCATTTACTGACATAGAGACATAAAGAATGACAGTAATTGGTGATACCAAGGGGATAGGTTGGGATTATTTAGGTAATTTGGTTTGGAGCACTACTGTGACGGTGTCCCAAAATTAAGGGAGGGTCAGGTAATGGTGCATGTAATGGCTATATTGAGAGAAGGTAGTGCAAGCATGCTTGGTTCTCAAACTGGTAGTTTTGTAGGAAGAAGGTTTTGGGGACACTAGTGGGGAAACCCACGTAGGTAGTAGTGGTGTGCTTATAGGTTTTGGAATAATATTCTGCAACTCAGGAAAGGCGAGGATAAGGTGGGTGGGGTGTCCAACGACGACGCATAATATGCATGGGGGTGGTATGTAGGAGGTGAAAGGGGGAAGCATTTCTTTCTTCTTTCATGTGTCGTGTTGGGTTATGGTGCTTCCCCCTTGGTGTGTATCCTAGTTCTTGGTGGTGGTACTAATTCCCCCAACTATGTGACCAGTTGGATGATTTGGTGGATGTGCCACTAGTTGCGGTAATGGGACCACAGGTTGAAGTTGTAGTGATAAAACTGGTACTATGGCTTAGGTTCCCAAACAACATACAGGGATGCGGATGACCATATTAGGTAAGGTAAGGGTAGTAGCAACTTGGTATGTTGTTACTCTTAGGGGAGGGTAAAATAAGGGTATTTGGGTGATGGCATGTGCGACCGTCTGCCAAATGGGGATTTGAGCGATGGGTGGTGAGATTTCTAGAGTTCTGTCCCAAGGAGTTTGTATGGGGAGTTCATTAGGAAGTATTAGGGTTGGATGGGAAGGAGTGGATGTGGATTCTGATGAGATCTCTGTGGAAGGGGGGTCAGTATCTCTACTCCATCAGTATTGACAACACAAACAGTGGCATTGGTGGGGTTGGGGTGAGGGAAGCCTTGGTATGTACCAATCAATGATGGATACTAGAATATCCTAGGTCTGACGTCTATCATTGGGACATGGTCGACACTTGAGTGAATGAGTGGCAAGATGTTATCAGTGTTTCTTGATCGGTTGGTTTCATGGTGGGTCAACTAATTAATGGTGATGATTTTCCCTTTGTGAGGGAATAACATGGTGTGAAAGACTGAGGATGATTCAGCCTACATGGTGTACATGTAGCTTCGTCCAAAAATGATATTATAATACAATTAGGCATAAATGACTTATATGTCAATGAGAATTGTCTTTCCCCATATCTCTACCATAATGTTCTGATATAGGCCTTCTGGTTGGGATGGTCTACCATCATAAGCTCGAAGAGTGATCATGGAGGGGATAATTCAAGTGAACCTAGTTGCTACCATACTAATTTGTACATGATGAAAGTGGATGCTCCTTCATCTATGATGCAACGATGGACGGTTATATTCTGTATTTTGGTAGGAATATGAAATGCGACTAAAGATGGGAGTCGTTGGTATTCTTTGTCTACGTCAAATCTGATTATACATTTGTTTGTAGGATCTACTTCCCCCAATTGTGAAAGTAGTGTCTTTCGTTGGGAAGGGCATGTTTGAAGGACTTCCATAAATGACATGGGAGCGGGTGATTGAGCAAGATCATCAATAATACTATAGATATGGGTGGCTTAGGCATGGGTATTATGCACATTCATGTGCAAGGGTGCGCGAGGAATGCATGCGATGAATTTAGTGTTAGTATGAGGGATCATCAATGGTTGTCCAGTTGGTATCTTGGGAGAATCTGAGGTGGTCAGCAATGGATCAGGGGGTGTATCGTATCAACGACTCTGATTATGTAAGAGTATTTTTTCTTCAGTGGTGTGAGGAGGATGTTGTGATTAGTCGTGTTCCCTGAGTGGGGCTAGTTAGGTGGAGGAAACTGCCCCTAGGGGTGTGGGCATTGGGCCATTTATGTTTGAGTATTAATGACTCCTTGATGTGGGATAAGATTTTGTAATACCATCGTTTGTGGTAGTGGCATATAAGTGGGAGTTCCTTGTGGTGGAATAAACCAAAAAGGATCCATAGAAGGCTAAGAACAACTCAGAATTACCAAAGGCAAATCAAGATGCTCATAAAGGCTTCAACAGACAGAGAAAGGGAAAATATTCAAATTTCCCAAAATATAGAGAAAATTGCATGATCACGAAGAGCGTGTCACAAGATTTCTAACATCGCAAACGAACTGTCAAATGGAGTTACGGATCAAAAGATATAAGCAGTCAAAGATCAGTTCAAACTTGGTCAAAAGTCAAAAAGTCAAGGTGACACATGGCACCATTGCAAGGGTGACACGTGGAACGCCTGTACATATGAGTTGGCATAGGATGACATGGAAATTTTTTACATATTGATGGCAGACGTGTGGGCAAGTTAGGTGCTGACACGTGTCATTTTCTTGGACAAATGATATGGTGTCACATGGCCTAGTCATGGGCTGCCACGTGGCATCCCTCCAGTCGTTATCATGTCACCAAAACTTTTATACCATGAACTCCTTTAGCCCAAAGGCCTCACATCTCCATGCTAACCAATATACCATGCTATAGTCCTTGTTTGTAATATGGTGAAAATATTATTTAAGTTTTAATAAAGTGTCATATGGGGGAAGAAAGGGCTAGGCCTTCAGCCCAACCCTTAGTTCTATACTACTCCATGCAACCATATATTTCATCACTCCACCACATATAAAACATGTTCCTCCATTCTATCCACCTCCGCCAAATATTCCAACCACCAAAAATAGCAACAGTTCCACCATATATGGTGGCATATTCCAAGCCACCCACCATTTTAGCTGTCGCCCACCAAACTTGGAAAGCCCACCAAAAAAATGTTATAACAATGTGTTAAAAAGGGGAGGCATGTGGTATTCAACCCTGGGACCTCCAGCTAGCCAAATTATAAATATAGCTATGCCAACCAATGCACCCAACCTCCTCATCAATGCTAATCGCCCAAATTTTGGTATAAGAAGGGGTGTTCGCCAAAGTTTGAGGGAGGAGACATGTGGGACCAAGTGCATCTATATAGTATGAATTTTTGCACAGATTTTGAGACTGAGCATGGATTTCTAGATATTTCCAGTCATTTATTGCAGGAGTAGTGGCATGCAAACCGAGGCAGAGGTGCCTCTTGGGACAAAAAGTGTCAGACTCGAATCAAGGTGTGGAGACAGTAATTTTTAGGTAAAACAATTCCAAGAACACAACGGTGGTGTTAGTTTTCTGATATAAGAAAATCTTCTATAGCTTAACTCCATAATGAGGTATACTTATATATTTTACCCAATTCTTTTGTGGAATTAATAAGAAAAAACCTACCCATTTGAGAGCAAGACCTGAAGACATAGTCCTCTAAGGATGAACTTCATTATCAAGTTCTTTGTGTTCATATTGCATGATTATGTCTCTTTCCTTTTGATATTTTCCTTCTTTATGGTGTACTTTTGTTTATGCTCATTTAATACAATTCTTTAATAAGTCACCTAACGAAAATATCCTGGATCATGTTGGTATCAGAGTAGTTGTCTTTGATTTGAATTGTTGAGTATGAATGATTATTAGGGCCAATCATAAGCAGGGTGAAGGAACTATTAATACTTTCAATCCTGAAGTTGGTCGTGCATCCTGAAGAAAGAAGATGGAAGAAGAGGACAAGCATGATGAACAGGAGAAAAAATTTCGCATGGTCTTTTATCGCATGTCAGAAATGGTCGAATGAATGTATGGAGATTATGAGAAGAGGATGAAGAAGAAAGGGAAGAAAAAGGAAGCACCACCAGATGATGATGCTTTGGTATACCAAGGGGTTGGAGAAGACCCTCCCGAGCCTCCATCTTCGCCTTCAAGTTCTAGTTCTTCTTCCTCTAATCATTCTCATCACTCTTAGCATTCTAACCATAAATCCTCTTTTAAGAAACCATTATTAAATCTCGATGTAAAGTTTGTTTTACCTATGTTTAATGGAGATGCTAATCTTGAAAAGATAGATAATTGGATCCGACGGGTTGAATTATATTGTCGTGTTCATCATATTGATGAAGAGAAAGTTAAAGTGAAAATGGCTTCTCTTCGATTGTAAGGCACCGATCTCATATGGTCGGAGAGAAAGTTACAGGACAAAAGTAAGTGTGGTAAGCTTCTTTCCTCATGGTCAAAATTTGAAACAAAGATAAGGAGAAGTTCTATCCATTAGGGTTTTTACATAAAGCAATGATGGAATGGAAAACTTTGAGATAGAGTAAAGGTTAGACTGTACAAAGTTTCATAGAATAATTTAGGAAAAAATCTTTAGCATTGAATATTCCTTTGGATTCTTATGAAACTTTAATGAAGTATATTTGCACACTTCACAGTTATACTCATCATACTTTGCTCTTGTTTAACCCTACTAGTCTTGACGAAGTTTGTGTTCAATCCAATCACCTTGAGAATGAGGGGAAACATGTTCAAGAAGATCCCATGAAGAAACCTTCCAATTTCCCACAAAATACTTTCAATAAGTTTAAAAGGAAGGACAAGAATATAGCTACAGTGATGAGAGAAGGAGGAAAACCATCTTGCACTCATTGCAAGAAGAGCGATCACGATGAAGAACATTGTTGGAAAATACATCTAGAAAAGAAACTGAAACAATTTGATGGAAAGGGGAAGACAAAGTCTGTTGCTACAATGCAGCAAGATCTTGGTTCCAAATCAGGAGATGAGGGAAAGATCACAATGCCTGGAGTACAAGGTAAATATTCTCTTCATGCTAGTTCAATTTCCAATGATGAATCTCATATTGATGAATGAAAGAGGAATGATTTATTTCATATACAAGTTGTATCTAAACATACTAAGCTATATACATTATTTGATCTGGGTTCCCAAGTAAACTTAATATCTGAAGCACTTATCAAGAAGATGGGTCTTGTAACGAAACCACATCCAAAGCCTTACCCTCTTGGTTGGGTATGCGATAAAGAAAAACTTAACATCACCAAACAATGTAGGGTCAGATTTTCTATTGCTTCAAATTTGATTGATGAAGTGGATTTGAATGTTGTACCACTTGATATATGTGGCATAGTGTTGGGGAGTCCTTATCTTTATGATAGAAAAACAGTCTTCTTTCTTCATGAGAAAAAATACCACCTTACTAAAGGGGGAGTGGAATATATTTTTAGAGTTCACAACATGAGGGTAAATACGACACTTGTTAGTGTAGGGTAAATGAAAATACGCATAACCACTAATAAGACATATGTACTCATGGTCGTCAAAGAGAAATATGTCGGGACATCCGACATTTTTCAAGGATGTGATCCATCTCATAAAAAAGAATTAATTGATATTGTTTCTAAGTATGATGATATTTTTCAGTAACTAGATGGATTACCTCCTAAGAGGGAAATCCAACATGAGATACATATTCAACATGATTCTCCTCTTCCTAATGTGGGCATGTACAGGTTGTTAGTTGTGGAGATGACAGAGATCAACAAATAGGTACATGGCTTATTGGACAAGGGGTCATTAGGCCCAATTCATCTCCTTTTGGTTCCTCGATCATTATGGTGCCAAAGAAATATGGCACATGGCGTATGTGTGTCGATTACTGGGATTTGAATAAAATCACAATGAAAAATCGATACCCTATTCCTCGCATAGATGATTTACTTGATCAGTTAAAGAATTCTATTTATTTCACTAAGTTTGATTTGCGCAGTGGATATCATCAAATTAGGGTCGCAGAATAGGATGCATGGAAGATTACCTTTAAAGCCAAACAAGTATTTTTTGAGTGGTTAGTTATGCCATTTGGGATTTTCAATGCTCCAACAACTTTCATGCGTGAGATGAATGATGTATTCGGGCCTTTCCTCGATGAATTTGTGATTGTATATTTAGACAACATTATTGTTTTTAGTGGGACTTGGAATGAACATGTAAGGCATGCTAACCAGGTATTGGATACTTTGCAAAGGGAAAATTTGTATGTGAAAAGGTTTAAATGTGAATTTGGCAAGACTGCACTTGTATGCTTAGTTAATATCATGGGAGGAGCACAATTGAAAACTAATCCTTCCAATATTGAATTAATTATAAATTGGCCCAAGCCAAAAAGTGTGACCAATATCTCGAACTTCTTGGGTGTAGTCCAGTATTGAAGGAGATTCATTCCCAACTTCTCCTTTATATTATCTCCTTTGCATGCCTTAACCAGTGTGAAGAAACAATTTCAGTAGGAAGGAAAGAAACAAAAATATTTCAACATTTTGAAGGATAAGAGAAGTGCCACACCAGTATTAGCACTGCCTAATCTTCAACAGTCATTCGAGATTGAGATAGATGCCAATGTATATGCCATGCGTAAAATATTGATGCAATATTGTAAGCCTATCTATTACCACTCTGAAACTTTTAACCAAGATGTTGTTAACTATCCTACATATGATAAAGAGTTGTATGCATTAGTTCAAAGCGTAAATAAATGGAAGCATTACTTTTTAGGGAAGGAAACAATTATACATAAAGATCACTAGCCCTTACAGTATCTTCAAGCATAGACCAAACTGTAACAATCTCAACACTACAGATGGATGGGTTTTTTACAACAATTTCATTTGGTAGTCAACTACAAAAAGGGAACAAGTAACAAGGTAGCCGATATTCTTTCTATACCTCTATTGTTTCTTCTATTATTTTGAATAATACTTCTTTATCTCATGATAGCTATGTATAGAAATATGCCATCGATGAAGATTTTAAAGAAGTATATGAGAAGCTAATCCATGGTGCATAGGTAGAGAACTATTGTTTGCAGGGAAAATTACTCTATCATCTTGGGAAGCTATGTATTCCTACAAGTGAACGAGTCCATGTGATACAGGAAGCTCACACTTCTCTTGTGTCTAGGCATTTTGCGGTAGGAAAAAATATGGCTCATTTGCATAGGTTTTGTTATAGGCCTCACATGAAAGAAATTGTAACTAAATATGTAAAGGGGTGTGTGATGTGTTCTACTTATAAGCCCACTAATAGAAATTTGGGGCTATAATCACCACTTCATGTTCCATCCCATCCATGGGAAATAATTTCCATGGGATTTTTAGGGGGATTACGAATGACCAAAGGGGGTCATGAATATTTGTATGTTGTAGTGGATAGGTTCAACAAGATGTGTATCTTGATTCCATGTAAAAAGCATATCACTACTAAGCATACTGGTAATATCATTTTTCAGTATGTTTGGGTTCGCTTTGGGTTACCCACGTCCATTGTCTCAGATCGAGATACTAGATTCCTTGGGGATTTTTGGACTAGATTATGGAGAATGATGGACACCAAATTGAAGAGGAGCACTTATTTTCCTCCATAGACTGACAGATAAACAGATGTGGTAAACAAAGCAATGGTACTTTTTCTTTGAGGCTACTACAACAAGCATACTAAGTTATGGGATGAACAAATACCCTATGTACAACATGCTTATAACTGAGATTTACATTCATCCACTCAGAGTTCACCTTTTGAGACATGTTTTGGGTACCTACCAAAGGTTCCTTTGGACTTGATGTATGGGAGACATGTCGATGTGAATGAAGAACGAACAGAGGACAGAGCCCACAAGTTCATCTAGAGGATTCGGCAGATACACTAGCAAGTCAGGGAATAGTTGGAGAAGATTCAAGCACAATATAAAGCTCGACATGACAAGCATAGGGTTGATCATCAGTTCCAGGTTGGAGACCGGGTATGGCTTCACATCAACAAGGAACGATTGAAGGGTGAAGGAAAACAACTCAAGGCCATTCAATATGGACCGTTCACTATCTTGGAGAAAAGTGACACTAATGCTTTTCGTTTATATCTTCCACCTTATATGCATATTTACTCTATTGTAAATGTAGAGAACTTGAAACTTTTTTATCCTACCATGGTCATGATTCAAGATGAGGAAGTTTCAATACCTTCATTTGATGAGTTTGCACCTAAGTACTTGGATGAGTTACAGGAATATATCATCCTGGATAGAAGGACGAGAACTTCAAGCAGGGGTCATGTTGATTATCTTCGAGTAGGATTAAAGAGCACACATCCAAGAAAGGCAAAGTGGATTGAGAAGGATAAAATGAGGGGACTCTTCCCTCACTTACCAGTTGATTAATGAAATATTTTGGTGGTCCAAAAAGATCTCAGTGTGAAGGCTTGATCCAAAAAGGATCCAGAGAAGGATAAGAACAACTCATAATTCATAGAGGCAACTTAGGACACTTAGAATGGCTTCAGTAGATAGAGAAAGGGAAAAAATTCAAATTTCCAAAAACTCAAATAAAATGGCATGATCATGAAGAGCGCATCGCAAAATTTCTAATGGCACAAACAACTTGTCAAACAGAGTTATGGATCAAAATATATAAGCAGTCAAAGATCAGGTCAAAAGTAAAAAAGTCAGGGTGTGGCACCACTACAAGGGTGGCATGTGGTACGTCCATATATATAAGTTGGGATCGGATGATGTAAAAAGGTTGTACATATTGATGGCAGACACGTGGGCAAGTTAGGTGATGACATGTCACTTTCTTGGACAAATGACATGGTGCCATGGGGCCTAGTCATGGGATTCCACGTGGCACCCCTCCACTGGTTAGCATGTGACCAAATTTTTTATGACTACATAGGAGTCAAACCCTTGACCTCCTCTAGCCCAAATGCCTCACATCTCCATGCTAACCAATACACCATGTTATAGTCCTTGTTTGTAATATGGTGAAAATATTATTTAAGTTTTAATAAAGTGTCATGTGGGGGAGAAAAGGGCTAGGCCTTCGACCCAACCCTTAATTCTATACTACTCCATGCGAACATATATTCTAGCACTCTACCACATATAACACATTTTCCTCCATTCTAGCCAATTCTGCCAAATATTCCAACCACCAAAAATACTAACGGTTCCACCATATATGGTGGCATATTCCAAGCCACACGCCATTTTAGTTGCCTCCCACCAAACTTGGAAAGCCCGCAAAAACATTTTTATGAAAATGTGTTAAAAAGGGGAGGCCCATGGGATTCGACCCTGGGACCTCCGCCTAACCAAGTTCTAAATATAGTTGCACCAACCAATGTGCCCAACCTTTTCATCAATGCTAACTGCCCAGATTTTGGTATAAGAAGGGGTGTTCTCTAGAGTTCGAGGGAGGAGACGTGTGAGACCAAGAGCATCTATACAGTATGGATTTTTTCACAGTTTTTGATACTGGGCATGGATTTTGAGATATATCCAGTCATTTTTGTAGGAGCAGTGGCACACAAATCGAGGTAGGGGTGCCTCTTGGGCCAAAAAGTGTCAGACTCAGATCGAGGCATGGAGACAGTCATTTTTAGGTAAAATGATGCCACAAATGGAGTGGTGGTGTTAGTTTTTTGATATGAGAAAATCTTTTGTATATTAACTCTAGAATGAGGTATACTTATGTATTTTGCCCAATTCTTTTGTGGAGCTAATAAAAATACCTACCCATTTGAGATCAAGACCTAAAGGCGTAGTCCACTAGGGACGAACTCCATTATCAAGTTCTTTATGTTCATATTGCATAATTATGTCTCTTTCATTTTAATATTTTCCTTCTTTATGGTGTACTTTTGTTTATGCTCATTTAATACAATTCTTTAAGAAGTCACCTAACGAAAAGATCTCGGATCATGGACCATGTGGGTTGGGAGCCTGGTGAGGATATATGGAGTCCTTCATATGTTTGTAGTTGGTGATTTGAGGGAAATTGTGTGTGTAATGGCCATATTCTCAAATAATGTGCAAGGTTAATTGGTTTGAAGATAATTGTTTCTCCCTTGTCATGGTTGGCCATTGTTATTTCCCCCTTGAGGGTTTTGATTTGGGTAGAACTGGTTTCCATGATCCCAAAGTTTTTGTTAAGGGGGGTTCCCTCCTTCTCCCTGGTTCTTATTCTTTCCTTTCTTCCAATTATTGTTGGGTTGGTGAGGTGGATTAGCCATATTCAACTATTCTAAATATTGAACTTGTTGAAGAGGGGAAGGTTGGATAAAATTGACGCCTTCCTGGTGTTCTCCATGTGGGGGTGCCACAGGTTGGGAAAGACCTGGAAAGGGATAATATGGGTTATTGTGTGGGGGTCTATATGTGTTGTAATAAGTGGAGGTGGCTCCATTATTACTAGGTGGATATAAAATTGGTGGTGGGGGAACCGATTGCGGGACAAGTATTGGTTGGGGATGGGATGTGGGTAGATGTGTACCCATGGGGGGGAGAGGAGGTGCCATGAATGGTGGAGGGGGGGTGGGGGAGGGAAATATGGAGTTCCCCCATATGGTTGAAAGTATGGGTTGGTTCCATATGAAAGTATTGGTTGTGCATGTGGTTGAGTACGATCCATGGAGCCAATCAACCCATCAACAATGTCCAGTGTTCCACATTTTTCTTGACCAAAGGGAAAAGGACGAGGAGCATATGGAAAGACAATGTATAGGTGCCCTGATTGGGAGTAGATGAGGTCAAACTATTGTTCATTAGTGATGGATTTGTCCTCCATTTGAGGGAGGGTTGTAGCCACATATTTGGAAAGGGTTGGAACGAGTGACTGGAGGAACCAATATAGCCTTTGTTTTGGAGTGGTATCCTCCTTGCATATGCTTCAACGTCTATTCCACTCATGAATATGGTCAGAGATATGAAAAATGGTGGTTTGTTTTGATTCTGAAACAATTTCCAAACCAGTGTCATGATGGATAGGGAGTTGAAAAAATGATAGAAATTCTTTGTCTAGAGACTCGAAGGTTGCATGGGAACCTGAGTTCTCATCTACGTACCATTTGTCCATAGTTCCAGTGAGGTTTCTCTGAAATAACCATAGATGAACATAATATTTAATTATTCTATTGGAAGAACACCACAATTGAAAGGACATGACATGGTTTGCGGGGTCCTTTTTGGATTTTCCTTAAAACTTATGAATGTTTGAAGGTATTTTTGTGGGCATATTCATCCAACAGGGGTCATGCAATATGGGATCATTTGTCATTTTGGGTATATTTGGGATGTTGAGTAAAGACAAGAAGGGAATGATGGGGGTGGTTCCTGCCATGTTATGATAGAAAGTGGTTCCTTGGGAGTTTGTACTTTGTGAGAAAGTTTGGGCTCTACCTCCTTGTGGTGGAGGGTTTTTTTGTGAGTTTCTTGGGATATTGGTTCCAAGAAAAGTGGATCCTAGTAATCTTGAGACTAGCACCATAACAATAACTAGTGTATGTGATGGTACTGTTGATATCTTAGAAAAATTAGGAACACCACCTAAAATTGGGGGTAAGTTTCTCAAGTACCTAGAATGGATGGGATATTGTGGTTCCCCTATGATTAAAGCCTAGATGTGGGTGTGTGTAAATAGTGATGAAGAATGATAGGACAAATTTATTCAAAATTACTTTAAACAATATATTCATAAAATTGCATGTACTAAAGTGGTTAAAATCATACATCAAGACAATATAAAAAGTGGTTTAGGATTTTTGTAACTCATGGGGGAATAAAAAGTGCATGTGTCCTATCCAACGTAACTTCCTTCATATCAAATATTACTAGACCTCCAAAAAAGCACTCGTCACTAGGGACAAAACCCACTTGAGGAGAAGCTAGTGAAAGGATGAACAATCAGTTATAATGAGGGGTGAAGGGGGCATATCGCGGAAGTACTGGTGATATTTCCAAATAGTTGTTTAAAATTTAATTGAGGTCCGATTGTAGCCCAAAACTACCACCTTGGGTAGATAAAACCTAGATTTGTCTACTAAGATACCTCCATCAAGAATGAAATTTATATTTTCAGCCTCAAAAATCAGTCAGAGGCTGGATACTTTCCAAGGTTAGGTGACACAAGGAGGCACGCACAAAACAACTGGACCTCAACCTTCGACCCTTCATAGGTGTCTCCCTGCCTTATGGTATATGAATTCTTGAGTAGGAGGATTGTTGCACCCTAATTCACAACTTTGTAAGTTTCAAGTGAGGAAATGATGATGGGGATTTATTTGGATCCCTATCCCCAAAATCGTAACTTAGACTACCAAATTATTTTGTGTTCCTCCTATGGAGATTAGAAAGTGGGTTGATTATGGCTTCTTTTTAGAAAGTGAGAGTAGGCTATGAATCTGGGGTCATGTTCCAACTTCATTCTTATGATGGTGTGCATAAAGACCCTTTACTAAACAAGAGAAACTCAAAAGAGTTTGAAGTATCCAACAAAAAAGGTTTTTGAGTGAGTGGGATTGTGTGCAAGGAGTGGTGATGGTAAAAACGTTTTTAATAAGTTAAATTCAATATTTCAACATGGTTGACATCGTCTGGTCCTTTACCTATGTTGTTTATATAACTTACTATTTTTTCTTCAAATGACCCTTGCAAACGAAAGAATCTTAAGCTAAGATAGTGGATATGCAATCCTTACTTTGACTCTTTTGTCTCCCTATGATATTTTTTAATCTAAGAAAGCTTGAAACAATGTCCCTAGATTGTGAACATATTGGCATGTATGGGCCCTTTCAATGCTTTTATACTCCCTATGTGATTTACTCTAGAAATTTGAAATTGTCCTAAGCTTGTGCACATATGGACATGTATGGGCCCTTACAAGTCTTTTTAAGTTCCAAAATGAGCTAAGAGGTATTGGCCTCTCTGAGAGATTGGTTTATTTTTATTTAAGGGAGAAGAAAACTTGTTTATGCAATATCTTTTGTTATTTCCAAGATCACACTAGGGTGCAAGGAAAGAGCATACTCCAAGATTACTTACATAAGTTTCTAGTCCGAAATTAGTGTGGTGACTTTGTAAAAGAAAAGCATATAATGAAATTCACATGCTAAGATTTAGGCCATCCATGTTGAATGTAAGGAAGTAAAATATACAAGGCTTCCTTTTATCCTCCCTAAATGTTTAGTTGTGGTTTTAAGCTATGTATGCAAGAGTGGATATCCTAGCCTGCTTTTAATGGATTTTACAACAATGGATAAATCAACTCTAAGCTACTTGGTGGAAGTTATTTGTTCCATCCTTACAATTTAGAAATAATAAGACTAGCGTGCGGCTAAGCTAGAAACAATCATGCACACAGTGCGAAGTGCACATTTGACGCATTCTGACAGAGTGCAGATGTGCACGAAAAATGTGATTGTTTTCCCCGAACCCACGCGAACACAGAGAAAATGGATGGAAACAAATTTTGAATGATTTCACTCACTGTGGGATGAAATATTTCTCTCTAAAGGTGATAATAGGCCAACTTTGATCCCTGAAAGCACAAATGAGTGAGAAAGAAAACTTTAACAACCTAATTGGGGAGGATTTCAATCCAAATCCCCAATATGGTCACCAATCGGTTGTGTTATTTTTTCCACTTGGGTGAGAAAAAAGAGGTTCCTTAACTATTTAGTTAGCCTAGCAAGACAACACAACAATTTTTAGTTGATTAGTGGCTCAACTAAGTAGAAAACAATAAATAAAACTAAACTAAGCATGTAACATTTAAAATTGATGCAAGAAAGAGACAGAAGGAATAGCTACCAAATGAGACTGATCTTAAAATTGATAACACCTTGGAAAAATATGGGAAAGTATGAGTCCCCTCTCCTTCCTTTGGAAGGCTCTTGAGTCCCCAAATACAAATCTTTATCTCTTCTAACAATGGTTGAAAATGAAAATACAATGGTGAAGAATTCATAGTTGAACTTGTCAGTAGGAGAGAAGGGAAACCCTTGATATGAATTTTGAAAGAGTTCTAGGAGAAATATGGCTTCTCAAAGACAAATTGAACAACATAATGATACTCAATTTGCTTCTTCTTGTTTGCATACAATCGCCCTTTATTTATAGGAGGATGGATAGATTTTTCCAAGATGGTTTTGAATGTGAATCCGGGCCTTTGCAGGTATCTCCCATCCCTTTCGGTGATTCCAAGGTGGAGTTTGGGGGAAATGTTGGGTATGGGGGAAATCCACTCCATCCCAAAAGTGATTGAGGCCTGACAAAAGTCATCAATGCATCGTTTCCACATCCACACGGGTTTTCCATCTGTCAGTCCTGCAGTTCGTGCACTGTGTGCATTGTACACCATGCTAGACCATGCAGATGTGCATATGCTAGAAGTGTTGAATACACTTGGACTTTCAGACCCACTTTTCCATTGTTTTGTTCTTATATTTCAAAAATAAGTGTAATCCTTCCATATTTATTGCTAGTATGTTGTGCTTGTGATGATTGTTTATTAATCCATTTTTTGTGTTTGTGGTGAGCAATTTTTTGGTGATAACAATATGGATTGTCCATCTTGTGATGATCAATGCCGATGATTGAAAGGTGAAAAGTTCAATGATGATAAGTGTTTGATTAGAGCATGAGGTCACATGGAGTTTAGTTGTGGATTAAGAACTTAATTTACCAACACGTGGTTACACGTTGAATCCTTATGGAAACGTCTTAGCTCCAAAGGAGTTAAAGGAAATATCGACTTAGAATGAGCCCATGTTTATGATTGAGGTTTTATGGATATGAGAGCCTAATCACAAGTGTTAAGTGATTGGTGCACGTAAGAGATAATTTTGAACTCTGTTGAAAGAGGATAATTGGGATTGTGAGTTAATTTAGAGAGTAGCTCGATTTCCAAGCTTAGTAACAATTTAACTCACAAATTAGGAATTACTCTGGGTTTAAGGCTGGGAGGTAATCATTTTTTGTATAATATCAAGAGATTTAATTTTCCTTTGTATCTAATTTTAGATGGAATACTTTAAGTGAACAAAGTTCATTTTTGTATCAGATGCAGTTTTGTTCTGAAGTTCAAAATTGTAGAAGGAATATTTGTGTAGAAAAGTAGAAAAAAGGAATTGGATATACAATTCCTTAGTGAATTACTACAGAGGCATTGTGATAGGTATTTTCTCATTCAAGTGCAATGAATGTGAAAGAAAAGATCATGAATAGATATTACATGTATTGAGTCTAGTATTTTATAATTAACTCTAGTTATGAGGAATTATGAATGAAAGTAGAAAATAAGGAACTTATAGCACCCATTGACAACCAATAGATCTGTCACAGAGTAAAATCGATAAAGTAGATCTCTTAGAGGATAGGGAGAATCTTGTGGAAGAACCTCGTAGTAGGGGATGTTGTGGATACCTCTATCTTAAGATTGTAAGTGAAAAGGACAATTGAATTTCTCAAGAAAAGGGTTTTGGAATACTAAGAGGGAGGAGGTGGGGAGGTGAATCAGTGTGAGCACTTTTAACAACAATTTATATTCTTAAATTTATCAGCAGTGTTCAAAATTTTATCATTAGCATTCAATGCATCATCAACAATATAAATTAATAGTGCATAATAAATAACCAAAGGAACACGATACACTAGAATTTACATGAAAACCCAAATGGGGGAAAACCAGGTAATTTTTTTCTTATATATTAAAAGAATACATTCATTGGAAACACCAACTTCCCAATTCTCTAGCTACGACTAGAAGGAGGCTCCATCCCCCTATTTACAGGCTCCAAACTCAAGGAATCTATAACTCCTTGAATTCTCCAGCTACAATTGGAAGGAGGCTCTAAACCCCTATTTACAGGATCCAACCTAAAGGAATCTCCAACTCCCTGATTTATCCTAAACCAACTGGAAGGAGGTTGCAACCCCCTTTCCTTCTCACATTCTGCTACCCTGAAATATAAGTGTAGAACAACTTGTCACTACCACTCTCTCATCAACCTGTAATCAACCTGTCACTATCACATCAACCTGTAACCAACCTGTAACTTTCATTGTCTTTGTCACTGCAACTGATATACCATCATCGACCTGCATGTCTAAACCATGTACCAAGACCTATACCATACCATGCATGAACCATGTACCAAGACCTATACCATACCATGCATGAACCATGTACCATACCAAGTGTCTCAATCATATCATATCACTCATTATATGCCTCAATCATGGAATATATGATGTACCATAAGATATGATAAAAACATTGTTGTAACATCAATGTTGTACCTCAAACATGTATCATATCATGTGCTGAAATTATGCCTCATTTATATGTCAATGCTACAAATATGTTCCTCTAACAATGAACCATAACATCCATATATCAAGTACCAAGGATATGTCTCAAGCATGTATCAATTTCATCAAGATATGAACCTAAACCATATACAACCATTTACCAAGAGGGCCTTCAAGACATGCCTCAAGCATCTGCCATACAATCCATGATACAAGTCTAAAAAAAATACAGAAAATTCATACCTTTACTCATGAAGAAAACCTAGTGCATGCCATCAAATACCATACATCAACATAGTGCATAATATCTTTAGTAAACAAGAGGTGGATTCTTCTTTAAGGCCTTTCCATAGATCCCTGACCTATGCACTAGCAAATTGTGGATGTTCGTGCCTTCCCTCATTACAACCCACATATAACCTCAGAAACTTGTTTTTGCAGACTTTTCTTTGACTTCCCTTCGCTACCTTAGACTTCACTTCTTCAGACGTCACTGCCTCAGATATACCATGTAAATATTTCCCAAAAACACTTGAAATATAGATATCCATTGAACTTGTGTGTATAAAATGAGAGGCTTCATGAGGTGTATTTATACTTTTCCATGTAACTGGTTTTCCTTAATTTAGGGCCGACCTATAATTTCTCGCTAAAAAAACTTCACCCTTTAATTAATTGACTTGTAATTGTTTATAGGCTTCCTGACAATTCTTCAAGGCTTCCAACTTCACAACGCCATAACTCCTTACCCATGAGGAACCAGGTGGTGTAACACCTATCATCGGAAACAACATGATGAGTACTATCTATCCATGAGTTTTTTACCTACATTTACACTATACTTCATGTCCTTTTTCCTTGATCAACTCCGAGCTCTATGACCACACCATTGGGGCTTCTTCAAGGGTTGACCTCAATGAAAACCAATGTTTCAACAATATCCCCCTTTGCCATTGATGGAAACAATCTCCTCATGCCTTCATGCCTCTTTCTCTTGGTATCCACACAACTCTCTATTTCCATGCCTTTTTTTTATCCCCCTTTGACATCAATGGAAAATTGTAACTCTCCTTGGGGACGCTTGTTGGACAACTGAGAGGGGGGGTGAATTAGTTTTTACTATGATTAAACAATTATGACCATTTTAAACTCTTCACAAAAAACTCAATGATGATCACAATGATGCAGAAAAGTAAGCAATAGAATATTAAACATCAATCACACACATGAAATATACAGAGGAAGATATTTCCTTAGGAAACCCATAAAGGAAAAAACTTCTTCTTCTTGATATGATATGTAATCTTTATTTTCTTTACATTATCATTCTTATGATCTCCAACTCCTCTTGAGGATAAAACCTCTGTTTTGCAAGATGCAACTTGCTGAGAGCACCAACTCTCTGGTTTCCCTAGCACCCACTAGAAGGAAGCACCAACTCCCTAGTTTCTCTAGCACCCACTAGAAGGAAGCATGAACTCCCTAAGTGTTCCAGCACCAACCAGATGGAAGAACCAACTTCCATTCACATAGGCACCAACCTGTATAATAGAGAAAAATAGTTCTCCATTGCACCACCCTGCCACTCTGGTTTTTCTGGCTGCAACTAGATGGAAGCCAGAAGTCCCTATGTTCAAGAACCCACTTTAAACTCTGAGGACAACAGTCCTCCCTAGCACCTCCCTACCACCCTGAAATATCAATCTTGTTTTCTTAAATTTATCACAATGATACAACATTGATCTATGGCTTACCTGTCTCATCACTATTCTACTACACTAGTCTGCTATGCTTGCATCAATGTCTCTCTCTCCTCACATCTGTTGCGCTTTTTGTTCTTCTCTTAGATATGCATTTATTTTCCTTGTTTATTATGTGCTTTATGCTTTGTGTCTTCTTTCCATTCTATGCACCACACCTCTTATGTGCGCTTCATCTCCTACACACAACATGATTCTTCCCACATGAAACACTCTCAACAATAACATGCATCTCTTCTTTGTTCTGCATTTTTATATTTTATGTGCACCAAATGCCTCCTTTGCGCAATACCTCTGCATGTTCTTCACTACATCTCTTCGTTGCGACTGCATGGATAACTAGCATAAATTTCTTCACTTCTTTGTTGTGCATCACTTTCTCACCTCGAGTCCTCTATGTGATCATCATACGAAATCTTTATCTTCTCTGGCCGTTAGCTCCATGTGTTCATCATCACTAGGATTGTCCTAAGATTTTCTACCTTCTCTAGCAGTGCGACTCCTCGTCTTCTCTGCAATAGTCAAGATTATCCTCTCTATTGTAGTTACAGTCTTCGACACTTTTCCATCTGTTATTTGTCTCTATAATCAGTCTTCATTCCACCGGTAGTTATCTCAAAACTCTTCAACTCCTATAGAAATCACCTTGTAGCTCCTCGAGTTCTCTAGCCGATTTCATCACTGCGTTTTGGTAGTTACAACCAGTCAACTATGGCTTCTTTGGATTCTAAGCCCCTTCCTTCATGTTACCTCTGACTATGACCTGGGGCCATGCACTAGGGTGCTTCGTGATTTCACGTTTCGCGATATTCTACTGCGAGTTTCATTGAATCTCCCAACTCATGAAACTCCGAGGTGGATCCTAGAAAGGCTAGCTCCTTCCCTTTTCTTCTACTGATGTGACCATTGGTTGTGACCACAACCTTATTCTAAAAGGAATTTCACAATTTCGGCAATCTCCATTATAAAGACTAGCGACGTGCTAGCTCCTCCCTTAACCTTCATCAATGTGACCACCAGTTGTGAGCAGGGGCCAATCAAGAGGGGTGCGTCACAATTTCACATATTGTGAACTCCTGCTATGAGTTGCCTTCGAAAATCCCAACTTCCAAAACTATGAAATTCTTTATATCAGATCAATGGTCTAGATCTCTCCCTCTAATCGATGGTTGCAATCAATATCGTGGATTCATACTTTATATCAAATCAATGGTCTATATCCTCGGTGATTCGATGACTCAGATCATTTCACAAATTTGCATATCACGAGTTCCTACAACTCTCACCTTTGACTTCTCTAGATCCTGAGTCAGCGTAATGCTGATCTCTCGCCATGTGTCCTCTGGATCCAACAACTCAGATCATTTCACGAGTTCCTACTACTCTCACCTTTGACTTCTCCAGCTCACGAGCCAGAAAAATTCCAATCTCTAGCCATGTCTCCTATGGATCCAATGGTTTAGATCTTATCACAATTTCGCATTTTGCAGAGTTGGAGGATGGCTCTCGGCCATTATCCTCTTCGCAGTTATACTGGATCCGATGACTGGTTGTCCTTGGAGCTCATATCCTATGGATTAGATATGTACTCCTCCTCTGTGCATCCTCTGGTCACTGGGCTATGATCTAACGGTCATCGGGTATTTGGGATTGGTGATCCAATGACCACTGTCGCTCCTCCTCCTGAGCTTATGCATCTTCCTGACTTGGAGGAATTTCTAAGTGTCAAAGGTTCTTCAAACTTTGATCCTTCTACGAGCCTTGATGTATGAGATCTCATCGACAAGTCTCGGAGCACTATCTCTCCTGAGCTTTGGGAAAAAAATTCCTCGACCTTGGCGCACACTTGCGCTATGTGTGAAACTCTGCGTTATTCCTCTTGAGCTTCTTGATCTTTCTCTTCTGATTCTTTTGTTTTTCTTTCCATGCACACTCTACCTATAAACCTGCCAACATCGTTGTTGTTTTTGGCATCAATGACAAGCACACTCTGCCTGTAAACATGCCAACAATGCTCCCCTTATATAAAAGTTATTGATTTTTCTTCTTTGTTGATATTTCTCTTCATGGTGCTTCCTCATGTAAATCTATGATATATATAAAAGGCATTAAAAAAATCAATTCTTCATGATTACTACATATCTCCCTTGTGATATTGTGCCATATGTTGTGTAAATCATTGTGGGGCATAAACTAATCCAATTCTATGTCGAATATACTCAAATGTCTCCCTTGGAAGAGGTTTGGTGATGTTATCAACAATATTCTCCTTTGTCCCAATGAAATCTAGCTTGATATTCTTCTTTGTAACCTGTTCTTGTAGAAAGTGAAACTTGATGGGAATGTGTTTTGTCTTGGAATGCATTACTGGATTCTTGGAGACACTGATAGCACTAGTGTTATCACATAATATTGAAATAGGCTCATCATACTTCACCTGTATATCCTGCAAGTTTTTCTTCATCCAAATGACCTGAGTGCAACATGGTGTTGTAGTAATATACTCTGCTTCTATTGTGGAAAAAGACATTGTTGATATTTTCTTTCTCAACCATGATACCATACAATAACTTAAGCATAAATTTTATCCACTTGTACTTCTTCTATCGATAATTCTACCTTCTTAATTTTCATCTCTGTAGGTGACCAAAGATATTTCATTCCCTTTTGGATACCATAATCCAAAATCTTTCGTTGCTTTGAGATATTTGAATATTCTATTTACTACCATAATATGTGTTTCCTTTGGTTTTGTTTGAAATATTGGAACCTATCCATCTTCTTGCATCACATCCAGTATCGATGATCTCACATAGAGTAAGATGCCAATCATCAATCCATAAATTCTTTGATCTGCATCCTTATATTTATCATCTTTTCTCAACTTGCAACTGGTTTGCATAGGAGTACTTACGGGTTTGCAATATTCCATTCCAAACTTATTCAACATCTCTCTAATGTACTTAGTCTGGGAGATGAAAATACCTTTATCACAATGACATATATGTAATCCCAAAAATAAAGTCAACTCACAGAGAAAATACATTTCTAACTCATTCTCCATGACTTTGAAAAAATTATGACAGATCTTGTCATCACCTCTTCCAAAGATAATATCATCTACATAAACTTCAATTATCAATATATTGTCTCGATCCAATTTTATGTAGAGATTGTTGTCTACATTTCCCATCCTGAATCCTTTTTATTATAGTTACCTATCTTGTTAGCACTCTGTAAATCTTCCCTGTTGAAAGACAAATGACAGATGTAACTGTTTCAACCAACTTTAGGTTGGGTTCTGACCCTTCCAACTAGAGAGGGCTCTCTCAGGCATATAGTTATTTAAAATGCTCAAAATATTTGACAATGTGCACACAGAGGTCAGATTATTCCATAGGGTAAAATTTAAAAGTGGTAGGAAAAAAAAGGAGAGAAGGGCCATTGGGAAATGGGGTCAATTCCTAAAAATGTGTGAAGATTTATAAGTTATGTATTCCATAGGGAACATAGGAAAAATAGGTATGATGTTCATCCAAATAAGTCATATGAGATGGTAGAGGAAAAGGAAGGAAAGACTACTATCAGCAAGAGGCATCTAATAGAGGGTGAATCTCTTGGTATAGCATTAGAATAGGAAACATAAAGGCTAGCTACCGAAAACAGAGCATCACTCAAGGGTCAATTCTGAACTAGAAACCCATAAACACATGACAAGTATAATCAATATGAGAAAGAGCACCAACAAGGTGAGTTATTTACTTTGCCTAAATATTATTGCTAGCAGAAAAAAACATTCATGAATATGAAATACAAGAAAACATATTGATCGTCAACACCATGATGAATCTCGGCTATCTAAGAAAACCTTCTCTGCTTATATTTAAAATCCACAAGAAATTACAATGTTTTCCTACTACAAGGGTAGGCCCTTCTCCGTCCTGTCAAACAATTCATTTATCTTTTTAACAGTATATATAGATAAATTACATATGGGATCCAAAACGGATCATCTTCTCCAAGATTCCAAAAATAGATATCGGTTAGAAAGGGAGTAGTGCACCAAAACTGGACTCTTATTTTTTGGGGAATGTTACAAACATAAAACTGAAATATTTGAAAATTTCACCCTGAATGCCATCTGTCTACAAAATCACAAGATTTCTTGAACTTGATTTTATCCTATCATGAATTTTTCATTTTATCTTTTCAATTTCTTCCTTTAAAGTGTCAAGCCAACTAGGTTGGTCTTCCTCGGTACCTTCAACCGTTCCATATTTAATCTCCTTCTTTCATTGCTTGATTCATTTACCCTTCTACATATCCATTAATGATCAAACCCTTCATAATAGGATTCAATCTGATCTCTTCACCTGATCCTGGTTCATCTGCAGATTTTGTGCAAAAGTTTGTTGCTAGTAGTTGTATAACATGCCTTTCTTTCTTCTTAATTGATAGTTGTGTCATACTATTCGAATTTCCCAGTTTTTTGAAGACTGTCGGATATTTATTCTCCATTTCCTCTAGTTTTCCAAGAAACACCAGCCTATTTCCCTCAATTATACAAGAATTGGACGAATGATTCGATTTGCGGTTATCCCGCTCTAGAATAAAACGTCAATTACCCAAAATAGAGTAATTTCACATGTGTTTTGAGTAACAATCATCATCGAGTGCTAATCATGGGCTACTAAAGAATGTACTTACAGGGATAACATCTTTTCACGTTCGACCCTCGATTTTCAATGATGAGTATTTAAATCGGTTATTTGGTGGCACTTACTTGGAATTGCATGGATGAATGGTACACAAACAAGTGTCTTGAGATGATTTGATTGGCCATCAATTTTCCTTTCCATGTGTGACCCTTGGATTTAACACATTTAATGACATTTGACACGTGATTTCGGGTTTTTATTTTGTGGTTTCGAGTTCACCCTCTTTTCCTCCCGAAATGCATCCAGTGGTGCCACATGGTCCTGAGTCGAAACCATGGTATTTTTATCGACCCGCTTTCAAGAATTAACCTCTACAGTAGTTCTCTGCCTAATATGGTCCCCGATCATTGATCTGCGGTGCCTGAGATTTGTAGCCCGTCGGGTCCCATCAACTGCACACTTTTGCTACATTTATCCTTCTTCCGCTAGATATGGCCCCATCCTCCAGTTTATCATGCTTCTATACCATTTTAGCCTCTCGCTAAGTCTTGAAATTTGGATTCCATATAAAATTTGCTATAGTGATAACATGGGCTCCAACTGGGGATGTTATCCTCCCTGTGAGGTAGTAAAGAATTGTAGACCCTGTGCCTTATCCATTGGAGATTCTCTCACTACAAGTGTGTACTATACCTTGACCTGTCACCAATGTCCATTGAAAACCAAAGTCTCCACACCACTCTCGCTTGGAAGTTGAACGTTGGATATATATTGCTAACATCTAAGGGAAAAACAAGTTGAAGCAACGTAACTTGTTTACACATTCAAACATAGAATAATTTATAAAGACTAATATATATGTATGTAGATGTGATATTCGATGGATAAGAGACATCATTAAGACCTCATTCCCGAAGACCAAGATGAATTAAGGAAGGAAGTTCAAAAGGTAAAAGAAGCCAGGAAAGAAGGAAAATGGGCAATAATTAGAAATCAAAAAGCTATTGTTAGGGATAGAGACTAGAAGGATAATAATAAATAATAATTTGTGACACTTGGAATCCTTTTTTGGAATTGTCGTGGCTTTCCACGGTGCAAAGGTCCTATGATAAGTTGGATCCCGAGTGATATTGATATTATATGTCTAGTTGAAACTTGGGAGCATGAGGAGTCTAAGGTCCCTAACATGGAAGGATTTGTCTTGTGGTCGGCATGGAACAAAAAATCTCACCATAGAGGGATAGGAGGCATAGCTTGTTATATTAGAAAAAAAATTTCTCCTCACACTCAACTTCATAAGATTGACCCTCTTAATCAATACATTTGGATAGAAATTTCAGACACCAATGCTAAGAAGATGTATATAGCAATTTGTTATTTTGCACCTATTAATTCTACTTTTTATAAGAAAAATAACCTAGATAAAAATTGTCCCTATAATAATTTAGAACAAGATATTTATAATTTGAAAAATGAAGGTAATATCCTCCTGCTAGGAGACTTTAATGCTAGGACTGCAACTAAACAAGCTACTCTTTTAAGTCATGACTCCAACCATAATCCTTTATGGATAGATGAGGACCTTGTTTTATCTAATAGCTATAAAAGAAGCTTTGAAGACCTAATTGAGAATTTGTTTGGTACTGAGTTGGTCAAGATCTGTAGCTCTCAAGACCTAATAATTTGCAATGGAGTAATGAAGTGGACAAACTCCAACCAAATGGCATGTATTTATGGGCTAGATAGTAGTGTTGTAGATTATGTGATATCTAATATCCCCGTTTCCAACCAAATAACAACTTTTGACCTTTTAAATGACCATGATCCTGACTCTGATCATAAACCTTTAACCGTAACTCTAAAATTCTCCATGCATAGGAGCACCATTGAAGAGAATTATGATAATCAAAGGAATTTGTGCTTTGACAAAAGTAAAGTTGATATTTTCTTAAAGGATTTAAATAGTAAATTAAACCTCCTAACTTATAAGGACAACATTGAAGAACTCTATCATAATTTTACAACTACCCTTTCCACTTCTATTAACAAGTTCTCTTTCGAGGTGTCCCATAAAAAGAATAATAAAACAACCAACCCTTGGTATGATAAAGAATGTAAAATTGCTAGGAAATTCATTAGGGATGCTTCTAATGAGCCCTTAAAAATCAATAAGATCAATATGTACAAAGCCCTAATTAAAAGTAAAAAAAGATACTATATCAATAAAAGGTAAGAGCAACTTTCACAACTATACAAGTTGGATCCTAAGAAGTTATGGAGCCAAATTCTAAAACACAATACTAAAGAAAATAATAGGATTCCCTTAATGGAATGGAATTCCTACCTTAAAAATCTTTACAAGTTCCCTGATGCCATGGACACCATTCCTATTGTCCCAACAAACGAAGAAGTTTTTTCTTTAGATGACATAGAGTTCAGGGTTAAGTGGCTCGCAAATGGGAAAGCTAAGGACATTGAAGGCTACCAAGACGAAATTTTAAAATCGGAGGGCCAATCCTTATCGCTCACATACACAAGATCTTCAATTTAGCAGTCAAGCAGGTCTTCCCTAAACCTTGGACGCAAAGCCTCATTGTTCCTATTTTTAAAAATCGGGATAAAAACATTCCCTCTAATTATAGGACCAATATGATTAGCCTGATTTTAGCCAAGCTTTATGGAATTCTTTTGTAAAAGAATATTAGCTAAAGGCCAAGCTGGGTTTAGGAGATATCATTCAAATGTGGACTATCTTGTTACCTTTAGGATCATTGCAGAGGAGTTCCGCAATACTAAAACCAATCTTTTTTGTTGTTTTGTTGACTTTAGAAAAGCTTTTGACATGGTTGCTAGGAAAAACCTTTGGAATAGGTTGGAAGGGATAAAAGTGTCTCTTGAGTTGAGGGCTGTTGCAATAAGGATGTATAAGAATGTCATTGCTAAGTTTAAAAACATGGAGGGCTGGTCATAAGAGATTAACTGCAATATGGGAGTCAAACAAGGTTGTCCCTTGTCCCCTACCCTTTTTGGCATATACATTGATAAGTTAGAAGAATTCTTGGAAAAAACAAGTTGTGTTGGCCCTACTTTCACTGGTATAGTCATCAATCTTCTTCTTTATGCTGATGATATCATTCTTATGGCAAGGAGTCCCCATGATCTTGAAAACCAACTAAGAATCCTCAAGGACTTTTGCTCCAATATGGGTATGATTGTTAATACTGATAAGACTAAGGTCATGATTATTAAATCCAATAAGATCCCTTATGATACCTTTGTATATGACAACAACAACTTGGAGGAAGTGACTTCATACAAATATCTTGGAATTGATATTCACCACAATCTCAATTGGAATTACAACATTGAGAAAAGGATTATTGGGGGAAGGAAAGCTTATTATGGGCTTGAAAACAATTGTAAATCAGTTGATATTTGGAGTTGGGATAAGAAGAAACTCCTCTTTGAGACTCTTGTTACACCTGTTATTCTTTATGGATGTGAATTCTGGGGTTGTAGTATCTCTTGTGAATCCTGGAGAAAGATAGAGAAAATACAAAATAATTTTATCACCTATAATCTCAAAATTAAAGGAAATATAACCTATCCCATCCTCCTCGTAGAATCAAGCCTCTCCCCCATTGAGAACATGGATATGAATAGATACCTAATGTATAAGAACAAGTTAAACAACATGGAAGACAAGAGGCTACCTAAAATTGCTTCAAAATCAAGTCATAACCACCATCGACTCAAGCGAGGATGGCATAAAGACGCCCAGTCTTGGATAAACTATTGGGGAATCATGGAAGAAACCATTTTGCAGAATAAAGATACTATTAAAAAAATGTCAATTCAAAATTTAAGGAAAAAATGTGGTGTGATAAAGAGTTAGAGGAAAAAAGAAAATTAAGTTATTATAAAGATGTAATCAACCCTAATATAGAAGATCAAAATTATCTATCTTTTTTTCCAAGTGTAAAGAAAAAAATAAGCATTGCTAAGATAAGAACAAATTCTCATGAGCTCCATAGTGAAACTGGGCGTTGGTCAATTCCTAAAACACCATGGGATGAAAGAGTGTGTCACCTTTGTGACTCTAAGAAGGTTGAATATGAAAAGAAATTTCTCTTAGATTGTCCAACCTATACCCATATTAGATCTCATTTTCAAAATATTGATCACACTACCAACCTTCCTAACCACTTAACTCAACAAAAGTATGGTGATCTTGGAAAGCTTCTCTTAATTTTTTTCGAGCATAGAAACAAAATTCAAAAGAATAAAAAGTAATCACTTACTGTCTTAAGGTCTGATAGACCAATTAGGTCTCAGTGGGCGTTAGTCATCATCATCATCATCATATATATAGCTTCAGATCATGGGAAATAAACAATAAACATACAAAAGAAATAAATCCAAACATGTATAAAGACAATCTTATGAGGAAATTCCCCCTAGGATAAATATTTCATGAGATATGTGACATCGGAATGATAGTCTGAGTATAGAGAATTACAAATCACTTTTAGTTTCCTCAATCAATAGTCCAGTATCATTAAACTGAGAGAGAACGACCCCATGAAGGAAGAACCTCGGTAAATAGTTTTATAAAATTAAATCAAGGGTTTTGTTTAACGAATTTTAGGAGTCACAATGCCATGTTGAATTATGAATACCATGTTGATATCCGCGGGAGTTTGAGAAATGAAGCTTATATTTTCCACATGAAACACAAAGAAAATAGTTAGTAGGATATAGAGGTAGAGTTAAGAAAATCCAAACAACTGAATTTAGCATTCGTCAAACAAATTTTCACTTACCTTTATTTCAAGGAAATTAAACATCTAGAATGATTTTCTCTGTTAAATGAAAAAGAAGAATAATTACACAATTATCATGGAATATTACGGAATGTCCAAATAAATTGATAGGGTAAATTTGTACCTACTCCATTGTTGTTAAAAAACAAAATTTGGAACAAAATCAAGGCATCCCTGAGATGATGGGAGCTTCCTCTGCCACTGATGGGTTCCCTCGGAGACATAAGGACCCATCATTAGAAAAGGTATTCATAGTCTAGGTCAAAATTCATAAACCATATATATGTATATAGGGCACATTCTTTTTAAAAGAAAAGAGTAGTTACAACAAGTGATGCATGGCAGCGTAGTCCCTGTCGGGTTGAATTGGGAATAAATGTACATGGATAGGGAAAAAGTAGCGGAGGAAGATGGAAACTATAGCAGAGATGTGGCAAGTAGCATGAAGCATAGGTGGTATCTATGCAGGAAATGACACATGGCCTCTAGAGTCCCATTTAGTTTTTGAAACTATATAATCCATCTTGTTATGTTCAAAATTTCCATTCTTTCCAGTAGTGTGACTTGCTATGCTCGAAATTTCCGCTCTCTCCAGTACTGTGACTTACTATGTTCAAAAATTTTGTTCCTACCTTGCATGTTTTATATCTTCAATTTATTTATGAAATTCATTCATAATGATTTATGTATACTTCCAACTGGTTAGAGTTAAGTACAATTTCCATAGACCATCTGGCTTGTGTGTCTCTATATGTGTCAGGACAAATAAAGTTATATGCATGGTAGGAGAAAAATATAAAACACAAAAGACACATATAAAGTTACATTCAAATTAAATAAACACAATTTCTTGACATTCAACATAGTTGAAGATAAAAAAATTTGAGCACATACATATAAAAGGAGATAAACATAGTTTTATTTGAAATATATCAAAAAATAATATTGTCTGTTACATATTCCTAGAAATTTAAATGCATTTGTCATATAGATTGGGATTGGAGCTCTAGTAGGCCATAAGAGAAATATGTACAAGAAATAGGACTGTGGAAAGAAGAAGTGGGCGACGATAGAGAGAAATACCTGAAAAGAAGAAATTGGAAGGTATCAGTGTTTGGCTAGACATTTATATTTAAAAAGGTGGAATAACTGGATTGATAAAAAAACAGGATGTGATCAGTATAGACTTATAGTGATGGTACATATCAACCCTTTTTCTATTTGTTTGATGTTGCCTTTTTATTGCTATCATCGACGACTACTGGAATCGTGACAACTTCCTATTGCCTTTCGTTGGTGACCTGCTCCATTGCCCTTTGGACCCATTCTTCAATGTAGCTTCTCAAGGGGGCCACGTTGGTCTCATTCCATATTTTTATGTTGAAAAATTCCTTTTCTAATTCCCTTATATCGATATAAATATTATGCAGAGCTTGATTGATTTCTTCATTTTGTACCAAATAGTCGACTAGCCAGTTGTCCACGTCATCTTCACCATATTCAAGGATGCTATAAAACTTTTCTAAAGACAACCCCTTAAAAATATCAACTTCTTTATTGAAGGATTGGTTAGTTAAGGGCAAGGAGTTGACGATTAAGTCAGGGTCTTGGACCTCATTGGTCCTTCCGGCTAAGTCTATTTCAATCAACTTTGTGAATAAATTTTCTTTCTTTGATATGGCTTGTTCACATGATTGGACAATGAAATGTAGGTTCTTCACTTACTCTTTACAGCATGCATTTAATTGAATGATCTGATTTTGGGAGGGGATATCTTCTTGTCTTCTTCTCATTTATGGCATGTTGTTGGCATGGGTGCCAAAAGGGATGACCATGTATAAATAGAACTGTTCTTCATTTTTTAAATCTTCCTGAAAATGTTTGAGCAAAGCATGTGCCCTCATTCCAAGGGAAGACATACTTTGTGATGTTTCTTAGGCCTCAGTAATCAGTTCCATTCTTTTCTTGATATTATTCTCCACATATCCTCTACACAATGTGAGGAGGTTGGAGGATCATTTTAAGTTGGCTGCAGGGGTGGGAGGCATGGCTATTGCTAAAGGACTAGTAAGAAATGGCGTAGGAATCAAAGATTCCTCCAATTCCTTGACTCGGTCCTTCAGTCTGGCATTCTTAGCCTCAATGCCTCGAATGGAATAATCAAGAGAATCTTCGGTCGCTCTATGAAGTTGGGAGATTTGGGATGGCTGCATGTTCTCAAAGTTAATATATGAATGAGATTTCCCTTTCTTATTTTTTACATCTATCTTTTCAATAATTAAATTTGTAGACTCGCTATAAAAAACAACGCTCTGGAATACGAAGGATTCATCTTCGTTAAAAAATTTAGTATCAACTATGTCCATCGGGTGACTATGTTGGATTGCGTCTTTGGGATGATCAAGGTTGCATAATACACTATCCATATCAGTCTCAAGTTCCATGTTATCACTCTCAATTTCGGGCTCTTCCGCCTAACCTACAATTTTTTTTCTCTTCTTCTCCATGGGAAGCTTGTGAGAACTATCAATTTTAGGGTGGGGATGGTTTTTATCTCCTCCTCTGTTTGAAGAATTATGGGTGTCTTTCTTACTAGGGTGGGTCGTTGGATCGATGCTCCATGATGTCATACTTTTGGGAGTGGTATTCGACGATTTAACACTCTTCTCACCGGGGCCTTTTCCCTATTTCTTGTACAATTTAGTGGTGCTTTTCAATGTGTCTAGGTCGCTAACATAAGAAGTGGGAGTGTTTTCATCAATGTATCTATTTTCGCTCAGGTGTCTCTGGAAAAAAGAATTGTTGAGGCCAACTGCAAGTAAATGTTCTAAAACAATTCCATTAGGGTCGAACCCTCTTAGCCTTTCAGCATATCTTAGGTTCAAGTAGTTGAAATGGGTTGTGAATTCGTCAATTTTGTTGACGTTCCTCAACACGGAGTCACCGACTTTCCAAGGAAGAGGAATGAATTATTTTTCTTCTCTTCTCATGGAGTAGATGCAACCAGTAGTTGTATTGCCTTGCTATTTCTACAAAAAACATTTTGTCTATAATGTGACATGGAAGGAGAGAAGATTTTTCCTTGGAGCCAAAAACCCTTATCACACTACAATTATCCATTTTTTCAAGTGCCCCCTTCCTGTCCAAAAACTTGGTTGCCTCATCAGATATGCGGGGAGCATCCTTTTCTAATAATAAAACTTTGAAAACAGAGACAAAGTCATTCAAAACCTCATAAAACCAGTGGTAGGCCTTGTGCCTTCATAAGGCCTGGTACCATAAGTTTACTAGGTCGAATTCCTATTTTACCTTCTTGGACAGAGACAGTTTTGGAAACAAACAATAATGCATTATCGCGAAAACCAAGTAGGATGACATATAAATTTTCTTCTCCTTTTTGAAGCTTGACAATTGGGAACAGATTCCAAGGAAAATTAGCTTCCCCCAATAAAAAATGTCTTGTTCCTTGACCGTGAAATACAAAATATAAAGAGCCATGCGGGAAATAGTTGTTGTGGATTCATGTCCCGTTATTCTTGTAAACAACTAGGCAATTTACTAGAATGGACTTCTAAATAAACTAACCTGCAAGATTGTGATATCTTCAGGAAATACCATCGGGTCTTCCAGGAAATTGGGCAAGAGGTCCAACATGTTATTATGATTTCTTAGGAACTGCTTGGAGTCTTCTCCTCTGAATGTCAATGTTGGCTCCAAAAATATTAACATCTAGTGGAAGACCTAAGGTGACAAAGAAATAGGAGATTGGTCCCGTAGTGGAATAATTCTTTGGCCTGAAATATATTTATCGATGCACCAAGAGACCAGCTCCTTACAGTCAAAAGATTCAGGGACATAGCCTACATGATTAATTCTAGAGGTCCAAATTATTTCATTCTGGATGGAAGGGGATGAGTACTAAGTATATTCCCTGGACCACTGGAAGTTCTTATCCTCACGCCCGAAGATGTTTACTGTATCTCCATAGAAATGTTGTCAATCTGGTGCCAAAATTTATGAGAACATCTGTTTTCTCCAGACGATGCTTGAAATGAACAGTTGGAGGGGATAATATAACCCTTTTCAAATGTTGGTTCAATGCGTGTGAATGGGAAATATCCTTGAGCCTTTCTCTCATTAATGAGAATCTCTATGGGTGTTCCATTATGAGTTGTTAGTAGTAAGGATTGCTTATTTCATACTTAGAAGTGCGAAGGTGGAGGGTACGATGAAGATCAATTAAGGATTGGAGGTTTCGTGAACCCTCCAACCCGATGATGTGCGAACGACATTCCATGATGTTTGAAATCAAAAATCGGAAGGGATAATATAACCCTCTACAAATCTTGGTTTAATGTGTATTAATGAGAGATATCCTCGAGTCTTTCGCTCATCAATGACAATCTATACGGTTCCTACATGATGAGTTGTTAGCATTAAAGCTTACTAATTGCATATTTAGAAATAAGACCTTATATGTATTAATGTTTTTATAAAAAAATTGTTATTATAAACAAGTGTGAAGATGACGAAGACGGGGAAGAGAAAGTAAGGAATGGCCAAGTATGAAAAGCGGTCGTACAGACTTCAAAGTAGCGGTCATACATGATTCAAAATAGGGTTACAAGGGATACTTAGGAGAGGTGAGTATCCAACAGTCAAATTGTATGTCTCGGAATTTTTTACTGCAAAATGCGTAAAACAAAAGAGGGCATGATGGGGTAGTTCAATGGCTAGTTTGTATATTTGTGGAATTCTAGGAAAGTAGCTAAGTATGGAATAGGGAAACAGTCAGTCAGACTTGTTTTTGAAATTAAGGGTTGAAGGTTTCATGAATGGGCCAACCCGATGATGCACAAACGACATTCCATGATGTTTGAAATTAACACTCGAAAGGGATAATATAACCCTCCACAAATCTTTGTTTAATGTATATTAATGGGAAATCTATTCAAATATTGGTTTAGCATTAAAGCTTACTAATTGCATGCTTAGAAATAAGATCCTCTCTCTCTCTCTCTCTCTCTCTCTCT
>ML787143.1:53154-85475 GCA_009831015.1 Picea engelmannii | reverse complement strand
TATATATATATATATATATATATGTATGTATGTATGTATGTATGTATGTATGTATGTATGTATGTATGTATGTATGTATGTATGTATGTATGTATGTATGTATGTATGTATGTATGTATGAAAAGAGGTCGAATGGGCTTGAAATTAGGGTTGCAAGGGATATAGAGGAGAGGTGAGTGCCCAACGGTCAAATTGTAGGTCTCGAAACTTTTGAGTGCAAACCGTGTAACATGAAAGAGGGTATGATGTGGGATTATGGTAGTAAATTTGTATATCGCGAAAGTCAAGGTGTTGTTTGCAGGTCATGGAACAATGGAAGTGCAATCTAGAGCCCACCTACCCGAGAATCCACGATCGAAAAAGTGGCTAGGTCTGGAATGGGGAAGCGGTTGGTCAGAGTCGCGATATAAAATAATGAGTGTAAATGTGAACCCGTGAGTCTGCCAACCTGCACAGTTAGACATTTTTAGAAAAACAACTAAGTAACCATAAAAACAAAGTAGAGGGGAAATAGAAACGGGAATTTGGTTAAGTATAGAAGAGGGGAAAGAAGGGATAATATATTCAAATGTGTAATAGATATCCCATTTCCTGGCAAGATATTTTATGCATGTTTTTGGATATGTTGTATACTTATTGCATATACTTGGAAATAAGTGTGAAGGTGGTGGGCACATGAAACAACAACTAGGAATTGGAAATTTCCTGAACCCACCAACCCGATGATCCATGAAAGAGATTCCAAGAAATGGTCAAGTGTGGAAAGAGATCGAATGAGCTTCAAAATAGGCTGACAAGGGTTCCCAAGGAGACGTGAGGCCCCGATGGTCAAATTGTATGTATCGGAACTTTTGATTACAAAATGTGTAACATAGAAGAGGGGATGATGTGGGAGTCCATAAGTCAATTTGTATATCGTGGAAGCTAGGGTGTTGTTTGCAGGTCAAGGAACAATGGAAGTGCAGTCTACCAGTATGAGAACCCACAAGCGAAAAGGTCGGTAAGTATGGAATAGGGAAACGGTTGGCGGGGCTCATTTTCACTAATATATTGATATTTGTAAAATATATCCCATTACCTAGAAGGATATTTTCTGCATGTTTATGGAGAAGTTGTGTAGGGATAGTTAATATGACTGTCTCCTGGAGGCATGGTGAATTGTTAGCATTAAACCTCAATTATTTCATACTTGGAAAGAAGTGTGGAGGTGGTGGGCACAAGAAACAATGATTAGGAATTGGAGATTTCGCAAACCAGCCAACCCAACGATCTGCGAAAGAGATTCCAAGAAATGGCCAAGTATGGCAAGTGGATGCATGGGCTTGATAATGGGGTGAAAATAGTTCCCTTGGAGACGTGAGGACTCGAAGGTCAAATTGCAGGTCTCATAACTTTTGAGTGCAAACTATGTATCACAGAAGAAGGTATGATGTGCGAGTCCAGTAGTAAATTTGTATATCGAGGAAGTCTGGGTGTTGTTTGCAGGTCATAGAACAATGGAAGTGCAATCTAGAGCCTGTCTGCTTGAGAATCGATGATCGAAAAATTGGCTAGGTATGGAATGGGAAGCGGTCGGTCGGAGTCGCGATATAAAAGAACGAGTGCCAATGTGAACTTGTTTGTTTGCCAACCTACGCAGTTAGAAATTTTCAGAAAAAATGACTAAGTAACCAGAAAGAGAAAGTAGAGGGTAAAAAGAAACAAGAATTTGGTTAATTATAGAACAGGGGAAAGAAGGGCTAATATATTCAATTCTGTAATAGATATTGCATTTCCTGGAAAGATATTTTCTGTATGTTTCTGGAGAAGTTGTATACTTATTGCATATACTTGGAAAGAAGTCTGAAGGTGGAAGGAACAGGAAACAACGAATAGGAATTGGAAATTTCCTAAACCCGTCAACCCGACAATATGCAAAAGAGATTGGAAGAAATTCCCAAGTGTGTAAAGCGGTTAGATGGGCTTCAAAATAGGGTGACAAGGGTTCCTGAGGAGACGTGAGGCCCTGACTGATCCAAATTATTTTCGGCACGAAATGAGAGCAGAGATATAATAAATAAATGCACAGAGATCTCGTGGATATCCAATAATATAACATAAATGTATCAGAGATGCAACCATAAACATAAATATATAGTAATACACAATTTATATTAATGAAATAAATGTACAAACATTGTAAAAATACAGAGTGAAAGACTCGCTAGAATGGTGGCAGCTTATCTCTGAGAAGAGATGTGACGGCTACTCACATTCGCAAGAAGATGATTACAATGAGGCTCTGAAGGCCTTTTTACAATAAACAGGAATGTAAAAATCCCTAGACATCCAAAAACCTTACCCTAGGAGATGAAGTGCCAAACGTCATGTGAGCCCCGTTTGGGTAAGTCAGTAAATCAACTTCTCGGGGTCGTAACTTTTGCATACAATCTTTGTTTTAGGCACACAATAGCTCATTGGAAAGGTATTGTCGAGGAGATTTATTTTGGGGCTCATTCATGCCTTTGTATATCATTGAGAAGCTCAATCCTAAAAAACCTTCATTTAGGCCCTCAAAATGGCCCGAAAGTTAAAAATGCTAAAAATAGTAAATTACCAAAATTGCCAGAAAATTGTTTTGAGCAGTTGGAAAAGGTGGGTGGCCACCGATATCCACCTGGATCACCGACGACCAAATTGTATGTATCAAAAATTTTGAGTGAAAAATGTGTAACATGGAAGAGGGGATGATGTGGGAGTCCGGAAGTGAATTTGTATATCGCAGAAGTCAGAGTGTTGTTTGTAGGTCACGGAACAATGGAAGTGCAATTTAGAGACCACCTGGGCAAGAACCCAGGATCGAAAAAGTGGCTAGATATGGAAAGGGGAAGCGCTCGGTCGAAATTGAGATAAAAACTCATGAATAAAAATGTGAACCTATGAATCCGCCAACCTGCACAACAAGACATTTTCGGAAAAGAATGACTAAGTAACCTGAAAGAGAAAATACAAAGGAAAAATAAAGAAGAATTTGGTTTAGTATAGAAGAGGGAAAATAAGGGGATAAAAGAATCGGAAAATAGAAAAGAGGAGGGAAATTTTTGTAAGCGGGAATTGGTCTCAAACAAGCCCCATTGTTGCAAAACAATAATTTTCTAGTCTAATATTTTATCCACTTACTCATTTTCTATTGTGCTTGTACCATTAAAAAGGGTGTGAGCAAATGCTTTGTTGAATATTTGTTTTTATTACGACTTGTGGGAGTAATTGTGTTCTTGATACATTCTTCCATGAATTTGACATATTAACTTAAGTATTAAACTTCTTGCATGATGGGTTGTTAGCATTAAAGCTTAATAATTGCATGTCTAGAAACAACAATGATGATCTTGAATTTTAATATTATAATTGATTTCATAGTCCCATTTGACTACAACCACCATATATATATATATATATATATATATATATTCGCGAAGAATAAATTTGGTAATTTCATTAATAAAGTAAAAAGTGCTCAAATAGAGGTCAGGGGATGGACAACTAATAAAATGTTTCCTTTGGGAGTAAAGGAATCAAGGAAGCGAAAGGGAATTAAGAAATAATTTTCTCAGAAAGGTTGAGATGAAAACAAAAAGTCTAGGGCAGGGCCCCAACTGTCGCATCATGAATTAGTGTTGCTATGTTCTAGATGCATTACGAATAGAATTGAATGTTGGTTTGAAACCGTCTGAAATTCATTTTTGTTTCGATAGAAGCCTGATGGGATCAATACAATGCATTGTCATATAATTGATCAATGATCCATATTAGATCAAATTACTTAAGACAATACAATATTCAAGAACTACGATAATATCAAACCATGCTAATGAGAAGAGGTGTTAAATCTAGCAAAGAAGCAGAAACCACGATTCTAAGGAAAAAAATTTAGTAGTAAATCCATAAAAACAAAATATTGGGCAGTGTATATCTATCCATAGAAATTGGACTGAGTTCTTTGCACCGAAACATTGAACATATTTTTCATAAATATAGGTACGAGATCTACAAAAAAAAAAAAAACATGCATACAATTACGTGTTGTTCCTCTAGTGGGACATGTAGGATCCATCGAGATGCTCTTCAACATGCATACAAAACTCATTACCATGCTTTTTTTTAGGAAGTACTTGCAGTCTTCTCCTCGGAAGGTCAATGTTCATTGCCACAATCTCAATATCTTGCGAAAGACCTGAGGCAACAAAGAAACATGAGAGTGGTTCTGCAGTGGAATAATTCCTTGGCTTGAAGTAGGTGAACAACACTCATGCTCCTGACATTGGCGACCTGGAGACATTGCAAGGCACCACTGAATTGTACAAATAACAGGGAAAAGGCCCCAACGAGAATAGTTTCCAATCCATTTCCACCACTGTGAAAATCATGATATCCGACAACATCGCTCCAATGGCCCACCCCAGCAAGAAAGAAACCCAGAAATTTTCAAACGCAGGAGAACATAAGAACCCATCCTCATGGTAAAATTGATAGTTCTCACAAGCTTCCCGTGAGGAAGAAAACAAAAAATGTTGTAGGGCAAGTGAAAGAGCCTGAAAATGAAAATTAGGACACACCAAGAGACCACCTCCTCACCGTTGAAGACTTCAAGGACACATCCTTCACGAGAAATTCGAGAAGTCAAATTAATTCGTTATGGGCGGGAGGGGACCAAGAGACACCCTCCTTATAGGAAAAGACTTCAGGGACATAGGCTCCATGAGAAATTCCATAGGCCCAAATTAGTCCATTTTGGGTGGAAGGAGATGAGTAGTAGGAATATTCCTTGCACCAATGAGAGTTCTGGTCCTCTTCCCCTAATATGGTAATTTCATATCCAGAGAAAAGGAGAGTGGTCCCGCAATTGAATAATTATTTGTCTTGAAATATATCTCTGGGAGCATCAAGAGACCATTTCCTTACAGTGAAATACTTCCGCCCATAATGAACTAATTTGAACCTCTAGAATTCCTACTCTCAATCTGCAAAGAGGCTATTGCGTTCAACGTCAGTTTATTTTCTGAAACCCCTTTCTTTGGTATTGTCAGGGCCGCCATCGCTAAGTTGGGAAGTGCCCCCCGTTATGGTTGATTTGAATTTGGGTGCAGGAGAGGGAACAATGTCTGCATTGCCATAATCCATCGTTTTATCATTTTCCATCAGATAATCTTCTTCCAGCTCAAAGTAGACTTCAACCTCTACGGCAACCATCAATGTAGGTGGGTAGGTTGTTTCAGCAGGCGGGGTTGCCTTGGAATTCTTTGGCTTGAAACATATGACTCGATGCACCAAGGGACCATTTCCTTTTTTCTCCTGGGAAGAGGGACATGAGTAGTAAGAATATGCCCTGGAGCACTGGAACTTCTGGTTATCATGCCCAAAGGTGTTTACTGTATTTTGACAGAATTGTTGTCGAACTGCTGCCATAAGTTAACGAGAATGTTTGTTTGCTCCAGATGATGTTTGAAATGAACATTCGGAAGGGATATTATAACCCTCTGCAAATCTTGGTTTAATGTATATCAATGGGAGATATCCTTGAGCCTTTCATTGATCAATGACAATATCCATGATTCGTGCATAATGAGTTGTTACCATTAAATATTACTAATTGTATATTTAGAAAAAAGTGTGAAGGTTGCGGTTACGATGAAGAGAGATTAAGGATTAGATATTTCATGAAGGCGCCAACCAGATGACGTGCGAAAGAGATTGGATGATGCTTCAAATGAACACTTGGAAAGGATAACACAACCCTCCACAAATCTTGGCTTAATTTGTATTAATGACAAATCTGCGCCAGCCTTTCAAACATTAATGACAATCTTAACGGTTTTTGCAAGATGAGATAGTAGCATTAAAGATTAATAATTGCATATCTATAAATAAGTGCAAAGGTGGTAGGGATGGAAAAGATCGATTGAGCATTTCACATTTCGTCGACCTGCCAACTCATGAAAGAGATTCCAAGAAATGGAAAAGTATGGAAAGTGGTCGACCGAGCTTCAAAATAGGGTCACAAGTTATACTCAGGAGACGTGAGTGGTCGATGGTCAAATTGTGTGTCTATGAACCTTTGATTGCAAAATGTGTAACATGGAACATGGCACAATGACGGATTTCAGTGGTCATTTTGTATATCGCAGAATTTCGGGTGTTGTTTGTAGCTCGCAGAAAAATGGAAGCACAATGTCGAGCAATCCTGGACAAGAACCGACGATGGAAATAGTGGCCAAGTATGAAATGGGTAAGAGGTTGGTCAATCTCATGATATAAAATCATGAGATATACTTATAATAGGCCATATTGATGGGCTTGAAAACACAGCCACAAGTTCTACTCAAGAGACGTGAGGGCCCGATGGTCAAATTGTATGTATCCCAACTTTTGATTGCAAAATGTGTAACATGGAACTGGGGACAATGATGGACTTCGACGGTCAATTTTTATATTGTGGAACTTTGGGTGTTGTATATAAAAGCATGATACATTTGGAAAAAATGACTAAGTAACTAGAAAGGGAAAATAAGTGAGAAAAATAAAGGGGAATTTGGTTGTCAATTTGTAGATCGGGGAAGTCTGGGTGTTGTTTGTAGGTGGCAGAACAATGGAAACACAATCTTGAGCTCACCTACCCGGGAACCCGTGATCCAAAAAGTTTGTTGAATATGGAATGGGGAAGTGGTAAGTTGGACTCATGATATAAAAGTATTAGTCGAAATCTGAACACGTGAATCTGCCAACCCGCGCACCAGGACATTTTATGAAAAACGACTAAGTAACCAGAAAGGGAAAGCAGAGGGAAAAAAGAAAGGGGATGGAAATTTTTGAAAGAGGGAATTCATGTAAGAAAGCCCCATTGATGGTCTTAACAATAACTATGAAGTGCATTAAATAGGTGAACATGCTCTTCAATCAAGGAATAGATCAAGCGAGCCATGCTTATAGTTTCCAAGATGTTTTTGCATAAGAGAAGCATCGAAAATCCACAAGAAAATCAATTTTGGGATGTTTAAGTAAAATTATTGTACTGTCAACTTCACCATAAGTATAACAACTATGAATTTGAATTTTAAGATGAATCTTAATTTTGATTTTTTGTGGTTGATATGATAGTTCCATTGGAATTCACATAGTATATATCCTTTTATTTCAAAATATTCCTAGAGATGAATTTTGCTAAGTTCATCGATCAAGCAAAAGTTCTGAAACGAGCCACATACTACATTTGCGTCAAAGAGATTATATTAAAAGGAAAAGAAGGTCCTGTGTATTCTTTAATATCATAGAAAAATGACCAAGATCTTGAATGTATTATTAATTTTCCAGAACGAAGCATACAACCAAGAGCCAAGTAAACACCAAATGTATTGAAAGTCGAGCCACAAGACAACGCATGAACACAAAAAGTGCCAAGTGAGATCCCACAAGGGCCCATAGAGAAGTATGCATCGACCTATGTATAAAACAATTTGATATAAAAAAAACACACGTTGCATTGGTTTTCTCTTACATCTGGTATATGTTCCCATGAGAAAATAACTGGGGCCATGAGATATGAACAGAAATCTGCCAAACACAAGACAACACAAAACCAACAGAGCTTTGGCATTGTATCCCATCTATAACCAAACCCCCAAATGGGGAACAAGAAACTTGTCGATTACTATTTTACCATAAAGAAAGATCACTATGGACATTTTCTTCTGATAGTGCCATGTTCTATCACTACCAGTTTTAACAATGCCAAATTTCCAATATTATTGAAAATGCCTGATGGTTCTGCCCAGAGGAGAAAGCCATTTCGACATTTCAAAGGATGGGCCTGATTCATTCATAGTTGGATACCTTTTATGGGGTTTGTCCTCATGATTCCCATTTCTGGACTGAACAATCTTATGTGCTTGTACATCAGTAATAAATGCACCTGCATGTATGAATTCCAATGACTGAACTCCCCAATCCCTATAGGGAGTTCTGAAGATCTCAACCTCATGCTTCAACCCATGTTGAGCCCTTTTTATCCAATTAGGGAACTGAGAAAATGCATATATCCTAGCATAAAATTATAGTTGGAGATTATCTGTTTTTTTATTTGGGTACCCAAAAAATGCAAAATTCCTGCCATGGCTATATAGTTAGAAAACATTTTTCCAATTTGGGCACCCAAAAAATTGCAGACTCCTCCAACAAATCTACAACTAGCCATCATTTTTTTTTCATTTGGACACCCCAAAAAATATGCAAAATTCTTTCTGGGAGATGCAAAAAAACATCAAAATAACAACAACAACGATTTGATTTTTAGTTAGTTTCTCCTTGTTTTTTTGAGTGCACAAAAGAGACAAAATCTTTGGAAAGAAAATTTTACAGCCATAGTTGTAAAATCCGAAGAAATTGAGTCCCCTGAACATTCATTTGGGTATTGAAGAAAAATTACAGATACACATGATATTTTTTTCGTTTCCTGCCAAAGCTTGATATGAATTTTTTTATTTTTTTTCAGCTGATATGCAGTATTGCATTGTCCTCATTTAAGGTAAATTTGCTATGGACCCGAAATTCGCACAACATGTAGACACTGATTTCCTTTTTCTGTAGGTATACTTCATATGGAAATTATGCTAACCCGGGAATCACATCTTGTAACATAGGATTTCTAATTGTACAATGTACGATTGTGTTGCCCACGGTTCAAATGGAACCATTGAGGCAATGTCTATATATGTAAGGGAATTTTTTATTGCATCGTAGGCAATCAATTGTACCATCATTTATGAAAGCAAAAGCAGAGGCAGGAGAGTTTCATTTGGCACATACAAGCTCGAAGGGGGTTGAGTATGCATTCAGTGCAACCAAAACACCCTCAATCTGGGCACGTGAGCATAACAGTTAATATATTGAACAATATAATATACAGCTGCACAAAAACAAAAAAAAATTGCAGAAAATTGGTGAAGGAAATTTTTATGATCAAAGTGAGGATGAAATTGTAGATGTATATGCACAATAGTTGTAGAGCTAGTTAGTTTCTTGAGATCATGTACTATGTTTGTTCCCAATTCTCTTACAAATGTTGTTTGGTTTGTGTGAAAGATCCTTTCTTTAACATCTCTTTTCTTTGTTATATCTTTGAAGGGCATAAGTGGAAATTTTCATTTATGCAATTGTTGTTCCATTGAGAAAAACAAATTTGAATAGGCGTCGAAAAATTACAGCTGCAACATGGAAGAGTGCAATAGTTTTGTAACATAACCGAAATACATGGACGTGTGAAAGTAAAGGACAAAACTGGATATGGAGAACGATACCATTGCCTTGTTGTTGTCTGACTCTCCATCTTTAATTTGATAATGTGTTGTGAGCCAAGCTTTCTCACGAGTATGACATCTGTACCAATGGTTCTAATTGGGTAAGTGTCGTTGCTCTATGCAAGTTGGTTGATTGTTGTGTTCAGGACGAAATGATATTATGAACAAATCATAGGTTTTTTTCCACAATACTTGTTTCGTTGAGTGATATAATACGATGAAAATCACCATGGTAATATATTGTTTTGGGAAATATATTAAAATTTGTAATGGATATCCCATTACCTGGCAATATCTTTTATGCACATTTCTAGACAAGTTGTGTGGGAATAGTCAGTGTGACTGTCATCAGGGCTTCGTTGTCTATCATTTCATCATGCATAATGGATCTATTTTTGTTTTCCTTCTCCAATTAGGTGCTATATAAGACCATTATTTCCCTGATGAACACTTGTCTAGTTCGGCGATTGTTCAAGCCCTCTATTGATAGTATTTTGGGTATTACAAGTTTAGACCTAGTGACATTTTTTTAACATGAAAATTAATGTGACTGGTAGTTTGCATTATTTTTTTGTTTTCTTTTTTCTTAGCATAAATGTACAAGTAGACACACAACTTGGATGACGTATGGAGCCATAGTTTTGGAACCATAACTCTTAGTCTGCGAAACTTGCGCTATGTTTGGTGTCTCACTTGGGCTCGTTGATACTTCTTGTGAACTGCAAAGTATGTTTTGTAGATGGCTTCAACATATTTATCATGCCATAGATGAATAAATAGCTCAAGATATTTTCTTGGTAAAAATATGAGGAACACAATGTATGAATCTTTACCTTTGGCCTTGTCGGTATGTTGATGTTTGTGATGATCGACTGCTCATGGCCATGTCACTAGTCCAAATTTTTCTTATGTAAGCATGTGTAGATGAACATCAGAAAGAATAAATAAGAATATGCATTGTATATTGTCCATAATTGTTCTGAATGTCACATACAAGGTCAAAGGAGATGGAATATGAAATGGGGTGTCAAGGGACACTTAGGAAACATGAGGACCCGATAGTCAAATTGTATGCATTGAATTTTTTGACCGCAAAAATTTGTAACAGGGAATAGGGCATGATGGGAGGGTACGATGGCCAATTTGTATATTGTGGAACGTTCGAATCTAGAGGCACAATCTTGAACCCGCCAAGCCAAGAACCTGCAATAGAAAAAGTGGCTAAGTATGGAATGAGGAAACCATTGGTCGGAGTCGGGATATAGAAGCATGAGTATAAATGTGAACCCGTGATTCTGCCAACCCACACACCTAGACATTTTCAGAAAGATGACTAAGCGAAGCAACCAGAAAGAGAAATTGGAGGAGAAAAACAAGGGGGAATTTGGTTAAGTATAGAAGAGGGAAAAAAACAGGATAATAGAAAGTGGGAAAATTAGAAATGGGGAGGGAAATGTTTGGAAGCGAGAAGTCTCAACAAAGACCCATTGTTTCCAAATCATCTTTTTCTAGTCCAATATTATATGAAACCACCTATTTTTTGTGTTTGATTTACTAGAACAATTGGTATACCTTTTGGAAGATTATACTTCATCCCCCTCTGTTGTGGCATATAAGAATTCATCTTCTTGTCCAACTAATATGTTTCTTTCAATGTAGAAATGACAAACATACAGTGGACATGAAGGTAAGTTAGTATGCAGAAAGACATGTAAAAAACATAAATACAGTTCTATTTATTTCAATGTAGCAGCAAAGAGAATACAATTGACATGAGGATAAGTTACTATGTAGAAAGATACGTAGTATCTACATACAATAAATTAGGTGCAAAGAAGTAGAACAAGTAGAACAAATATATAGATAATAAATGAAATACTAAACAATGGAATATGAAATAAGAGTAGAAGCATGCACCTTTGTATCTTCTCTTCTACATTTGCGGCAAAGAGTCCATTGTCTTCTCCAGTTATTTTGTTTGTTTAAATGTAGTGATGTAGAAAAATACAATGGACATGAAGGTAAATTGGTATGCAAGAAGACATGTAAAAAATAAACAGAGTTCAATTTATTTCAATGTAGAATCACATAGAATACAAAGGACATGAAGATAAGTTATTATGTAGGAAGATATGCAATATCTACATACAATAGATTAAGTGAACACATATACAAACAATAAATGAAATACAAAACAATGGAATATGAAAAAATAGTACAACCATGCACCTTTGTATCTCCTCTTCTATATTTGTGGTAAAGACTCCTTCGTCTTCTCCAGTTATTATGTTTGTTTCAATGTGGGAATGCACAAAATACATTGAACATGAATGGAATATGGTATGCAAGGGAGAACAAGTAATATGTACATACAGTAAATGAGAATCAAAGGAATAGAATAAAATATAGGTAGAAACATGAACCTTTGCTTTTCTTGATCCATGGTTGTAATTATATAGAGTTTTTCCTGCCCAAAATATATTACAAGCTAAAAAATATTAATAAATTTCATGGCCATAGCTGAATGATTTTGGTTTTGTGCAACAAAGTATCCAAATATGCTTTGAGACATGGAAATATAATTTTGCAATATCTTTTATGTACATCTCATATTTCAAGTACAAGACAAATTGTATCGTGGTCAGACCAGTTTGTGTACAAGATAAAGAGGTTGTATTTTGATATGGGCACATTTCACCATATATGGTTAATAAGTGTGTTTTGCACATGTTTTATCTTAACAAAAAGACAATGGACATTGTAGTTGCACATGTAGTTGTCCAATTATTTGTTATGCCACTATTTTGTATCATGTCAACACTGAAGTCTCCTAGAATGATATTGGTTTCGTCCAAATGTAAATGGTGTGATGTATTTGAGAACACAATCATTATGCTAGCAATGTTGCACGCCAAGAAACATAGAAACTGAATATTGCAATTTGCAATCGACGGAACACCACTCTTTCTAGCACCATCTCAGTATCATTTTCTTCTACAAGAACATTTTGCAAAGTCATGTAGGTATGGTTCAGAGCTAGGAAAAAAAAATGGAGAAAAATTTAAGAGAAAGATAGGCGGGCACGATACATGCATCAGATATCGACTTCACCAGACACGAAAAATGACAGAACCATAGGTACACTTGTGGGTATAGGACCTGAAAACCACAAAGTGAAAAAATAAACATTTCCAACTGCTGGTGCAAGACCCCAACCTTGAAATATGAAGCAAACAAAAGAAAAAAGAAACAAACAAACCAACGAGGAAGCACGAACAGGCCGAACTGCAACCATAAGACCTCAAACTTGCAAACTTGAACCAAACAACAACAAGCAGCAATTGACGAACCAACGAACCAGTGAACAAGAAAAAAACATTGAACTGGTAAACAACATATGTATCTCCAATGATTACCAAATTGCATCCCAAGCACAGAAGGAACCCAAAACATATGACGATCATGCCAGTATAAATAATCAAACATTCTTACTTGCAAACTACAAACAATAAACAACAAACAACAAACAACGAATAGAAATTAAATTATGGCATCAAAAATTACTCTGGACTGATGAATGACAGAAGTGGAGGTCGAATTGTGGGTTCTAGACTTGGACCCTGCAAAGTAAAAAAAAAATCTCCAACTGCGGATGCAGGACCCCAACCTTGCAAAGTTGAAGTAAACAAAAGCAAGAAACAAGAACCAATAGGTCCAACCGCAGGTGCATGTCCTCAACCTTGCAAAGATGAACCAAACAAAAACAAGAAGCAACCGACAAACCAGCGAACAGGAAGCACCCACCAAACCAGTAAACAATGTATGTATCTTCAACAATGACCAAATTCCATTCTAGGCATAGAAGAAGCATGAAACATGCAATGGTTATGAAACTAGCCTTGGACAACAATATTGTCCAAATTCACTACAACAATGTATGGAAAAATTCGAGGAAAAATGTACTGTGAGAAGCCTATTTAGGTAAACATTAAGGCTGTAAGGTTGTTTAAGGGCCTCTTGGTATGAAAATATTTAAGCTGCCAGGCCTATTTAAGGACCTCTCGCTATGTAAACATTTAAGTTGTCAGGCCTATTCAAGTACCTCAAAAAAAATGTCAATGCTCTAACCCTTCGATATGTAAACATTTCAATACAAATAGAAATAATAAATACATTAAAAAACAATGTCGATGCTTAGAACTTTCGGTATGTAAACATTTAAGTAAAAGTGTAATAAAAATTAAAAAAGAGCATCTAAGCTCAAAACTTTGGATATCTAAACATTTACAACATTTGGAATAGCGAAGATGGAAATAAGACCTCCAATATATTCTCTAATGAGACGATGAGATATAAGGTTTTTTTTATTATATAAAAAATAATGTTTTTACTTCTATAGTTGAACAATACAGATGATGCAAAAAATTATAGTCAAAGGACATATTAATATGAAGTTAATGAACTATCGATCACTATAGTACCTCTATGCCTTTGGGAGGGACTAATAGACATTATTTCGCATGAACAATAATACATAACTCAAATATATACAAAAATACATTATATATTACCTAAGTCGTGTAATAAAACAAGTCACCCACAAAAACTAGAATTATCACGGACAACATCCCAAGAACTAAGATCGCAAAGACATTGGTCTCATGTATCTTGTTTTACAAAGAGAAGGGGTTTGAATGCCGAAAGATCCATATCTAGGGATAACCATAACCCATGAGAGTCACATGGAAGTTGGGAAAGTCCCATTTGGAAGGAAGGTTGAGCATAGAGTTCCCCACGAGCATGAGGATAAGCTCATGGAAACTTGACAGAAAATGAAAAAAACAATTTATCTTCAACCTGAATTCTCTCATACCAAAGTTACGATAATGCATAACTAATGGTTACTTCAAGATAACATTTTCCTTCTTTTATTATAGTGAGTACTCCTTACACAAATAACTAACCACTTTTCCTTGCAGAATAATGAACTATAACTAGAAAAGTTTACTAGAATGGTTGATAGGATGTTATTCCTAACTAAATATAAGGAGGAGAACTAGTTTATAATCATAATTGGTTCAAAGATCCTTGATGCCTTGAGACACCACTAGATCTATAGATGTAAAATACCCAAAGAGAATCTATGTAGAGGTGGAATACAACTTACAAAGAGGAAATATTGCCCTTTAGTTATGTAAATCTATATGTAGACTAATCGTTTTCACAAATGTGTAAGTAAGAAAGTGTATTAACAAAAACAATGTATCCTGGTCAACTACCAAATGGTCTCCCTTCTTAAAATTTTTGGAGAGAAATTTTTACCTGGAAATTACAAAGGGAGGGTAGACCAAAAACACCATGACTCAGTGATGGATATGATTCTTTGATCCAAGAAGCGCCGCAAGATATCTCACATAGTAACAAGAAATAGGGTATCGAAACCAAAGCCTCATTATAATGTCTAAACAATGAAGGTAACCAACCTCACTTCTCTCTCGAGGTCTGAGGAAAACCTCGAGTCCAACGTATAGTAACTGTACCAAGAATTGAAGTATTGAATGACCTTGTCCTTTGGGAGGCCATGTGAATATAGTTACGTCGAAATGGATGGGTGGTCAAGTCCATGTGTTCCAGGTTGTCTGAATGAGGGTAGTGATAGAGCAGAAATAGTGCCTATTATAACCCTAGTTTGCACTAGACATACTTACCTGGCATCAGGACATCTCAGATTCCTTCTTTGCCAAAATACTACTGAACAAATCTTCTTAAAAACCCCGTTTATAAAGGCCCATGCGCCCTGCTCCATTATTGCACGCATGTGCACGCTATCTACCCCAATACAGCCCGCGTGTACCTACAAAAGCATGGAAAAAGGAAAGTTGTTGACGGAATACACAACTTTGGGAAAGTTAACTAAACCTTTCAACCATGCATGGCCGGTCTTTTGACAAAATACCTAACTCCTTCTAGCCTATAAAAGAAGGGGTAAGGGTCCCATTTGAAAGGAGGAAAATCATAGTAAAGAGATGATACCCAATTGAGCATTCCGCTTGTCCCAACCTTTAGCCATCCTTCTGCAACAAGAAGTATAGAGAAAAGCAGTTGGAGGACAGTTGAAGAGAAGCCCATGACTAGTTTCGAGGAGTAATGTTGACCACATATTATAAGTTTACTCCTGTGAAGATTAATACAAAAAGGAATACTTTTGTTGTCCCTCCATATCATGTGTTCGAGTTGAATGTTTATTTTATGATATTGTTACAACTAACCCAACAATTAGTATATTAAATGTATGTTCACATCTTTTTGTTTGTTCATGTGTGAATGCAGGTCAGCTTTGGGAGGAGTCTTGCAATCAAAGAGTGAGTGAAAGAAAATGGATTGACATCAAACGAAGGACTTAAGGTAGAGTTACCGAATCTCATTTACACCTTGGTATTGCATGAATGTGGGGTTTTGTGTTGCGAGAATAGGAAATATTAGAAGCCTTTGAAATGGTCATTTTCTACATGCATGATTAGAGCCCTTAAATGATAAGTTCGTAGGAAGGATTCCCACCCACAACAGTGCCTCTAACTTAGCAATTCATATTTTTCAACGTTTTAGCTAGGTCACACCATTATGTGCATAGCACTTATGTGAATTAGGGTGTGAACTCTCTAAATTACGATGGAGAATTATGGTTTTATATGATTATGGAAAACTCAAAGATTCCATGGGTAATCCTATGGATATGTTGCACACATGCAAGACCCTAGTTATTTTCAGAATAATAATAATACCTTAATTCAAAAAAGAAAAGTGATTATGTGACTTAATAAAAATTATAATTATTTGGGGTCCTATTAACTTAAATGTAGGTTTGGAATTGGAATTCATTTTAAGTCCTTTTAACTTAACCTATGAGAATAAAGTAGAGGGTATTAAAAGGTCTATACATAAAGCTTAAGTTAAGGTTGGTTAGAATCTAAAACAATTCAAGTGATAATAAATCGAGTCCCATGTTAACAATAACAATAAGGTTAATTTTCTCTTTATTACCTTAACAAAAAAAATTACTTTGTAAAGTTATGGGGTATATTACACATTATATATACATATTGGGTGTGTCAGATAGTGAGCTAAATCTTGTTTATGATGGCCTTATGAATTGGATATGCATGCATAAAAATAAGTATTGACTTGGTCATACTTAATCTTATGTTATGAATATATATGATTCCATTATAGTTTTTATATTTCTATGAATGGAATAATTGTTGCTTAAAATTGCTATGATATGTATGATTTCGTTTGTTTGAAGGTAGTAAAATGGAATGATTAGACATTGTTGTCCAAGATAACCAAAAACAAGACAAAGTTGCAATGAATATAATGGAATTGTAGGTGCAATTGAGAAATTAAGACATGGAAACTCGCTAAAAAGACTAAGGATCATGTTATTCAAAAGAGAAGGGGAATGTGATATCCTAGTCTTGAACCTTTGCAATTGGTTAACTTGATCTTTCTTTTATGTTGTAATTATGATTTTCATTACTATTCCATGACGTTGGCATAGGGGAAGACCCGGTGTTCAATGCTACAACAACACACCAACAAAACCCTAACTATCGGCCATTTTGGCAACACCTACGAAGCAGATGAAGTCTCACCCAAGTTAGGGGCAGGGGTGGTTGTCGTATTCAAGTGTCTGCAACCTTAGCTGGGACACAGATCTATGATTATAACTCTTAATATAGCACTTAGTACTGTTGGTTCTTTATTATGCAATCAATAACCACTTCACTGGTATAATAGAGCTTCACAACATTCACTATGAACTAGAATATTCAAGCACTTAGCATCAACATGTTATTCATATCTAACAGATCAAGCACTTAGCATATACACATGGATCATATCTAACATTCTACACACCATAAGCATTGAGCATAAGCATATATATCAGATCTATCTACTCATCTCAAATCACTTAGCAAATAATCACATCAATGCATCAGAACAAGGCACGAAGAAGACAACACTATATTTATGTGGTTTACCCCCATCTTGGGGCTACGTCCACCAAATCTTGTTTATTATCGTCAACCAGTCAGTTACAAGCACAGAGCCTTCGAAACCCTTACTCCACACAGGACAGAAGATCGACGCAGATTGCTAGATCCTTCTTCCTTGCACTATAGCACAAATCCTTCTATATCTTCACACAAGGACTTTCACTAAGATTTGAAAGTCTATATAGAATGCACAAAACCTTTGATCACACAGATCCCATCTTGGCACTTAGCCTACATCACATAGATACAATATTCACTACTACTACTTTCTTGCCTATCCTTCTATTTATACATACAAAAGTGGGCCTAACCGTGGGTAAACCCATGGGCCAACATCCCTTTCCCATTACATATTCCAAAAACCCAAAAAGGGGCCCAAAAGTGGTCAAGATTCTGCAATCTCTAGTTCATCTGGCACTCCATCTTCTACAGGCTGTCGAAGTCCCAAAAATGGTCAACATGACCAAGATTATCCCAAAACTTGGTCAAGGGCCAACAAGTCCCCAACACTCACCTGTGACTCGTCCTGAGTTACTCTGGTCTGAGAAATTCTGCCTCGAACGCCTTGATTTTCTTCAACCTGTTGCAGTGCTATGACCTCTTGCTAAGTGAACTCCTGGATCACTGTGTCATTCACTGGCCCTTCTAGGCTCTCTTCTGCTATGATGATGACTTGTTCTAGCTCGACTCCCTGGCTTTCAATTTCGGTGAACAGTTGGCATGCCTTCTATTGCACTGGTTGAAGTTATTGAAAGACTTCCATCACTTTTCTCTGGATCATGTGGATTTTTTGCTGGGCCATGCATTGTTCTTGAAACCTCTTCATTCTTTCAATTGTTGTCAACACCTTCAGTTGTGCATATAGCGTATCTACGTGTTGCTTTTCTTCCTAGAGCTATGACTCTAATGCTTATAATTATGGATTCTCCATGAGATTTTCATGTCTTAGTGCTCCTGGAGATCAATTGCTTGCATTCCAAGGCAAGGGAGTTTAATATGCCAACTGTTCTGCGAGTAGTTGCCTCCCTTAGGTCTCTTATTTCTTGAGGGGTCTCGGGTATAGTACAAAGTTACAGATTTGCGATGCATTGTTGAAGCTGTTGCATTACTTCTTCAAGTTGTGCCACCTGCTATGGGACTTGTTCCTCAGTTTTCACTTATATGACTATCACATAGTGAAGTGTGTTTTCAACCCTTTCCTGTACTTCAAGTTTCTCTGCGAGCAACTATTCTTTGTTTTGTTGTATCTCTGCTTTCTCTTCATCCCATTTTTCTTGTAGAGTGAGATTTTCCTTTTCTACAATACTTCTTTGGTCCTCAAGGTATTTTTGTGCTTGCGCTAAAGCCTGGGTGGCTTGCACTATCTCTTCTTGATCTCATCAAAGGTGAGCTTCGATTGTCTCAACAATCTGATGTAGTTGGGCTAGCTCATCACCTAACTCTAGTGTTCCTGATGGCAAGGGCATAGTGGGAACTATACGGATAGACTGTATTTCTTGTTGTACTCCTTGAAGCTTGTCCTTGATATGACTGAAAACCTCCTCCTTCTTGTCCTCATGCTTTTCTGTTATCTCTAGTGAAACATCATTCAGTGCATCGACCATGAAGTCAACATCATCTAGGGTGAGAATAGTCTCGAACTTGGTTCTGGTTTCTTTAATGTTTTTATGGGATGAAGGATTTTGTGGGGTAATCTTCCATTTCTTAAAGGGATCCTCCTCCTCTCTAGGTGGTGTAACTTCGCCTTTATTTTTCTTGACTTCTGTGCCACCTAGATCTCCACCATTACCTCCCTGCTCATGTGAGATCAAAGTGGTCTTCGCAGAGGTACTGTTGACATCTTGAGATTCTTCATCTTTCTTGGTCTTTCTTGTTCTAGGAGTATCATGCATAGGTTCTAGACTGTCTATATTAGAAATCTCTGCAGGGTCTGCTCAAATGAGGAGGTCTGTTGAAATGAGGAGGTCTGTCGACCACTCCTTGGTGATCTCCTCCAGATATTCTTCTGTTAATCTATAATAGGACTATAATTATTGCTTATGCTCGTCAGCACGCGTTGTGATGTAGATAAAGTTCCTGTCTGTGCTAAATTTCATCAGGGGCCAAAACCTGTAGAGGGTGTTTAGAGTGATGCACGGTGTAGACTAGATGGTGATATTCAATTGATTGTAGTAAGTGTGGAAGACGACATTGGATTTCCATTGCTTTTTCATATCGCTGGAGTACCACAAGGTATTGAAATTCATATCCAAATGTTCAAAGGGATCGATGTCTAGGAAGGTTTCATGTTCCAGTATCTCCCATGCGATGAAAGCTATCAGTATGAGAAGCCAACTAAAGTGGAACTCATACCCTTGGTCTTGTGCCTCCCTGTAATCAAGCTCTAGCTAGTTTACAAGGTACTACACCAAGTTCATCTGTAGTCCCTCCGCACACTTCTCTGCGAGGTCAATTATGAATCCATTCACTTGGGTGGGCTGGTTCTTGCGATCAACTAACATGTAAGGTGCACTGCACTGCTCTGGATAAAATCTACCTCATAACCTCATGTACCCTTCTCTACATCTCCATAAGTCTATTTTATCCTCTATGCTAATGATCGGTCTAAGGTCTTTCCAAGGTAAAACTCCTGTGGGTCATTTCCCTGCATGCTCAGCCCTGTGATCAGGTTCATCAAGGTTATACCCATAGTGATGTGGCAGTTCAATCATAATTAAACTTCGTGGTAGTAGGACAACAACAATTTAACGCATGTGTTCACTTCCTGGTGTCTACTGAAGTGCGAGATCTTCATCACATTGAGCAGTGTGGACTACGAGAGGTTTTGGGTCCATGACTGTGGGATAATATTTGAATTCTTGCCTTTGGTTTTGGTCAAGTACTTATGCAAGGCGAGCATGCTGTAAACTTTCCTGTTGCCAAGGTTGAAGTCTCTAAACTTGAATGCTACGAGCTTATCTTGGTCGACACGAACTACACACACCCCTTTCGAAAGGTACACAGTGATCAGAGCATATTCAAACTCTACGGGTACATTGTCATGATTTATGGCACTACTTAGAGGGGGTAGATAGGCAGGCATGATGCTCGAAATCAGCTTGGCATTAGCGACGTTGTCTCTGTGCTTAGTTTTCTTCTCGTCTACCTGCCAAGATGGTCCGACTCAAGCAGTGGATGGAGAGGCTGCTAGTCCTCTTTTGGATGATGCTTGTACTCCTCTGGATAACCCTCTCTCTAACATGATTCTCTCAGTTCTTAACTCGAGGAGAACTTCCGTTACTGATTCTTCGGTAGTAGTAAGCTCATCGGACATACGTGCTCAAGATAAAATAATCGGGGTCATGATGGTCTTAGACACTGCACTATATTGAACAACAAGAGCGCAATGAGAACTGTATGTAATTGCTAATATGTGGGCTTCAAATTCCCATTTGGAAAAAGTCTTCTTCATGCATGGTGCAACGAGATAAATAGGAAATCTTGGTAATGGTTTACTTGAAACGGTTATGAGCCTCATTAACTCTTGTTCTGTCTATTATGGCGTGGTCCAATAGTCTAGTGGTGATCTATAAATGTTTTTCCAGGCATTTGGGGCATCATTCGAATGGATATATCGGCTTCCAACGGCTATATTGCTTCTCCATGGTGAAGTGGCCTATGTCATTATTCTGATACCTCGACGAAGCTCCAATTCTGAAAAGTTTCTTTCTGTGAGGTACCCTCTGGAACCTACTATAAATTCTCAATCTTATCCTTCTTACTTAGCTTCCTAGACTTATTCCCCATGAGCTTCATCTCGGTGGTTCTTTTCCCATTCCAATTCTTATTTTCCTTGGACATAGGCACTTCGCACTGCTAAGATTCTCTCCTAGGATTCAGGTGTATCACTTCTTCTTTATCTGGAGTAGAAATTTCAGCCTTTTGTATGTCTTCTGATGTTCTTATAGCTTTGACATATGGGCTTCTAGTGTCATATAGATTCGATATGTTTTCTTGTTCTTCAATCAATTGTGCGATCTTTCGGGTCATGAAATCCTTTAACCCTTGTCTCTTATGTTCTAAGACTTCTCCTTCTTCCTTCTTTCTAGCTTGATCTCTATCAATCCAAGGTTTTCCTAGTAACATGGTAAACAGGGCACTGTCTTCAATGAATTTAATAATCTCAAAATCTTCCTTTGTCGAAGTTCCATTGACTGTCATAGGTATCTGAGCGAGTTTTCCACATAACATCATCAACTTTCCTCTGAATAGTCCTATTCCTCCTAAGGAAGGGATCATAGCAGGCTTCCCTATAACTTCCCAAGTTCTTTTTGACATAATATTTACTTGTGTCTCTTCATCAAGGACACAGTCAATGTCGAAGTTTTCTATTCTTGCTTCAATGCATTATTTTTCTTTGAAAATCTCTGATAATCTCACATGTCGGTTATCGTTCAGGGTCTCTTTCATTTGTATCAATAACTTCTCTGATTCTTGATGGGGTTCTATCATAATCTGGGTCTCTAGATCGTCCTTAGGGTTTTCCTGATTCAGATTCATTCCTTCAAGCCTAGCAATCATTCTAGGACAGTCCAATACGTCATGGTCCATAGATTTGCAACAAAGATAACTAGATGTTCTTCTAGGCCATTCCTTAGCAAGATGTACAGGCCTTCTGCAACTGTAACAGAGGGTCACTCCTCTCTTTCTTTTATACGATCTCCAACTTCTTCTATGTTGTTCACTAGGATCATAGGAGTTAACCTGCAACAAATTCTTTCTAGGATCCTGCATCCATTTGTTAGTCAAGACATTCTTTCTATGCATAGGTATAACATATCTATCACTATTCTTTTCATATCTACTCATATCAAGCCTTCTTTCATTTACCAATGCCCTAATTTTCAAACTAGGATGGATTCTATTAAACATACCTAGATCCATACTTTAGAAACAAAATTTTTCACTTATCTTACTTCTACAAAGCACAAAGCCTCCATATCTAAAACTTTTAACTATTCTTACCTTTATCAGAGCACAAAGCTTATAGACCTTACCTATTTTAGTCAAGAATTCCCTCTTTTACCTTTCTTAGAGCACAAAGCATTCAGATCTCGTTTATTTTCTTCATATCTGACCTCTCTTCCTTAGATCGGGTCTCTTTCTTTCAGATCGAGCCTCTTTATTTCATATTGGGCCTCTCTCTTTCAGCACAGAGTTTTATAAATCGAGTAGAATACTGTGCACTAGGGCATAGGTCTTCACACAAGACTTTCAGGTCAACCTTATTACACAAAGATTCTTCTTCTCAATTCCCAACAATCATAGTTTCAGGTCTCGGCAATGGAACCATTTGTTGGCATAGGGGCAGACCCAGACTTCAATGCTACAATAGCGCACCAACAAAACCCTAACTACCAGCCCTTTCGGCAACACCTGCGAAGTAGATGAAGTCTCACTCGAGGTAGGGGCATGGGTGGTTGCAGGAATCAAGCATCTACAACCTTAGCTGGGACACAGATCTTTGATTATAACTCTTAATATAGCACTTAGCACTATTGGTTCTTTATTATGCAATCAATAACCACTTTGCTTGTATAATAGAGCTTCGCAACATTCACTATGAACTAGAATATTCAATCACTTAGCATCAATAGGTTATTCAAATCTAATAGATCAATCACTTAGCATATACACATGGATCATATCTAACATTCTACACACCATAAGCATTGAGCATAAGCATATATATTAGATCTATATACTCATCTCAAAGCACTTAGCAAATAATCACATCAATGCATCATAACAAGGCACAAAGAAGAGAACACCATATTTACGTGGTTCACCCCCACCTTGGGGCTACGTCCACCAACTCTTCTTTGTTATCGTCAGCCAGTCTATTACAAGCATAGAGCCTTAGAAACCCTTAATCCGCACATGAAAGAAGATCAACGCATCTCGCTAGATCCTTCTTCCTTGCATTATAGCACAAAGCCTTCTATATCTTCACACAAGGACTTGCACTAAGCTTTGCAAGTATATACAGAATGAACAAAACATTTGATCACACAGATCCCATCTTGCCACTTAGCCTACATCACATAGATACAATATTCGACTACTACTACTTTCTTTCCTATTCTTCTATTTATACATACAAAAGCGGGCCCAAGCGTGGGTAAACCCACGGGCCAACATCCCTTTCCCATTATATATTTCCAAAACCCAAAAAGGGGCCCAAAATTGGGTCAAGATTTCGCAATCTCCTGTTCGTCTGGCACTCCATCTTTGACAGGTTGTCGAAGTCCCAAAAATGGTCAACATGACCAAGATTATCCAAAAACTTGGTCAAGGGCCAACACCTGAGGTAGATTTGTCATGTTCATTTTCAAGACTGATAAATAAGATGACATTTTGAAATCAATAAAAGGTTCCAAGGTCAACTAAGGTAGAGACCCCAAGGGGCTATTAGTCCATCCACACGGAATGGTAAGGGCTTCAAAGGGGTTTTGGATTTTTATTCATTATCTTTTGATATCCTATATATAAACATCTTCCATGTGATTTTCCAATTTCCACTTCATCTTAATGTTCATGCTTATTAAATTAGGAGCTAAGTTGGTGAAATTTTTGAATTACTTCAATAATCTCTGAAACTCAAGAAAATATGCCCTCCATTGAAGTAAAAATTTCTTCTAAGGAACCAATAAAGGAGTGGAGAGAAGGATCCTCACTCTCACCCATTCACTCATTCAAAGAAGGGAATTCTAATTAGGAGAGATCATATTGCAGGAAAGATGTTTCTAGAAAGAAAAAGAGAGATATTGATGAAGAAAAGTTATCCCAACTATAATAGCATCTAGAGGGGTGTTGAAAAGATACTAATATGTGATATTAAGCACCAATATTGAGTAGGGAGATACCTTCCTAAAAACATATACATTGTTGGCTTTTGGGGCTATCCAAAAATCCATAATCTAATGTCCATGAAGAAATATATTGTTGGGAATGAAATCTAAAAGTGGATAGTAACTTGAGCTCTTGATACACATATTGAATAGCACAAAGAGGAAGAGAATTCACGATGGATTGAAGGACAAATAAGGAGGTGTCTTCCTATGTTGTATGGAGTAGTAGAGTGAGTGCCAAGAACTAGTCTAATTGGAAGATTGAATAAAGAACCCAACAATGGTTTATATTAGGTTGGTATTGGAAGATTTTTGGAAAGGAAGAAATGATTTAGGACCATTGAGTGAATATTATTATCCCTTGTGGTATCATAGCCTAGCACAGGGGTGGAATCCACTGAGGATTTTCCTATCATTGGGAGGAAAATTTCTCACCCCCAATCAGTTTCCTTGGAGCTCAAATTGTGAATAGATAAGTGTATTTATTATTCTCTTTGGTTATTATTTAATTAATTTGTGATGGAGAAAATATTTAAATTATTTATTATAATAATATTCAATAAAATCATGTATATTTTAGTGGCTGAAATGGTTATGTGGGAATGCATTAGAAATTATTGCATCTCGGGTGTTTTACAACAAATTACATGAAAGAATGACTAAAATACCCATTTAAGATTGATAATATGAAATATATGAACCACAAGAAACCACCTATTGAGTTTTTGAGTCATTTTTCTCTTAAAAATTTTAACTCCAGATTTTTTTTTCTATAGATGCATGTTCGTTTTATTTCGTAATGAATCTTTCTAAGTGTTTATAATTAAAATATTACTTGCAAGAACTCTCTCAAAATATTTAGACGGATTATGACCCAAGTGGATATCGATGTCCACCCACCTATTCCAACTAGCTCCAAACAATCTTCTGGAAATTTACTATTTTTAGCAATTTTTTAGTTCCTAAACTTTTGGGGCCATTTTGAAGGCCTAAATGAAGGTTTTTCAAGATCTAGCATGTCAAGGATAACGAAAATCCATGATTGAGACCCCAAAATGAATATCCTCGATGATATCTTTCCAACGAGCTATTGTGCGCCCCAAACAAAGATCGAATGCCAAAGTTACACCCCCGAGAAGTTAATACACCAAACTACCCAAAACAGGGTCCACAAAACTATTGGCTTTTCATCTGCCTGGGTTAGGGTTTTGGATTTTCTTTATGTTAAAAATGTATTTATAGCCTCTTTTTAATTACGTTCTTTCAAATGTGAGTATCTATCACATCTCTTCTTAGAGATAAGTTTCCACCATTCTAGCGAGTCTTTCACTCTATATTTCTATAGTTTTGTACATTTCGCTCATTAATAGAAATTGTGTATTACTGTATCTCTTTGTTTATGGTTTCATATATGATATATTTATGTTATATTATTGTATATATCGTATATATCTGTACATTTCTTTATTATATCTCCTCTCTCATTTGATGGCGAAAATAATACGGATCAATGGTATCATAGAAAGATACTCTTGATCATATTTTCAGTGCATGTTCCTGACAAGGTCTGAGTATAGAAAGTTGGGTCTCAAGATTGTCTCTATTGAGCACAATCACTCTCGCATGCCCAAGAAACCCTTCATGGTGGAAGAAAAGAAAAATGATAGAGCAGACGATTCTATTAATTTGTTGCTTGAGAAAGCTCTCACGTGACAAAGGGATGAAATGATGGATATTTTTTCTCACATCCGTCAATGCCTAATGATAACAAATAGTGTGTCTTCATCAAGCAGCCACTTTGGAGGCACCTCACCTTTCAAGGTATAGGTTAATTTTGATATTCCCATCTTTGAAGGACAGATAAATACGGATGCCCTAGACAAATTGTTAAATCTACTCGAAGGTTATTTCTCTTTTAACATTTTTCCAATAGGGAAAATATCACCTTTGCAATCCTTAAGGCTCTCCCCCATGTCAAACATTGGTGGGAAAATTATTGGGAGAAAAGTTTTGCAAAGGAGTTTGGAATATATGGGGCCGAAACCACTTCGTATTTTTTTGTGGATGTGGTCAAGGAACAATATTACCCTGTTGGTAACTATGATGACTAGTACATGATATGGACCACACTACGTCAAGAGAGGGGGCAAGAAGTGACATATTTCACCAATGCCTTCCATACCGTGTGCACCAAGCTGAGTATCAAAGATTCTGAGAATAATTTGGTTCTGAAATACTGTGGGGCTCTACACATATACATACAAACTTAAATGGATTTTATGGACATATCATCGATGGAATTGCCTATCGATATGTTGTCAAAATCAAGCATAAATTTAGGCACCATAAAAAAATGGGAGTTCGGGTCTACAAATCCATGTAAAACCAAATTATGATAAAGACGACCCTAAGAAACAGCCTCCCAAAAGATAGTCCAAGCCACAATAAAAAAAAGGACATGGGAAGACGAAGAAGGAGACTGAAAAGTGGTGCGATTTCCACAAAATCCTGTGGAACAACACTGATGAATGTCATTCAAAACAATCATTGGTGGCCGAGATCAAAGAGAAATATCCTAACCCATATTCAAAATCTAATTCAAAAAATAATGGCATAAGATAGGTCATCGACGTAGACCCCACTTCTATTGTCACAATCACAACAATTTAACCAAAAGAACTAGCAAATCCTCAAGAGGGGGGACACCTTTTTCATTCATAGATGTGGGTGAAGGGGAACTCACTGCATTTTATTATTGATAGTGGAAGCCAGAAGAACCTCATCTCATTATAGGTCATCAAACAGTTGGAATTGTCTACAACACCACACCCGTAGCCATACAACATCAAGTGGCTTCACCAGGGAAGTGGTCTCTATGTCATCCAGTAGTGTTGATTTTCATATGGCATCTAACCCTTCAAGGATGAGGTATTATGTGATGTTTCCCTACTAGATGTCTATGATGTTCAGTTGGGCTATCCATATATGTGGAAGTGCCATGCTATCTATGATTCTCGACCTTGTAGTGTCATTATTACTTTGGAGGGTCATATCTACAATATACCATAGGTAGTTCCAACTATTGACCCACATAAACAGTTTTGCAAGGTAGTATCTCATACTGAAAAATTCATCTTCTTCAAAATTTGTTCGAAAGGTGAACAGAAGAACACCACAACCACTACAACCTCAGTCCAAGCACCTTTTGTCCAACAGAAGAAGGTCGACAATATTGAACCAAAGCACAAGGATTCATTCTGCACAAAGTCATCTCATGTAACCATACTAGTTAAAAAGGTCCAACCCTTCCAGCCACAAGTTCGTAACAACCTTCAACAAGCTAAGAAACACAACTTCTCCAGCAATGCAAGCAACTCATCACGATGTAGATTCAACAATCGTTTTTCCCTCTCCCTTGGGAACTCAACAAAATGGAGAGAATTTCTTCCTAATGAGGGAGGATTGATCCAGGTGGATATCGGTGGCCACCCACCTATCCCAACTGGCTCCAAACAATGTTATGGAAATTTACTATTTTTAGCGTTTTTTTGGTTCTTAAACTTCTGGGGCCATTTTAAGGGCCTGAATGAAGGTTTTTCGGGATCGAGCACCTCATCGATATAACAAGGATCTGATTGAGCCCCCAAAATGAATATCCTCAATTATACCTTTCCAACCAGCTATCGTGTGCTCTAAATCGAGATCGTATGCCAAAGTTATGCCCCCAACAAGTTGATACACCAAACTACACAAAAAGGGATCCAAAAAACTGTTGGTTTTTCATCTTCCAAGGTTAGGGTTTTGGATTTTCTTTATGTTAAAAAGGCCTTTAGAGACTCATTGTAATCATCTTCTTGTGAATGTGAGTATATGTCACATCTCTTCTCAGAGATAAGATGCCACCATTCTATCGAGTCTTTCACTCTATATTTCTATAGTTTTGTACATTTCTCTCATTAATAGAAATTGTGTATTATTGTATCTTTGTGATTATGGTTTCATCTATGATATATTTATGTTATATTATTAGACATCTAAGATATCTCTGTACATTTCTTTATTATATCTCCACTCTCATTTCATGCCGAAAATAATACAGATCAGATTATTTGATTTATAAATCATTCCTTTTACATCCCTCAATCAATGCATTGATTTAGAATACTTCATGTATCTTTTCATACTTGAATTTTGATTTTTCTGAACTTTTTGATAAATTTTCATTGAATTTATGAAGGAAAATAGCGACAAGTTCACCCTTTCTCCCCAATAAACCCATGATCACATTCTTATTCTCAAGGTTTTTTGTCAGACGACCCATGAGAATGTCCTATAGTGGGATATTTGGCCTTCCTTTAATGAATTTGGGTGTTTTGGGGGTTGGAATGATGCCCTAAGTGAATATTAACTATTATAAACGAAAAAAATAATAATGATGAAAAAAATGATGTACAATTATTTATTTTATTGAGACAATCTTTTTTTTTTCTTGAATTTTCCTCCCCGACGAAACAGCTACTCAAATCCCCCATACCCTTGACAAATGGTGTTCGTTGTACATACAAAGTTTTGGAATCTAATGTAAATGTTTTTAAGGAATCATGTGAGATGGTTGTATTCATTTAGAACTGGTTTGTACCTACATTGGTCTGTTGAAGGAAAGAGCTAATTATTTCTCACATACCCCTACATATATGTGAATGCTATGCATGGATGGTTATGTAAACATTATGAATGAGCTTAAATATGGCTATCAGAAATTTACCTCTCTCATATGATGGATTACATTGTGTTTTGGACTTAGGAATTTATTAATGATTATTCTATAAGTTTTTATTTCATTTGGTGTAACCATGTATATGTAAATAATGAGGTGAGAAGCTGATATATTACAATTCCAATTCAACTATGAGGTTTTTTATGCATGAACTCAATGAACTTAACCCTAAATCCTAGAATTGTCCTCCTTGGATAAAATAACAAGACCTCCATCTAAGAGAATCTAGGAAAGTGTTAAACTCAGATGAATCATGATTTTATGAAATAAAGTTAGTATGTGCAATAATTTTTTATATTGATGGTGAATTGGTTATGTCATTTATGATTAATCGTAATAATAATGGAAATGTGTTAGGGGGCATATTGTTAATTGCTAATTCATGAATTGAATGGAGTTCTTGAAACTATATTGTATTTTTTAGAGAAATTTGTATCTAGAATTTGCATTTAAAGATTGAAAGCCCCCCTTATGTTGATTAGTGTAATGCCAATCACTATAATATTAATTAAGAGAAAGTTTTTTTTTAAATGGTTGTATATGATTGCAATTTTATTTGCATTCCAAAACCATCAATGGAATTTTAGACTAGCAAGCCCTACTTTTGATGTTGGTATTACATACATTACAAACTGGTATCAAAGTATTAGTTTTGGGAGTTGCACTGCATGCTTTGATTTTGTGCACATTGTGTGTATGAAATGATTATAACGGTTTATTGTGTATTGATTTCATAAGAGTTACCCCGAGAATCCAATAAATATGATGCCAAAATTTGGACAAGTTATAGTCAAGGATTTCTTCTTTCTAAAACTTCAAATTCTTGATTAATTTTGAGATCTTGTCCAAAGTTAGGGATCAAAATTGTGAAGGGTATAGTTTAAAGGTGTCAAAACCAAGAATCAATTTCTTTGATATGAAAAGTCTCAGATTGAATAACCAATAAGGTATAATAAACTTGCACACACAAAATGTACATGAAATATAGACATGGAGAACAAATTTCAAAATTTTACTATGATGAGTTACACAATTAACTCATGCATTAGAAGAAGAGTTCATAACTCAATTACATCCAATTACATAAACATGAGGCAATATATACAATAAGAAGCTCCATTTACCTCTATATAAACATACTATAGCCTACTACCCACTACCCATGTAATTTTACTACTACATTGATTTGCTATTTACATAAACATTTGACTATACAAATACCTCCATTAGAGTCATAAACAACTACACTCTATACAATTTAGGATTTTGTCTAGTGCCAAAATCTTAGTAAACTAATAGGATTCAATAGAATGGACATATATGAAGATTGGATTCAATAGAATGGACATATATGAAGAATGTGAGGATCAATTAAAATGATATTAATTGCATATTAAAGAGGGAAAAACATGGTGTTGCAATGTCAAAATTTGATTTTTTTTTAAAGGTTAAATTGAACGCTACAATGATTTATTTTTTCAGGCTAAATTGAAGGCTACATTATTTGTACAAGCTAAAAGAATGTTTTTTTTAATTCAAAACTTTCCCTAAAAAGATGAAAAAGCCAATGGAAATGAAGAAAATTCATGTTGTTACAAGTCAAAATTTCAATAATGCTGGTGCATAATTCTGAAAGATATAATGATGTACAAGGTTGTTATTTAAAGTTGTCCTCATAGGAAGATTTAAAAGGGTATGTCAACACAAAATTTAAAGAACTTTTGGTTGGAAAGTGTGATTTGGTGATAAAAGGCATTTAAAAGAGGAAGGAGATGAGATTTGTTTAGTAGAAAGTTTGGCATAATTTAAGTATTGGAAGCTTATTGAAATTGTTAAATGTGTTAATTATAATAGGTAAGTTAATGATAATAACATTTTTTTTTTCCATATGATTATGTAATTGATCTTACATCATCATTATTTTATGGAAAAAAAATAAATAATATATGTTCAATACAAAGTACGTTGGTGGAAAAGTTAATAAATAGTAGTTTGAAATTAAAAATCTTTATACTTTTTTAAATATGTTTTTATAGATGGTTAAAGAAAAACAGAAACAATGAACTTCCTTTAAAAAAAGAACAGAAGAAAAATATGTGGAAAATTAAATATGAATAATTGGAAGAAAAAAATATTAAAAAAAAAAAGAGGGATTATTTAAGTTGTAAGTTTTTAGTAAAATTCTTATTAAAAAGATTAAGAAAAATAGAAAGATTGAAATTGATAATTAAAATGAAAATTTGAAAAATAAAGATAAAAATATCTTGTAATCTTAATATATATTTATTAATGATATTAAAAAAAAAATTATAATAGAGAAAAATAAAAAATTATAAATAAAGATATGAATACAATATTGTTTTTAATGAATCTTGTTAATGATATTAAGAAAGTAAAAATATTTTTAATAAAAAAAAAAATACTATAAATGAAAATATAAATAAAATATTTTTATAAATATCATTGATCTTCAACATCAAAATCAAAAGAAAACATCAAAATCTAAAAAAAAACATCCCCAAAAAAACAATTAAAACAAGTTGATCTTTATTGGAAGACATACAAATCAATGTAAGAAAAAAAAGATAAAAGGTCACACCAAAAAACAATTAAAAGAAGTTGATCTTCATCTTGAAGACATACAAGTCAAATATGGTAACTTATTATCTCAAAAGAAAGAATAATTGAGTATAAGCATAGAGGCTAGAAAGTCTTATGGTGGCAAAAAAATAACATTGATTACAATGGTATTAAAAATCAAAGAAAAGTAATAGGGATCGAATCATTTTGGCATCATTATTACTAGGGAATTTTAAAAGAAAAGTAAGAACAACATCCTCGCTTTGGAAAATATCAATGATATTTATGGAATATAGTGTCGAGGAACTATTATGTGATGATATACTATCAAATATTAGCTACTATAAATTAGATAAGTTACAATAATGTATATAATTAATCGAAAATAATTATGTTACATCAAGTAAGAAATATTAAGGTTGATAAAACAAAATATGAATGGAAGATGATAACATCAGAAATAGGAGAGAAAAAATCTAAGAAAATCATATTACTTTGTGGTATCATTTGTCAATCTCTTAACAACAAAGTTTTGAAGACAAGGCTTCGTAATGAGGGATACTATGTTATAATCTTAATAGGTGTGCATTTGTGGTGAAATGTATGGGTTAATAATAGGTTAAAACATAAATGAGTGAGAATATATGTTTGTGGTGAAATGTATATGTTAGTAATAGGTGAGATGGGA